>JAKTVI010000022.1:0-214322 GCA_030557115.1 Insectozyma chauliodis | reverse complement strand
ATGAAATTATTGTGGCCTAAGTTATACATAGTCGGTAAGTTTTTTGACCGTAATAATTAAAGAGTTCACCTCCATTGGTTGTATGGCTGTGACCAATTTTGTAGCTGAGCGTCGTCGTTTCCATAAGTGATAAATGGTGGAAAGGTATCGGTCAATTATTCTGTAAAAAGGAATTGGGTAGATGGTTGCAACCAAGATACCTGCAACGGTGAAATGCCGGTTGGGGAAAAGAGATCTCCATATTAACTGAGATATTTTACATCCTTCATAGATGTGAAAGAACGAAGATACTTCTTCCTTGCAGAACAAGCAAATGGGCGTTTGTTTGGTGCTTTAGGATCATATTGATTTGTGGAATGGTGGATATGCATTCTATGTCCCAAATGGAATCTGTGTAGCTCTTCCATCTGACCAAATAGCACTCTTTAGAATTAAATGAAAGTTCAACCTATTTGAACTCGAACATGTATAGAAATTTTAACGTTTTTGAATTACTTTTGATCCAAACGCTCTTATATTTTTAATAATACAAAAACTAATTAAATATAATTTTTGATCAATTTTAATTTTAAAAATTACTAACTCGATTTATAAATTCCAACCAGAATAATAAATATACAACTTAGGTGTGACTCATAAATTCCACGATCAAGAGCTTTATATCATACTTACACACACAAACTTTTAAGCTTTTTCAATAATTTGAGCGGCTTTTAAGTCTTTCCAATTTTCAAATAACAAACATATAAAAACAATTAGGTTGAAACTAAACGCAGTCCATGTCATTGCCTCTGCTCGACCTCCGTTTGAGCTTTTCACCAAATTCAAGCTTGACACTTCCGTCATCGAGATGGAGGTTACAACCGCTTGGTGTTGCAACATGGCACCCAATCCCCACAATAAGAAACTCATGAATGAGAATCCAAGACAACATTTTTTAACAATCAACTTTCCTGCTTTTAAAGGCAACGCTATGTAACATAACGTCACTAAGCAAATCACAGTCAACGCAATACACGCGGCCAACACTCTTGGGTGACAAACGTCACTAAAAGATCTGGCAAACTGTATTAGGTCCAATTGTGAATCTAAAACCGAGATTGCATAAGTTCCATTTAGTTGATTATAAGTGGCACACGTTAAGTCGGAGTCTAAATCCAAGCATAGACCTAAATAACCAACTTTGACTTTTATGTCTTGTAAATCGTGATTACTCGAATTGGATTCTGCATGCTCATACAATGCTGATGTTGAATTAAATTGATACTTGAACAAATAAACATTTGAGTAAGTGGATGATGGATCTATACAACCCAATAATAAAAAACTTAAAAGAGCGGCGCTAATAAACTGAACTATAACACTGAAAAACAATGGACCTTTAGTTAAAAAAAGCATTAACTTCGAATTGCAAGGTCCATGTCTTTAATTAAATATAATTCAAATAACTATGGTGAAACAATTTTGCAGCAAAAAAAAAAAAAAAAGATATTATATAATTCTGAAACATTCAATAGACAATGATGAAACAATCTCATTTATTCTATACTATAAGCTTTTTTATGAATATGTAAGCAATTCTAATTAGCAACAAAGAAGTGAGTATAACCATGAAAGGTATGACTATTTCATACAGTTTTTTCAATTTAAAGTCTCCCACTATTGTTTTCGAATTTGGTGTCTTCCAGTCACCGTACTTGTAAAAATCACTCATCAAAGCATCTTTCTCATACCAAACGTTCAACAACCAATCTTCAAACATTTTCAATTGATCCGCAGGCACGTCATCTATATCGTCAACATCGTCACCGAGGGGTATCTGACTAATTTTATAAGCCTTGACAAAATAATTCACTTTTGGAGGTCCGTAACCTTTCAAATAAAACTCCTTCAATGAAAACTTGATTTCACCGTATTCTTCCGGTTTCAAATTTGAGTAGGCAGTAGTGATGTCGTATACATATTCGATTGATTTATTTAATTTTTTTAAAGCTAAATATAAGCCTCTAACTCTTGGTAATAGTACATGGTTTAATTTTGGTAAACCTTTGGATAACACGTATTCGGCTGATTTCTTGGTGGTTCTGTCTGATGGCACCGTACCTTCTGGAAATAATATCAACTGATATGGCCATATTTTATTTGAATTTTCACCACAAGGCCATTGTTTAATATCTTTATTTGTTGAGGAAACTAATTTGACTCCATTTGCTGGACCCATACCTCTTGCGTTAGCGTCAATCTCTAATAACTGATTGGTCAAGACAATCTTATCTTTTTCCCATTTCCTTGACAAGAATAAAAATTTATAATTTTTCATACCATACCCTAAAAGTGGTATCTTTGATAAATCTTTAAGAATGATATAGACAAAATCACTCAACTTCGAAGTGTAGGCCAAAAACCATAAGAATAACCAGTCGGTGTATATTTGGTGATTAGATATTATTACCGAATTGGGGGAAAACAACGAATGGATATTCCTGGACTGATCTATGAAAAAATGCTGACTATTTGGCACTGATGTTTCATCCACAGTCAATGCCACCTGACAGGGACTTATGATTGAACTTATGAACACCAATAATATGACAAAATGGGTTTTAGTAACATTTATAACTGATTGTAGATAAGTTGGCTGATTTTTAAGAAATAAAATTGTACAAAACTGAGTGTAACAAATACAAATGATACCGATGATGAACAAGGGGACGACGATTGCAGTTCTAATGACAACCACCGGAAGTAAGTGCCTAAAGCTCATAATTAGACCAGCTCCAAGAAATTAGCTTTCCTGAGAGTCAAAAAAAAAAAGTGCAGAAAACGTGACACACAAAAAGTGACAATCAACAGTATAAGGATAGGGTTACGCGTTTAGGTTATGAATTGAAATTGGCATCAATCACAGTGGGGAATATGATCTAGAAGTATAATGTCATATAATCTGTTGCAAATGACAAGTTACCCCTCGAATGCAACTCCGCTGCAATAAGAATTTTGCAACCGTGCTGATTGCATGTTTGGGGGATTAATACCGATTGAATGATCTAGTAAATAAGCCTGTATCGTGGAGAAGATTGCAAAAGTGCGTATGCGGCACGAGAACTCAAACTGTTAATTTCGTGTTTTATTGTCGATCTCCACATTTTTATCAAACTTAATTTATTGTTACAATTTAAGATTTGAGTTGAGAGCTCGGATTATCATTTGACGTAGTATGATGTATTTTTAGTGTTACAGAATATTGAGACTGTATATACTTGTCTTGGCAAATACTTCAAACTAACCACTTGCTTTACGTCAACTGGTGTTTAGTTTTTTTATTTTAAACGAAAAGTAAGAATATTCTTTGAACAGTTTGCTTGACACTGTTGATTTGGTCTCAACTGTTTGCAATACTATTGTTGAATCAAAGAAAGGTGGATCAAGGGTAAAAAAAATAGAAGAGTCCAAAATAATTATGAGCCATGTGATTTGCAGAAAATTTTAAAAACAAAACGCACAAAGTTGAAAATTTTCACATTTTACATCTCTTTGTTTATTGAAGATTTTCATTTAAACGACAACCAGTTGCAACTGTAAGCAGGTTAACCATCGTAAACTGGACCTCATGACA
The DNA here is from genome assembly GCA_030557115.1 of Insectozyma chauliodis. Taxonomy (NCBI): domain Eukaryota; kingdom Fungi; phylum Ascomycota; class Pichiomycetes; order Serinales; family Debaryomycetaceae; genus Insectozyma; species Insectozyma chauliodis. The sequence continues at coordinate 210,706 of JAKTVI010000022.1, read as the reverse complement.
TCGAGAACTGGCTTTTCTGAACAAACTCAGCTCACCAGTATCTGTATTTACAAAATCTTGAATAAAGCTGGTACTGATTGCAATTAAATATTGACGTTTGGATGATCTTTTGTTAAAGTTGCTGGGCTGGATACAGATATAAAGCGAAAAAAAAAAAATCTGCGCAATTGAATAGACTAACCCTGCAAAAAAATAGATAGCGAGATTGCAAGACTCTATTTGAATACACAATAATGTACCAGTGAGATCGTATTTTTATTGTTGACACTTCATCGAAAGTAACACCTCGATTGTCTCCAGATCAGGCTTTTAAATTTAAAGTTCTGGTATCAGAGTTCATAATAGTGTGAGAATGGTTCACAGCGCAGAAAAAACAGCACAAAAATGCTACCATATATTTACGTCATAATACTTTAGTTTTTAGTATATATGCAGTGTTTCCTAATTAATAGAGTGTTCTATTAAACCCACCATCTCATCAATTAACAAGTTATGCTTGTTTACAGTTTGACTATATTTGCTATTTTGTGTCAGACGCACCCATAATTATAATGTAAAATTTTTATTCTCTTATAAACAATAGACGTACATTTTGTTTATATATAAACCGATTATCTTGCTCGAAATAGCTCTGGTACATTAATTTCAATTTAAATAGTCGCCTTTTAGTATATACTATAATCATGGTCAATTTTTTAACTGCCAGAACTCATACTTCTGGCTTAAGAGGCCGTAAATTGAGAGTAGCAATTTCCGCTATAGCAACCACTGGGTTTTCCTTGTTTGGTTATGATCAAGGTTTGATGTCTGGTATCATTTCCGCTGACCAGTTCGTTGATTACTTCCCTCCAGCTCGTGGTAACGACGTCATTCAAGGTGCAATCACTTCTTGTTACGAAATCGGTTGTTTCTTTGGTGCCTTGTTTGCTTTATTCTACGGTGACAAAACCGGTAGAAGACCATTAGTTGTTTGTGGTTCATTAATTATTATCTTGGGTACTATCATTTGTATAACTGCTATTAAACCACATTGGCAAACTGGTCAATTCGTTATTGGTAGAGTCGTCACTGGTGTCGGTAATGGTCTCAACACCGCAACTATCCCAGTGTGGCAATCTGAAATCTCAAGAGCTGAAAATAGAGGTAAATTGGTCAATATGGAAGGTGCCGTTGTCGCTATTGGTACTTTCATTGCCTACTGGATTGATTTCGGATTATCTTACGTCAACAACTCAGCTTCATGGAGAGTTCCAGTTTCTATTCAAATCGTTTTTGCTGGTGTTTTGTTTGTAGGTATTTTGGGTTTACCAGAATCTCCAAGATGGTTGATTGCAAATGACAGAAAACCAGAAGCTTATGAAGTTTTGGCTGCTTTGAACGATTGTGCGCCAGATGATGATGAAGTTGTAGCTGAAGCAAGTGTCATGATTGATGCCGTCAACAGATTCTCCAAATTACAAACTGGTTTCAGCGACTTGTTCACTGGAGGTAAAACTCAACATTTCCAAAGAATGATTGTTGGATCTTCAACACAATTTTTCCAACAATTCACCGGTTGTAATGCTGCCATTTATTACTCAACAGTTTTGTTCCATCAAACAATTTTTGGTGGTAAAAAATATAGATTGTCGTTGATTTTGGGTGGTGTTTTCGCTACTATTTACGCCTTGGCTACCATTCCATCATTCTTTTTGATTGATACTTTAGGTAGAAGAAAACTTTTCTTGATTGGTGCTACTGGTCAAGGTATCTCATTCCTTATTTCGTTTGCTTGTTTGGTTCACAAAACTGAAGAAAACGCCAAGGGTGCCGCTGTTGGTATCTTTTTGTTTATTGTTTTCTTTGCCTTCACCATCTTACCATTACCATGGATCTACCCACCAGAAATTAATCCATTGAGAACTAGAACTGCCGCTTCTGCTGTTTCCACATGTACCAATTGGTTATGTAACTTTGCTGTTGTCATGTTCACACCTGTTTTCATTGGTAAATCAGATTGGGGTTGTTATCTTTTCTTTGCATTGATTAACTTTGCTTGGGTCCCAGTCATTTTCTTTTTCTACCCAGAAACTAGTGGTAAATCATTGGAAGAAATTGATATCATATTCGCCAAAGCTTACATTGAAAAACGTCAACCATGGAGAGTGGCCGCTACATTACCAAAATTATCATTACAAGATATTGAAGATCAAGCTAAAGAGCTCGGTCTTTATGAAGAAGACTTTGAAAAAGATAACTTTGAAACTAAAGAAGATATTTCAGATTCATCAAGTGGTCATCACGGGGTTTTCGAAAAACCAACCGAACCTGAAAATAAACCAACTGAAGAAGTATAAATACAATCATATAGAACAATTAATTAATACCAAATTTATAATGTAATCTCTGGCAAGCCAAAAGGTTCAAATCAGTGCAGTATGGAGAGCTGCTATTTTGACCGAAGGTTTCAACAACTGGTGAAAGATATTGATACATCCATGAGCGGTCATCCTGAGCGTTTCATGAAACGTACGATTTGCTTTTTGCTACTATAATCGAGTTGGTCAAATAATCAGCGATTCTGTATGTGTTGCAAGATCTTGTTGCAAAATAGTTTACCCGGCATTATGTGCGGAAATATAATAATGTGTATGTGGCTGAAACAATCCATCACAAAACGGGTGGAACATAACAGACTCATGCATAAAACTTTTCAATCTAATGGTAAAAAGCAAAGTCTATCATAAACGGTGTCGAAGTTGAAAGAGAAAACGGAATAGCCAGTACGTCTCCCATAGAGAAACAAAAAATAACTAGTAAAAACAAAATCAGGTAAGGATGCAATAAACACTTCGGCAAGGATGTAGATAAATTATATGTGGTAAACAACTAGGTAAACACCAAAGAGAGCGATCTAAAGTAAAATTGAGCCCGCTATGCAAGTAATTTCGCTTTTGTGTTTACTGATGCTTTCAGCTCACTCAAGTTGAAATGGGTTTGCAATAACTAATTCGTGCACAAACGCGTCTTAATAAATACTTGTAGAAACTGCATCCAGATTCGCTACTGTCAACCCTATGGCTGTTTCATGATTGAAATTTATTGCGATAAAGTCGTAGGTCAATCTTGTTCAATTATTTAGCACCGTTTTCTTTAGAAACGGTAGGAGTATATACAACACAAGGATACATATGTGTGCGAGCTTTTGAGTTCTCAAAGTTGTAGAATCACTGCCGTTCATTCTAAGTTTTCATGGCGATCGTACTCATGTTCCTCAGTATTTGTACACTGTTAAATTTTTAAAAGTAAGCTTAGGCGTGCCTGTTTGAGTATAATGATACTTCTCATACAATAATTGTGAATCAGCATTTTTTAACTAAATCCATTCTACTTGTGGAAAATAAAACTTTGCTCGTGTTAATTTGTGGAACATTTCCAACCAATTTGTGTTTTCATGTTTTTTATTATTATGCAACTTCTAAGACCTCTGTGTTGGGGTATCATGAGTCAGTTTCACTTGCTTGGCACAACCAATGTTGCAAATGCACAAGAATACCTCACAATCTCTCGTGAATAGAAAACTGTCAGGAAACAACGTTTCTACAAAGTGATGCAATTAAGGTATTTTTAACCCATCTGTATCGAACTTAAATTAGTATATAAAAGTTAAACCTATTTCCCAGTATTACCTATCGCTTACCTGAAGCTATATAAAATAATTGTTGTCAGTATCCAACCGCCCTTCCTCGTTGCCGCTGTAGTTCCAGTACAATTTATAATTTTCGGCACTTATCAAGTTACAATCCAAGTAGTTGCCGACATGCGAATTCCTCACTAGGTCTGCAATCTCACTAGTGGCAAACTTGTACGTTTCAACATCCTCGAGATTCGTCATGTACCGAGGGGGATTATTTCCTGGCTTGTTTTGTAAAATCTTTTTATAGTCCCATTGTGACTTATATAGCTTGAGGTCCTCGTCGTGGATAACTATCGAGTCGTCTGAAAACACAGAGGATGTGTCGTCGTCGCTGGTTTCTATCTCATCCGTCTCGTCGTTGGTTCTGTAGTTCCGTAACCGATTAGCTAGGTACTTTCGAATTTTTTTCGGATAATACTTCTTCTCTTCTTGTGGTTGGTCCACACTGTCGAGGTACTTAATTTCAGACTCGCCTGCCTTTTTGTCGCTGCGAAACTTTCTCGATTCAAACGGACTATAGTCAAACCGTAAGTTGTTATCGTTAGAGGGAAAGTACCTTGAATTTGAGTTCATATTGTATTGGAATAAATCTGCAAACGATTGGTACTTTCTAGGTACGTAACATTCATTAAACCATTTTTCATTCACATCAGGATACGGCTCTAACCTCGAATTTGGCATTTGAACATTAGTACTGAATCTAGCGTCGTTCAAATACTTATCATTAAACCATTGAGTATAACTTTTTTTGTTGCTTTTGTTTATATGGAGGTTGTTATGCAAAGAAAAGTCATTTTGTAACTCCCATAATTTAGGGTCGTCGGGGGAATAAACATAATTTCCCAAAAACAAATTGATTGACTCTTGCCGGAGCAGATCCATGAATGAATTGGAGTAAATTCTTTTGATGCTGTTCAACATATCTCTTGTATGCGACGACCATTGATTTATACGACGGTACGAATCCATGGTATTCACCAAATTAGACCCTCCGTATTGTATTGCAATTGTATCCCCATGATCGTGAAACATTTCAGTTAGGATATTGATCAAGTCCGAATCGTAATCTAGATCCTTATTAGCTGGGATAATTCCAAGACTTTTCAACTGTTGTGTCAATGCTTCCTTACATATAATGAATTGGGCAGCGTTTGTTCGATCTAAGCAATCAATACAATTAGTTCGAATTATACCCTTTTGTAATTTTGTCGAGCCTAGATCATGACCGTTGTGGAAGAACTGGATTTGCTTTATTGACGATTTTGCAATTTTTTGCAAAGGTCCAATAACGTCCAAATTTTTTTTAGAATGTTTTGACATGTCGAAATTGTAAATCTGCAATTTATGCTTCTCTGGTAGAAATTGATTTAAATAAGTTATACAATTATTATAATGAATGTTGAGTTTTGACTCTCTGGCTTGCTTTTCCTTTTGTTTAATTAAGTTTAAAATTATTATTGGCGAGCCGTACCTAAAAAATAAGTTATTGAAATGCATGGCCAGGCTTTGATAAAACGGATCGGGTAAATTGATCTGTATTGGCGGTTTCGGTAGTTTGTTCATATCTTGTGTCCAAAATAATGGAATCGACCCTCTATGTTGGACAAAACTTGTATACCTCGAATTGTTAAAAAACCCATGTTTTGAATCATGGAAAGAAGAAATTAACATGTCGCTAACAATTTGCTCGGTTTCAATTTCATTAGCCACGTTCCCAGTATCATTAGTACCTCTTTTCAAGAATCTTGCACCAGCAAAATGATGCGATCTTCTGGCAATGATGGTTATGTAAAATTTTCTTCCATATATAGATATATTTGCTTGATCAATAAATCCGTGAAGTATCGGTTGAAACCATTCATAAGTTTCAATTTCATCACCGTTCTCAAGAATTGGTTTCAAAAGCAAATTGTTCCATACAAATCTTTCATTGTAATCAAATTTGTTGTATAATTCATTTTGTATGGAAGAAGGAACTTTACCAAACTGCATCTTATACGCTTTTAGTTTGTGGCGCATAAAATTGGTCTGTAACGAATTAGTGATGTCATAAGTGTAACTGAAATAGAATGTTTTTCCCAAATCCATGTATCTGAAAATGGATAATAATCTTTCCTCGTCACTGTACTTCTCAGGTCTTTTGTAAGTTGTCCCTAGTGGTATCAACTTCGTTTCATCGATATGATAGATAAAATGGCCTCCCAAAACTGCTACTTGCGAGCATTTTGTTATCAAACATAAATAGAAATCCTTTGTGAATTTAATAAAACCAAGTAGACCAAACCCATGAGCCAATTTATGAATTCCACCGTCAATTGTGTCGTTTAAACTGTTCAACAATTCAATCATGTCTTTTCTGGTATAAAAAAAGTTTTTATCTTCAATTACTATAAGATTATCTGGATTTGAGTCCTTGTTAATTTCAATTATTCTGAACAAAGTTTCTTTGGAGTTACTTCCAACAATGTACATTGTGGACAAAGAATTGTAAATTGTGAATCGTTGCAACGTGATTCTTTTATTCTCAAATTCATGATTTACATGCTGACGACTCTCCTGGTCACCTTCGGTGTGTTGGTAATCACTATAGTCGATTGAATCTACAATTGATGACATTTTACATCGAAACCGCACAAGAGATATTCAGACAATTTTTTTTTTTCCTTTTCAAACATCAGATATTCACAGACAAAGTAGTTTATGATAACAAAGACCATCAGAGTCATGTCTTCTACTTCCCTTTCGAATATCCACTCAGAATGGACTGCCTCTAAAGTTAGGTCCACTTTTTTAAGTTACTTCAATAACGACAAGTCTCATACTTTTGTGCCAAGTTCTTCGGTGGTACCTCATAATGATCCAACATTGTTGTTTGCAAATGCTGGTATGAATCAATATAAACCAATTTTTCTTGGAGTTGTTGATCCTTCATCTGATTTTGCTACTTTAAAATCTGCTGCCAATTCTCAAAAATGTATAAGAGCAGGAGGTAAACATAATGATTTAGACGATGTTGGTAAAGATAGTTATCACCACACTTTTTTTGAAATGTTGGGTAATTGGTCTTTTGGTGACTATTTTAAAAAAGAAGCTATTAATTACAGTTGGGAATTATTAACTCAAAGATTTGGTTTAGATAAAGATAGATTATACGTCACATATTTCGGTGGAGATGAAAAACAAGATTTGAAACCAGATTTAGAAGCCAAACAATTTTGGTTGGATGTTGGTGTTGAAGAGGATCATATTTTACCTGGCGATGCTAAAGATAATTTTTGGGAAATGGGTGATCAAGGTCCTTGTGGTCCATGTTCTGAAATCCATTACGATAGAATTGGTGGAAGAAATGCAGCACATTTAGTCAACATGGATGATCCAAACGTATTGGAAATTTGGAATATAGTTTTCATCCAATTCAATAGAGAAGCAGATGGCTCATTAAGAAGTTTACCAAACAAACACATTGATACGGGTATGGGTTTTGAAAGATTGGTATCGATTTTACAAAACAAATCATCAAATTATGATACAGATGTTTTCACACCGATATTCGATAAGATTAGAGAAATCACGGGTGTCAGACCTTACACTGGTAAATTTGGCGAAGAAGATACAGACGGTATAGACACAGCTTATAGAGTCATTGCTGATCATGTTAGAACCTTGACATTTGCTATAAGCGATGGTGGTGTTCCAAATAACGAAGGAAGAGGTTACGTTTTAAGAAGAATCTTGAGAAGAGGATCGCGTTATGTTCGTAAATATATGAATTACCCAATTGGAACTTTTTTCCAACAATTGGTTGATGTTGTCATTGAACAAAACAAAGAGATTTTCCCGGAATTGACTAAAAACGTTGACGATTTAAAAGAAATTTTGAATGAAGAAGAAGTTTCATTTGCAAAAACATTAGACCGTGGGGAAAAATTGTTTGAACAATATGCTATCATTGCATCAAAGACACCAGAACAAACTTTGAGTGGTAAGGATGTTTGGAGATTATATGATACTTACGGTTTCCCAGTCGATTTAACTAGATTAATGGCAGAGGAAGCTGGTTTGAAAATTGACGATGTTGCATTTGAAAAAGCAAAAGAAGAGTCAAGAGAAGCATCAAAAGGTGCTGGTAAAAAACAAAGTGATTTGGTTAAATTGGATGTTCATGCAATTTCCGAATTGGAATCTAAAATAGACCAATACCCAAAAACCAATGATGAATACAAATATGGCACTGAAAACATCAAAGCTAAAGTTATTGCCATTTACGATGGTTCAGAATTTATCGACTCTATTGATGAAACAAAAAAACAAATTGGAATCTTATTAGATAACACTCCATTTTATGCTGAACAAGGAGGTCAAGAATATGACACAGGTAGATTGGTCATTGATGGTAAATCTGAATTTATTGTAGAAAACGTTCAAGTTTACGGTGGATATGTTCTACACACTGGTTATTTATTAGAAGGTAAGTTCAATGTTGGAGATGAGATAATTGCCACATACGATGAATTAAGAAGATGGCCCATCAGAAATAATCACACTGGTACCCATATCTTGAATTACGCTCTTAGGGAAACTTTAGGCAATGGTGTTGACCAAAAGGGTTCATTAGTCGCACCAGAGAAATTGAGATTTGATTTCAGTCATAAACAAGGTTTATCAACCAAAGAATTGGAAAAAGTTGAACAAATATGTAATAAATACATTAAAGACAATAAGCAAATTTTTTACAAGGATGTTTCATTAGCTAAAGCAAAAGAAATCAATGGTTTGAGAGCTGTGTTTGGGGAGACATACCCGGATCCAGTCAGAGTTGTTTCCGTTGGTGTTTCCGTCGATGACTTATTACAAGACCCATCAAATGCAAAATGGGGGGAAATTTCAATTGAATTCTGTGGTGGTACACATGTTTCAAAAACAAGTGAAATCAAAGATTTAATCATTATTGAAGAATCAGGTATTGCTAAAGGTATCAGAAGAATTGTTGCTGTCACCGGCCACGACGCAAAGAAAGTTCAAGAAATTGCACACGATTTCGAACAGGATTTGATCAAATGTGAACAATTGCCATTTGGTGCAGACAAGGAAAATAATGCAAAACAATTGAACGCAACTTTGAAAAACTTATCTATTGGTGTTTTGGACAAACAAAAATTGACCGATAGATTCAATAAATTAGACAAGGCAATTAGAGAGAAATCAAAAGCTCAACAAAAAGAAGAGTCAAAAAAAGTTTTGGATTTGGTCAAAGCTTGGTTAGACGATGAAAACAGCAGCCAATATTTTGTCTCTCATGTCGATATCAGTGCCAATGTGAAAGCTATCTTAGAAGCAGTCAATTTGATTAAAAAACAAGACAAAACCAAATCCATATACTTGTTAGCCGGAAATGATAAAGTTGCCCATGGTTGTTACATATCAGATGAAGCCATTTCTAAAGGGTTAGATGTAAATCAATTGGCCAAGGCAGTAACTGATCAAATCGGTGGTAGAGCAGGTGGAAAAGGTAACACAGTACAAGGTACCGGTGACAAACCAGAGAATATCTCCAAAGCAATTGAAGATGTCACTAAATTGTTTAAAGAAAAATTATAGAAATTTAATATTAACTATTTACAATTTTATTATATTCAAACTTGTTCTTCCTGTATTATATCCCCCTGTTTTTCTTGATTGTATTGTTTAATAGCATCCAATCTTTTGTTTAATCCCACTTCAGCAGATTTCGATAAGACACCCAACATCAAATTTACTGCTCTTTCTGAATCATCGTTACATGGAATAGGGTATGTGACTTCACTAGCTTCCATATCGGTATCGACAAGAGCTATAGTTGGGATGTTTCTGCTTGTACATTCTCTAATCAATGTTCTGTTTTCAACTGGATTCAAAATGACTACCAATTCAGGTAAAACTGAATTTTTGGTAAACACTGTGCTAACATAAGAATTATGCATATCGATTTGAATAGCACCGGTTTTGATTTGTTTAGCAAATTCTTTATAATTGGTTATAGTACCCGGTATCCATTTTCTTGAAACATAGTAACCTTTTGATCTGTTTGCGGCTGCCAATAACCCTTGTTTGATTGACCCATTTTTTTGTGTGCCAACGTATAAAATGATACCACCTTTTTCACTAACACCTTCAATGACGTTACATGCCAATTTCAATTTTTCAATCGTTTGATTAAGGTCAATCAAATATAGTCCATTGTAAATACCATACATGAATTTTTGATTACTTGGTCTAAAGTTCTTAGTTGAGTTACCTAAATGACAACCAGCGGCCATCAAGTTGGCTATAGTTAGCTCGTATGGTTTTACTGGCTTTTTGATGTTCTTTTTAGGTTGATAAATATTAGTCAATTTGGACCCCAACATACCATTTGTTCTTAAATTGTGCATTTGTCTGACATGTAATTCATGGGTTGAATATTCTTTATAATCAGGGGTTGGTTTTAAATTTGGAAACTCTAGTTGATTTTTAGATTTTATAGATGAAGATGCTTCGTTGGTGGCAGAATCAGTAGATTTTTCAATCCAAGGTCTTTGATCTTTGACAGTGTTTGGTAATCTTAAATTCTTGATAACAAAATCAGTCAATTCTTGATCCAATTGTTTAACTTTTTCCAGATTCAATTGATTCAAGTCGGCGTCTAGTTTGGCTATTCTGGATCTTATCAAATTCAATGGCGTTTGGTTCAAAGTATCTATTTTATTGGATATGTCAGTTGTCAATTCTCGTAATTGTTTAAGTTTGTGGATTTGTTCCTCTTCCTTGGCCAAAGCATCTGCAATGGCTTTTTCTCTCAACTCCTTCTGAGAAAGCTCTTCAGGTTTGACGGCGACTGAAAAGTATTTCACCTGTCTTGAGCTCACTCTGGAAATCAGTCTAAACATGTTTGGTTGTAAAATTTTTTTTTTTTTTTTTGTTCTTCACCAATAAATCTGGCACGACTCGTGAATGTTGTTTTATTGGAACCAACAATCAACATTTGACCAGTTTGTATTGTATGTAGTGCACAGTAGCCAAAAGGGGTACATATTGGTGTCAGACCCAGATTTGTACAATCAGGCGGTACATCTACCCAAACAAACGATTAAAACAATCCATAAGATACATCAGCATCAACTTGTTTTAATTGAAGAATGGAAAGACTTGTATGAGTTTATACATCAGGTGGAACCAAATGTGTTTATTGGGATGTTTGGCATATTCAAACATTTCATTGAAGATGGTATGAACAGACGATTTTCTTTTATTGCACACGACGAATTTTGCGGCCATGAGCTTAATAAACTATTCTACCAATACTTTAAACAACACCTCGATCTTAATTTAGAGATTGTCGTTAATGATTCAATAGGAAATAACTCTGAAAATCAGCCTTTAATATGGAGCTTTCAAATACCCAATGTCAATCAGGAATCTAAAGAAATATCGTTGAAGATCCTATTTATGAAATGGTTCCAGCTTATATATTAATAGATACATGTTTAATCCTTCTTGATTTCTTCTATTTCTTCTTCTCCTTCATCTCCTTCAGCATCAGCTGCTCCTTTTAAATCGTCAGGATTTAAACCTCCCATCATCGATGCTAAATCCAAACCACCAGCTCCACCGGCGCCACCCATCATGGAAGCTAAGTCCAAACCACCAGCTCCGCCCATTCCTGGCATTCCTGGCATTCCTGGCATTCCTGGCATGCCACCGGCGCCACCAGCACCTCCTAACATTTGAGAAAAGTCCATGTTTCCAGGACCGTCCATATTGTCATCTTGAACCTCATCTTGTTCATCTTCGTCGACCCATTTGTTGAAATCTGTACGGATGTAGTGTAATTTGACCTTGTTTTTTGTTAATCTTGGCCAGAACTCTTCTTTCAATTCTTCTTTTCTCAAGATGATGAAAACGTGAGAACCATTGGATGTATTGATTTTGGATAAATCAGGATTTATTTTATCAAAAAATTCAATTTTCAAATGGTAATCTTGGTCGTTTGAGTTTGCGTTGAGCTCCAAATATTCAGGTTTCAAATCAATTTTCAAATCTTTGGCATCGACTATCTCAATTGTTAAATAGATAACGTTTTTTTCAGCGTCGGAAGCTGAAGAACGTTGGGCCCATAATACAGTTGGTGTAGCAGTCATTCTCAATGTAATAAGTTTAATGTATGAATTATTTTTTTCTGTTTCTTGCTGAGTTTTAATTTTTCACACAAATCAAACTTCTGGAAGCTTCGATGACAATGTTTGACAGACATCTTGGTTTCAACAAACTATCATTGATCTGAGGACAATTCAAATCACCATTAATACCAACAGTCTTGTTTGATTGAAAAAATTGTGGTACAGCTGATGATTAAAAACATCTCTTTTGAAAAACAGATTATCCACCGCTTTTTTTAAATCGAATTTAAATATTCAAATCTTAGATTTAGCTAATGCCTTATGTTCAATCGTCCCAGTTACATATCAAAATACAACTCGGTATGGCCATGTGGTAGCCTCGTGCTGGAAATAACAAATTTTATCACGTGATTTAAAATTGCAGCAATTGGGGTCGTGTGATGCAGATAATCTGTGGTTTTATCTTTCAAGATCATTCGAGTCTTTTACAACCAACTGATACATTCGCATTCAATCATTGTTGTTGTATTGAAACTGTTTACTTACTAAAGCTTATATCCAATTAGAGCATCTGCTATCAGATTAAAGTCAATTGTCACCACAGTGGTCCAAATTTCTATTCCCCACAAACAGCAATTAAGCATTTATTTTTAGACTGATTATGCCGTTATGTTATCTAACCTACCTTTAGAAATTCAAATTAGGCTATTGTTTATGGTGCCCCAATCAAACCTCAAATACACCAATTCCCACTTTTACTTACTTTACAATGACTTATTTTACCGCAAAATCATCCACGAGTTTGGCGAAGATACTTTAATTGTTATTGACAAAACACTACCATGGTTGATTCCTTATATCAAGTCTTTGGATTGCTTTCGATTACAGAATAGATTAATCATCGCCCATAGATTAAAGTTGAAATTTGAATCAAAATCAAACCCATTCAATGTACAATTTGTAAAAGATTCTTGGAAATACATATACTCCATATTTAAAAACAAACGATTATTTGCTGAATATTCAGATTACAAAATAGACGAGCCATCAAATTACATTTATAATCACTATGTCGAGATAAATAGAACGTATTTATTAAGCTATATGAAGACGGTGTGGCTATCACCGGGTAAATACAATTTAAACATTGGCTTGGCTGTGAAGTATGGACAAGGATTGGGCACAACCAAATTTGAAATTAATTACCATGACGATAATAATCTGTTGATTAAAAAGAATTTTTATCCACCTTCAAACATTAATGAAATACTACCAAAAAATCAATTTTGTTTTCTTAAAATTGGAGAATTCGAAATCCCATCAAGTATAAAGGACAAGGATTCAACTCAAAAGTTGAAGAAAGTTGAAATTGTCATGGAGGAAATTGGTTTATATTTAAAATCTGGATTCAGAATATATTTCATTGACATATCACAGCCTTCATTACTATTCAATGACTATGACCTATTATACTATACGTTGAAAGAAACTAACTACATATATTTTATCAACATTTTTTTGAAAAACTTGTACAAGGCATTGAATTTTGTTCAAAATGGTGGTTGTTCAGATAACGCCAGTATTCAATGTGCCGCCGGGGGTTACGGAGACGGAAACCCATACTGTTTGTACAAAGAATACGAGAAATCGTTTATAAACCCTGATAACAAAGATGAATTTGAATACCTGGAAGACAAGTTGACTGAGTACTCGAAATTCTACTACGACACGAAATTGAAGAGAAACTTTAAATTCAATACCATTTATCAACAACGACAATTCGTCAACAGGTTCGGTGACTACCAGATAGATTGGAACAATCCTAATGAGCTCGATTCAAAGAGGTGTGTTTACGACAAAGAAGGCCTCAAGTGGAAAATACCAATCATTGGTGAATTGTGATAGGAAAAATATTTCAGTGGTAATAATACATATATTGTTATATAAACCCTCTTCTCACGTTTGGATCGATGTTTGAGTCAACTTGTGAATCCAAGTTAGAATCTATGTTTGGATCCAAGTGTTGATTAGAGGCCTGTGATTGCAACGCCACAGCGGCGGCGGCAGCAGCAGCAGCGACCTCACCTTGTTGTGGATGGTGTTGTTGCGTGCTGGCCTCGATTGCAGCAATCACGTCTGGCTGATCCAAGGGGATGTTTTGTTGCTGGCGATGGTGCATTCCCATTGGCTGGGATGAGGCCTGTATATTGTGCAAGGTTAATAAATCGTTGTAATTCGGCGTCGTTGGCATGTTGCTTGACAACTGCGCTTGTTGTGCTTGAACAGCAGCGTGTTGAGAATAAGTGTCTGATTCGGTTTTAGCAAGACGTATTCCATGTGTTTTGTTGATTGGTTTCTGAACGAGCGTCCTTGATGATTTTTGTTTCTTCTTTTTAGTTTGAGGATCACCTGGATGGTTATGCTGAGGATTTATCATTCGCAAAATCCACATTTCATTTGAGTCATTTTCATTCTCATGTTTAATTACTTTTTTCCCATCCTTTTCATTGGGATATAAATTTGCAACCAATCTGAATGCACATTTGTTTCTTTTTGTATATGCTATTCTTTGTCTTTTTTGAGGATCTTTAACTGTTGTTCTAAAAGAACCCGATCTTTCACATTGGAAGTAAACAGCTTTTGGCTTAGATGAATTTATGACAATTTTACAATTTTCTTCTGGGCCCAACTCATGTTTCACAAAATTCACCAACGATTTTTTATTATTAAACGTTTTAATAATTTCATTTTCAATAAATCTCGAACGTAAATCTTCCCCACTTTCATACTCATCATCAGAAGGTGATTGATCATTTGAAGAATGTTGCGAAGTTGGGTGTTGAGAGGTCATGTGAGTCATTGGTGGTTGGAATTGTATTTGATGGGGATGAGAATGATGATGCTGTTGTTGTTGTTGTTGTTGTTGTTGATCTCTAGCTTGTTGTTGTTGTTGTTGATATTGATGTAGCTGTTGTTGTTGGTGCTGTAATTCTTGTTGTTGTAATTGATGCTGTCTTCTTTGCAACTCAGCACGATGCTGCAACTCAGCCGAATAAGCATAAGGATGGTGGTGATGGTGAGATTGGTTGTAATCATCATGAGTGTTTGAAGTGAGATAATTTGCAGCAGCAGCAGCAGCAACCTGAGGGTCGTAAACATCCTCGTTTGCAGCGGGGTTGGTCGAGCGTTCGTTGGAAGTCGATGGCATTGTGTTGGATGGAAGGGCACTAATGTGGAGTGGTAGTTGCAGCCAGTGGTTGTAAAACTAATTGTAAATAATAAACAAATGTCCTGCAGAAAGACAAGGATGGATTGGATACAGGTTCACTGTAAATAAAAAAACTGTATATACTTTGCACTGGCAGTTTTGTCCACTCCAAACAAAAACATCCACACACCAAAAAAATAAAATTAAGAAATAATATGTAATAACTTATGTAATATTTTTATTCGTGTACAGTGCCAACTATTTTTAATCTGATAACCTCACTCAATGTCAGGACCAGTTCTCTCAAAATCAGTTTTACATTTAATCAACAAGATACAGGCTCATCAGAATGATACAGAGTTGCATTGGTATATAGAGAAAGTGATAATCCCAGAAATTCCTCAAATCATTGAAACTTTGACAATATGTTTGAATTTATTAGTTTACAATTCTCCACAAGAACCAGATGAAGCTCAGAAGATTGAGAAAGGTCCTTCAATAAAATTACCAATTTCTTCGTCAAAACTGGAAGTTTTGAAAGGAATAATTGTTAGAGATGGCCCCTACATTAAAAAATTAAATCTTAACATCAATGAAAGTCATTTGAATAAATATATTCATAAAATACAATTAAAAACTCCAGTATTGTTGGATCAAATTGTTGTTTGTCAAAACTCGTTACAAAATTCAATAGATACACTACAATCCACTTTTGAAGGCTACAGAAAAAACTGTGCATACCATAGCACTCTAATCCAAACATTTAAAGAGTTGTTGATCAACATACAGACGAGTAAGAATAATTTGCAATTACCGACAGATCCAAATTTGGTTTTCCCACTTCATGTAACAGATGCAAAGAGTTATGAACCGGAGTTACCTGCGACAGTTGCTTTAGATTTTTACATAAGTCAAGCCGAGGTTTGTCTCGACTTGAAAAGTTTGCATAGAATCACAGAAAAACCTTGGTGTGAAATTGACGAACAAGGAAAATCATATGTTGATAAATTAAAAGATAATATGAAATTACCAAGTTCGTCCTCATCGTCGTCGGAAAATGAGCCAATGAGTTTAAGTAAACTAGAAAAATCATTGGAGAAACCATCAAATGGGAATTTTTTCAATAGTGTGATTCAGCAGTTGCGTCATAAGCATGAACCAATGGATTATATCACCAAATGCGTAACATTCGATAATATGGTGGTAATGATTAATTCCAAAATTGAAGTCAGCAGTGAGGATCCTATCCTAGTAAGCTGCTACACCAAATTGGATTCCATAGATTATCTAGTAAGTCAATATTTAAATAACATAAATCATTTGATAAATGTTTAATGTACATATGGTAGCAACATAGAGGTGTAACACCGCGCAATTTAAATTGATAAAGATGAATCTGAAATAACCTCTATAAAAATTGTGGGTGCTTTTTTCAATTGTATTGTGATTTTTAGATGTTAACAGTTTTATGTTGTTGAATTTAAATCTCAAGTTTAAACCATCATTTTGTTATTTATCCAAACTTTTTTATTCAACAAAACTTAAAACCATGTCTCAATACACTGTTCTAGCTGACAATTCCCACATTGAAAAACCTATAAATGATGACAGAAATTATAGATTCATCAAGCTAAATTCAAATGATTTGACAGTGTTGTTGATCAACGATTCAAATACTGATAAAGCCGCTGCCTCTTTGGATGTCAATGTAGGTTCTTTTGCTGATAAAACTTATTCCATACCTGGACTAGCTCATTTTTGTGAACATTTGCTATTTATGGGCACCAAAAAGTATCCGATTGAGAATGATTATCAAAGCTTTTTATCCAAACATTCAGGTTCATCAAACGCCTACACTTCTTCGGAACATACAAATTATTATTTTCAAATTTCATCAGATTTCTTAGAAGGTGCCTTGGACAGGTTTTCCCAATTTTTCATAAACCCATTATTTAGCAAGAGCTGTCAAGATCGAGAAATCAATGCCGTTGATTCGGAGAATAAAAAGAATTTACAAAATGACGATTGGAGGTTATATCAATTAGATAAATTTACAAGTAATGAAAATCATCCTTTTAATGGATTCTCAACGGGAAATTACCAGACTTTACATACAGATCCAATTGAGCGTGATTTAAACGTACGTGATGTATTGATTGAATTTTACAAAAATCATTATAGTTCGAACCTAATGAGTTTAGTTATTTTAGGTAAAGAAGATTTAAACAGCTTGACTGAATTGGCTATAGAGAAGTTTGCTGAAATTCCGAATTCAAAGTTTGAAAAGCAAGATTACAATGGGCAGTTGATATATCCTGAAACTCATTTAAATAAATTAATCAAAGCGAAGCTTATCAAAGATACTCATCAAATGGAATTGAGTTTTATGGTTCCTGATGATTTAGAGGATAAATGGGATACAAAGCCACCATCGTACTATTCCCATTTGATTGGACATGAATCTGAAGGATCTATAGTTCATTATTTGAAACAAAGAGGCTGGGCAACAGATTTATCGTCAGGAATGATGAATGTTTGTAAAGGCAATTCTTTGTTTTTAATAAATGTGATATTTACACCAGAGGGATTTAAAAATTGGGAGGCTGTTGTCGAGATAATCTTTAATTATTTAAAGTTGGTTTTATCCGATGAGCCAATGAAATGGATCTGGGATGAAATACAAGAAATGTCAAAAGTCAATTTCAAATTTAAGCAAAAGACAGATACTGCTTCGACTGTGTCGCGGTTTGCATCGACTTTGTATAAATTTACAGATTATATACCAGGTAAAAATTTATTAGACTACACTGTGTTGAGAAAGTTTGACCCCATAGCGATTAAACAGTTTGGTCAATATTTAAATTCAGACAATATGAGAATCACAATTTCCTCCAAATCTTTTGAAAATTTGAAACAAACTGAAAAATGGTATGGAACTCAGTATGAGTATGAAGACTTACCAAAGGATTTAGTTGCGAATCTAAAACTGATCAAAACAAATTCATACCCCGAGTTGCACTATCCGGAACCAAATGACTTTATACCTAAAAATTTCGACGTATTGTTAAAGAAAACAGACAAACCGCAAGTATCACCATATTTGATAGAGCACAACAACAAGCTAAATGTGTGGTTCAAGCAAGATGATACCTTTGAAATTCCAAAAGGTACAATAGAAGTTGTTTTCCATTTACCTAATTCCAATTACGATGTCAAAAGCAACACCACCTCGTTGTTGATTTCAGAATTGTTGAGTGACGAATTAAACCAAATCACGTATTATGCAACATTGGTTGGATTGAAAGTGAATATCAATTGCTGGAGAGATGGGTTCGCAATTAGATGTTCTGGATATAACGATAAGTTACCAACATTGTTGGAACAAGTGTTGAGAAAATTTTTAAATTTCAAACCCAACGTTGAAAGATTTGAATCAAACAAATTTAAATTGAGCAGGGAGTTTAAAAATTTTGCCTATTACTCACCATACCAACAAATTGGAAATTATTTCTTACAGTTGGTCAATGAAAAAGTGTACACTTATGATGAAAAGATCAAAGTTCTTGAGCATTTGACATTTGAAGAAGTGGTAGATTTTTATGAACAGATTTTCAATGCTGGTGTGTTTGGGGAGGTATTGATACATGGTAACTTTGACCTTGTTGCAGCTACAAATGTTCAAAAAATAATATCCAAATCCATTGAACACATCCCACCTTTTATGAACAAGTACAACGAAGCAGAGTTGAGATTGCAAAACTATGTATTAAACGATGGTACTATAAATTATGAACTAGATGTTCAAGACGAGCATAATTTGAATTCATGTATTGAATATTATATTCAAATTTCGCCTACAAATAATTTAAAACTCCGGGTACTTACCGACTTGTTGTCGACAATTATTAAAGAGCCATGTTTTAATCAATTAAGGACTAAAGAACAATTGGGATACGTCGTGTTTTCAGGAACGAAAGTTTTGAGAACATCGATTGGTTTTAGAATATTGATCCAGTCCGAAAAATCAACCACTTATTTACAATCTAGAATCGAAGAGTTTCTTAAAACTTTTGGTCAATATGTCGATGATTTAGGAGATGAAGATTTTGCCAAGTTTAAAAATGCATTAAAGAATCTCAAATTGCAGAGATTAAAACAATTGACTGAAGAAACCAATAGATTGTGGAATTCTATAGTTGATGGATATTACGATTTTGAATCTAGAAAACGACAAGTTGAGGTATTGGAGACTATTTCCAAACAAGAGTTTATTGATTTTTTCAATCAAATCAAGAATAACAATAAATTATTGATTCATTTGAAGTCACAAAAAGCCGAAACTGCTACAATCGAAGGCAAAGTTTATTCAGACGTTGAATCGTTTCAGAAAGACCACAAATTAGGCGGTTTGCCTAAACCAGTAGACTCTTTAAGTAAGTTTATATATGACAACTCTCATTTATAGAATAGACATAGAAAAAAAAAAGCTACCAAAAGAATTTTACGCACTATTTTTATACAATTAAAATGACACTTGATCTATACAAAGTGAAGGATGTATATTTTCAAAAGCTTTTCCAACCTAGAACAGACGTGACGCAGGAAATAAAACCAAAAGTGTTGTTGTTGGATAAAACTACAACGTCCATAGTCTCAATGTCATACACTCAATCGCAATTGTTGTCCAACGATATTATCTTGATTGAGTTGATTGAGAACCACAAATCGTTATCCACAATGAGACACTTGAATTGCATAGTGTTCATCAGTAGCTCTTCCATTTCACATTTAGTCTCAGAATTGAAGTCGCCCCATTTCGGCACATACGAAGTATACCTCAATAATTCAATAAACAAGAACCAGGTGGAGAAAATCGCCGAGGGTGACGAATACGAGATTGTGGATAAGTTGATAGAATTGTACCAGGACTATTTAATTGTGAATCGGAATTTGTTTCTCATCAATTCCGTGGTCAACACCGTGAATCCGTATTTGGAAGACAGCACTAGAATCACCAGCTTGTTATTATCATTGAAAAAGAACCCAATTATTAAGTTTGAGCAAAACTCGACCGATTTACGTCGGTTGAGTTCCGAAATCGCATACAATATAAATTCCAATTCGAACAATAATTTATTTGATGAATTGAATGCGAATGCCGATTTGCCCCCAGTATTGTTATTGCTCGATCGAAAGAATGATCCTTTGACGCCGTTGATAACTCCGTGGACGTACCAAAGTATGATTCACGAGTTTTTGAAGATTGAGAAAAACATGGTGAATGTGGAAAACCAACAAATTATACTCGATGACTCAAACGATGTGTTTTATGGTGAAAGCATGTACTTGAATTACGGAGACTTGACGGACAAGTTTCAAAAATACGTTGAGAAATACAAAGCAGAGACCAATCAGACTCAAATCACTAAAACTTCAAATTTATCTGAGCTCAAACTGATATTAATGAAGTTTCCAGAGTATAAAAAGTTCTCCACAAACATACTAAACCATTTGAACATTATATCTGAGATTGACAAACAGATTTCCAAACAAAAGTTATGGGATTTAGGGGAACTACAACAAACAATAGTCTGTGAGTTGGACTCGCACCAAAACATAAAAGAGAGAGTAATTACAGTTTTACAAGATTCCAAAATATCAACAGTGAACAAGGTTAAAATATTGTTGTTGTATTCAATAAGATTCAACGTCAACGAATTGATCCATATATTTAATGATCCGTTGTATTCAGACCCAGTGCCCACCGAAGAGCAACTCACATTAATACATAAATTCAAAACCATGTTTAATTTAACCAACCTGACAACCACACAGAAACAACAACAACAGCAAGGTTTAACCAACATTTTTGCAAATAAGAAAATCAACATTGGAAACCTCTTCAAAAAAGAAACTGAACAGGATAATATATTTCTACAGTACACGCCGCGGTTGAACGAGATTGTATCTAAATTGATCAACCCAGAATTGGAGAGTACAATCAATTTAGGCACTGTAGTTCCAGATAAAGTGAAGCAAAAGTACGGCACCACCAATCAAGTGCAGGAAATCATTGTTTACATGATTGGAGGCTTGACGTATGAAGAGTCGAGGTTGGTCCATGAATTGTCGAGTAACAGCGTCAAGATTAACTTGGTGATTGGTAGTGATAGAATGTTGAACAGCAATGAGTGGATGGAGAAATTGTATACCTCAGTGGATTCCAATAATGAGTCGGTGAGTAGAGTGCAGTTTAAAGATTTAGTATAAATTAATAGTTTGAATTAAACAATATATATAACCATTCACGGAGCAAACTTTCCGAATTTCTCTTCCCAGTTTATAATCTGATTCGTTAGACTTTCCATGACTTTTAGATTGTCATTAAAACTGTCCAAGTTTATTGATTCGAAAAGCTTAGATTTCTGAGTTTTCTCATCTTGCAATTCAATTTGAGACCGTCCCAACCATTCCAAAATAGCTCCTGTTCGTTTGCGTAGCTCGTGTATCGACGATTTTTCATTGACGTATCGTGGTTTGGAAGACTGCTTGATTAATTCTTCTTTATCTAATGTCAAAGATGAAGACTCTGATGGGGCACTATTCGTTTCTTGCTTCTTCTTTTTTGATTTCTTTTTGATTGATGCTGCCTCGTGCTCAATTTCTTCACTTGACATTTCCTTATTGCTTTTTTCATCCTCAGTGGGGGACTTCCTCCTTTTAGATCCATTCTCGTCTTCGATGCTGATTCCTGATTCTTTTGCACTTTCTCGAAGTGCCTTTTGTAACTGTTCGTCGTAGTCTTCTTGATAATGATGTCTTCGCTCTTTTCTCTCCTTTTTAACAAGGTTCTTTTCTTTTCGTTTTGGTTTTGCAATTGCGTTGTTTTCAATTTCAAACATCTCAAGTTTCTTCCGTTTATCATTGACTGGTTTGTATAGCGTTCTTTGACTGAAGGGGTCAGTTTTCACAAGTATATGTAGTTCAGGTTTACACTGTTCACACCAATATTTATCAGGCACATCGTCATTTTCGTATAATCCGACACAGTAACCGTGTTGCCAAACGTGACATTTATCACATTGAATAAACAATCCCTGGTCAATGTCAATTTTGTACTCCTTTTTGAGTAGCTGGATTAAGTTTGGGTTCAATGAAGATTGTTGTAGCTCATCGTTTAAACAAATACACCTCGTCACCTCATCTTCCTCGTCTTCAATGTCATCGTCAACTTCAGCTTTGACAGTATTGGAATCTAAACCGTTTTCCTCTTCGTGAGAGTTTGTGTCGGTGTTGAATGATCTTCGACCTGATCTTCGTGACATTTGTATTGAGAATATCGAAAAATTATTGAGAGACTGATTATGTAAGGAGATAATGATAAACAAAAATCTACAAACAGAATGAGCAAAGAGATATTGGCATAATTGGGCAAAAATCAGGTTTCATTGTTTCAGTAGGTGGTTGGAGTGCTGCCGGACTTAAATGTCAGCCCATTTGTGGTGGTGGTCTGCTGGAACCAACGTGTGGTGGTTTCGGCCTGGTGTGATGTGTTCTTCTTGTAGGCAAAAAAAATCATTTATACATCTCTCAATGAACTCAACAAACCTAACCAGTGCAAGGTTAAATGTTACCACTACAAGTGTGAACATTGATGTTTTGCAAGAGGTTCAAATTGGAGGCACCATTTTGTTGGTCTCATTGATTTCCATAGTGATAGGAAGTTACACTACTATAGCAAAGCCTAAAAACTCCAAAGATCCACGATTTGATACAGACAACCATCTTTTCGACCCAACTGATTTAGACGACTCCAATTACTATCTTACTGAGAAGTTTGACTTACTCAAATATGAACAAAACCAATTTTCAATTTACACCGCTTTGGTTATCCCAGTATTTGCTGCCATCACTTTGACTTCAATGTACTACCTAATCAAATATGTTGATGATTTGAACTATTACCTACAATTTTACATCCTACTCATCAATCCCTTTGCCTTGTATCAAGGGATTTCATCCGTTATGACTTTGCTTATACGTAAAGTTACTCATGTCGTTTTTGGACGTAATTCAAATTCATTATTTGAAAGGTATAGAATGATGGTTGTTAAAGATGAAGATAATTTCCCATTGGGCAAAGTTGAGTTTGTAGACGATGAAGATGTAGGAACAAACTTTGATCAATATTTGCGTCATGAAAAATTAATCAAATTGGAACCAACCCCGATTAATCATGAAAACTCACGACTCAACTATATCTTCACTTTACAAGATTTGTTTATTTTACCCGTGTGTTTAGGTTTAACTTATTACAATTTCAATTACAATGCTAATGGGAAAGATTGGAAATTGACAAATGCATTATCTTTAACATACATCATCACTTCGTTTAAGAAATTGAAAATTCCCCAATTTAAGATAAGTATGTTGTTGTTGAGTTTGTTATTCATTTATGACATATATTTTGTGTTTGGTACCAAAATTATGATGACCGTTGCCACATCAATCGATATACCGATGAAATTGATGATTCCAAAATTTACTCAAGATGATAAATTCACAATATTAGGACTCGGTGATATCATCTTACCTGGAACTTTGATTAGTTTGTGTTTGAGATTTGATTTATACAATCATCATAAGAGAAATCCGGACTTATACTTCCATCATTTAAACCCATATTCAAAGCCATATTTCATAACCAGTTTGATTAGTTATTCAATTGGGTTGATTATAACTTGGGGTGTTCTTTGTGTTACCAACCATGGACAACCGGCGTTGTTATATTTAGTACCCAGTTTGTTGATAGGTGTTGTTGGATTGAGCTATTATAAGGGGGAGACCAAAGAGATGTGGGAATATTCTGAAATAATAAATGAATACAAGAAAGATCAAGAGTTTGTTGACTCGGAAGATGAAGACGAAGATTATATACCGGAAGATGAAGAAGAAATTGACGAGTATATAGATAAAATTGAAATGCTCCAGTATGAAGATTTCAGTGATGTTGACGACAACACTTATGTAATTACAATTGATGAAGAATCAGCTGAAAATTCAGAAGAATCGGATTATTCAGAAGAATCAGATTATTCAGATGAGCAATTGTTCCAAGCCAACGATGAATTAAAAGCAAAGATAAAAACGTTTTTAAATAAAGTAAATAGAAATTAGAATTATAGACGAAAATGGATATTTTAGTATCAATGTCAGATGAAATTATTTAGTCCATCGTGTTGTCAAAAAATTCATATCGTTGTCAATTTCAAGATTGTTTCGGGTGGCCGACCGAAACGTCAAAGATAAAAAAATAATCAACGCAAGATGTTTTCTAATTACGGGGGTATCCTATCTCAGAAGGTGAAATTCCTAATGAGCGGTATTGTTCGTGGCGGGATGTTTACAAAAAAGGGTCAGAAGATTTATAATCAGACAGCGTTGAGTAGAGTCCAGATTGACATGAACAATAGAAACCTGCAATGTTGATGATGAAACATGAAATCGAAAAATGATACAACGATGACGGAATTGGGGTAATAATTTATTATGGCGTGAAAATTTCATTGATAACGAAAAAAGAAAAAAGTGCCGCATTGTCAGATTGTTGTTGATTTGATGCGAGAGTATGGGTTTCGCGGGAGTAGAGGGCTCTTTCACGCGTGAGGCCAACTGAAAATGTCCACATTGCAACCAAATACGAACATATTGCAGGATTCGTTATCTAAAACACTCTCCTCGTCTATTTCAGTTGCCACAGTTCCCAGCGTATGTGTTCCACTTTGAGATAAAAAAAAAAAAAAAAAATTTGCGCTTGCTGTTGTCTTATCGCAATTTGCTCTCACCTCACCCACCTCCCCTATTTGTGTAATTATATCTGTTGGTGTAATTGTACCATGGTTAGTTATCGCACGGAGAAGCATGGACGTTGCATTGCGGGCTTAGATACCGCAACCTGGTGGAGTCGAGGCACAAAAGTAAAAAGTTTCTCGTGTCACGATAGATAAATGGCTAACCGGTGAATTTGTTATCTCTTATCATCTTTTGCTTCACCTGTTATTTGCACAAATTTCCACTGTGGTGTTTGTATATATATTTACATAATTCTATATATAGTTGTAAGTTTATTTGCCATTCGTTCGATACCCGTGCATTATGAAAAGAACTCATGAAATATCGTCATCACCATCTGAATCACAAACAGTGATAAATAGCTACAAACGAACCAGGAATAATATCTATAATAATGATGATACACCAGCTACGTCAATAAATTCGTCATATAACTACAACAACTGCTACAAACACAAGTATTTACTGCAGAATGATTCATCTCAATATCTAGAAAACCTAGTACCGTCTACTCCATTTGTCTACGATTGCATAAATCTCTCCTTTCTTCAAGAGAATCAAATTGATGATGAGGATGAGTTTGATTATGAGAATGTATATAGTATAGTTGATGATAAAATACCCAACTTGCCATTAGATTCACTACCCAAATTTAAACAGAATTACGATGAGAATATTACACTAGACTTGGACACATCCAACGATCACTTCAACTACGATTTCAAGAAGAACATCTTGACTGATTTGTTGATGATTGACCAGTTGATAATGATGAACAATGTATAACAATTTTGCAGCACTTTTTTCCCACTGTAGTTTTTTTTTTTTTTTCCTCTCTTCTTCAACATAAATGTCAAACACAGTTTACGGAGGTGACGAGATCAATGCAATCATACTAGATCCAGGTAGTTACACGACTAGAATAGGATACGCAGGTGACGATTTCCCAAAGATTATAACCCCATCTTTCTATGGACAATTGGACGAAGGTAAGAAACTATTTGGACAAGATTTGTTAATACCTAGGAAGAACTTTGAAATAAAACCATTGCTTAAAGAAAGTTTAATTTCAGATTGGGACGCTACTATCTCCCAGTTTGATTGGTTGTTTGACCAATTGAAAATCCAACAAAATGAGCAGCCTATTTTGATTACTGAGCCAATATGGTCTTCTAATGAGTATAAAAAACAATTGATTGAGTCTGTGTATGAGAATTATCAGTTCAATGGTTTGTATTTAGCTAAAACACCAACTTGTATATCCTTCCAACAAGGTAGACCTAATTGTTTGGTTGTTGATGTAGGGCATGACACAGTAAGCGTGACTCCTGTAGTTGATGGAATCTGTTTGATCAAAAATTCAATGAAGACAAATTACGCCGGTGGATTCTTAAACAATATAATCAAAGATTATTTTGAAAATAAACAAATTAAATGGGAACCAAGTTTTAAAATAAAAACAAAATCAGTTACAAAATATCCAGAGGAAGCCAATTTTACCTTGAAAAACATCGGATTTGAAACTACAAATAGTTATAATGAGTTTCTAAAACTACAAACATATCATGAGTTTAAAGAATTATTAATGATACCTGAAAAGCAACAAACTGAATTTCCAAAAAGAATCTTTGAATTACCAACAGGACAACAACTTACATTAGAAAAGGAAAGATTCGAATTCGCAGACACCATATTTGAACCCAAATTATATAACTTCCATAACAAAGAACTTGAATATCCATCAAATAGTGGAGAAATTAAAAATCTAAATTTACAAAATGAATATAGACCGCTCAAAAGATTCAAAAAGAATGAGGAAGAAGGTACAGCGTCGAATCAATCAACTCCACAACCAGAAGTCGATGTACGCGGATTATCTCAACTAATCACACATACTTTAAACTCAATAGATATTGATTTAAGATCCTCAATAGCCAACAATATCATTGTCACAGGTGGTGTTTCATTGATACCAGGGTTGACTGAAAAATTGTACCATGAACTTACAAACAACAATCCAGGGTTGAAAATCAGGCTACACGCAGTGGGGAACTCCCAAGAGAGAATCAACCAATCATGGATCGGTGGAAGTGTTTTGGCCAGTTTGGGTACATTCCATCAAATGTGGGTGACGAAACAAGAATATGATGAAGTGGGTATTGAACGTTTGATCAACCAGAGATTTAGATAGTTAAAATGAAAATAAAATAAAATAAAAAAAAAACATGTATATGTATTCTACACCGCCCTGGGTCCATGGCCCCCTTCTTCCCGCCTTGAAATGTATGTTTTCTTGTTTATCGACCTCTCCCGATCCCCCGCACGGAAAAAAATAAATTGCCCCAATCACCAGATTGTTGATAAAAAAGATTACCTGTTGATAAAAGATTACCTGTTGATATGTCCAAGGCTATGATTAAAGGAGTGTTGGAGTTGGATCCGTGGTTGGAGCCATTTGCGCCCCAATTGATATCGAGACAACAAGAGTTTCAGCTGTTATATAATCACCTTACGTCCTCCGAAGGGTCTCTACTCACATTTGCCCTGTCGTACGAAAAATACGGGTTACATTACGACCCACAAACACAGATGTACACTGTTTTACAATATATCCCCGATGTAGAAGCGGTGTCATTGGTAGGGGATTTCAATCTGTGGGATTTAACCAGCCATCAATTGCAGAAGTTGGATTTCGGACATTGGACCTTGAGTTTCAAAGGAACAATTGCAAACGACTCAAACTACAAGATTGCAATGAAATTGAAATCGGGCGAGTGGATCTACCGGTTGGATCCATGGGTTAAACGAGCAGTCTACTCTAAGGAGAACAACTTGTACGAAGGAAGGTATTGGAAGCAGGAGAAATATGAGTTCAAGAATGCTCGTCCAAAGGGGATCAATGCACAGGGTATCAAGATCTACGAAGCCCACATTGGTATATCCACGCCTGAGCCGAAGATTGGAAGTTATAAGCATTTCACAGCCAACGTGTTGCCCAAGATCCACGAGTTGGGATACAACACGATCCAGTTGATGGCAATCATGGAGCATGCGTACTATGCGTCGTTCGGGTACCAGATCACCAGTTTCTTTGCTATAAGTTCGCGATTCGGCACGCCGGAAGAGTTGCAGGAGTTGATTGACACCGCACACGGTCTCGGCATACAGGTGTTGTTGGATATTGTCCACTCACATAGTTCGAAAAACGTCGAGGATGGTTTAAACATGTTCAATGGCACCGACCATTATTTGTTCCACGGTGGCTCCAAAGGAGAGCACGCGTTGTGGGATTCCAGATTGTTCAATTATTCAAATTACGAAACACTCCGGTTCTTACTAAGCAACCTTAAATTCTTTATTGACGTTTATAAATTTGACGGGTTCAGATTTGATGGCGTGACTTCTATGTTGTACAAACATCATGGATTAAGTTATGGATTCAGTGGTGGGTATCATGAATATTTCAACGATGATTTAATTGATAAAGAAGCAATTTTGTATTTGATGTTGTCGAATCAACTTCTCATTGATTTATCCAAAGAACAGGGAATCGAATTGACCTCAATTGCAGAAGACGTCTCGGGAATGCCTACTTTATGTAGGCCGATTGAAGAAGGCGGAATTGGGTTCGATTACCGTTTATCAATGGCAATTCCAGACATGTGGATCAAGATATTGAAGCACTTGAGTGATGAACAATGGGATTTAGGAAATATCTGTTTCACCTTGACTAATCGTAGACACGGAGAAGCTTGTATCAGTTATTGTGAGTCACATGACCAAGCTTTAGTTGGAGATAAGACATTGGCATTTTGGTTGATGGACAAGGAAATGTACACCAACATGTCTGTTTTATCCGAACTCACGCCAGTGGTTGATCGTGGAATGTCCTTACACAAGATGATCAGATTATTGACTTATTCCCTTGGTGGAGAAGGATATTTGAATTTCGAAGGTAACGAATTCGGACATCCTGAATGGTTGGATTTTCCAAGAGAAGGTAATCAAGAGAGTTATCATTACGCAAGAAGACAATTCAATTTGATTGACGATGATTTATTGAGGTACAAGTTTTTGTATAATTTTGATTGTGATTTTAAATTAAACGTGCTTAATGCTCCACAAGCTTATATATCATTGAAAAATGAGGGAGATAAGGTTATTGTGTTTGAACGAAATGAGTTTTTGTTTATTTTCAATTTTCATCCTACACAGTCGTTCCCAGATTACAAAGTTGGTGTTGAATTACCAGGAAGTTATAAAATTGTATTAAACTCAGATGACGAAAGGTATGGTGGTCATGGAAGAATTGAGAATTATAAGAAGTTAGAATTCAAGACTAACCCGGACCGTTGGAATGACCGGTCGAATTCTTTAATGATTTATATACCATGTAGAACAGCTTTAGTATTACATAGATAATGATCATACAATCTAGAATTGATAATAAATACAAAACAATGAAAAGTGTATGAGAAATAATCTAAGATACTATATTTAAAATAAGGAAATCGGGTTTAAATTCATCTGTTACCGTTAAATTGTAGATTCATTCAGATTGTTTTACAACTTTCGCTGCAGAGCGAAATGTGTGTGATTAGGGTACAACACAAGCGTTTTCTTTGATGTGTTGAAAAAATGTCATGATACCAATTTATAAAATTGGTACACTGGGCGCAAATGTACCTCAGTTAAGGTTGGCAAAACTTTATGTTGATAAATTCTGGACTAAATCTAATTTTCACCAGCGTTTTATAAATTGTACAATCAAAAAACATGTAACCTTTTCTTGAATCGCTTATCGATGCTGGATACAAATAGACTATTTTCAAACTATGATTTTCATGAAAGGTTGATTTCTCAGTCTCAACATGGTGTCACTCATCATTTCATACTCCAAACTTCAGACTTCAAACTTAATCATCTCTCAAATTCTACATTCTAAGCTTCATCATCCGCTGCCAATTTTTCACTTACGTATAAATATTTATATTTTTACTATACTCTAATGACCAACAGTTAAACTGTGATCCCTATCATAAATACCTGGGTTTCTAATATAAGGATCTAATTGTATATAGTTTGATGACAATGCAATGTTTAAGTCTATCTTGTCCTTGAAATATTTGTCAGAGACTTGAGGGTTAGTTGACTCGATCCATTTCTTAGTGGTTTCAAACAATCTAACAAACAACTCATCTCTTTGTCTTCTTAATCTAGAATATTCAGCGTCTTTTTTCTTTGGTGGGAACTCATCTTTTGGTTCAGGAATAGGATAGAACCCTCTGGTTGTGTCTTCGCCACCCAAGTAATCAGGGATTAATTGTGGGTCAACAAATTTACTCATTTCCTTTGCGTCCTTGGTGAAGTGGATCTTTGAAGCAACAACAGGGTCCAACCAGTTTTTAATGATGTTCCAAACTGTGGAGAAAATCCATGGTGCATTATGAATCAATATGAATCCTAAAGTCTCTGGATAATGAGCTTCGAAAACATCAGCCAAGAATTTGATTGTCGCATAATCGGCGTTTTTCAATGAAAAACCAGTTAAATCAAAGATAATAGTACAGTTATCAACTGATTCACTAACATCTCTCAAAAACAATCTAACCCATTCGATAGTGACAATTGCGTATCTTTGGTTTTGTGGTAATGGCGAATCGGATGTTAAATGCTTTTTAGCTTGGAATGTAAAGATTGGATTATTGTTCTTATCTCTACCTTTAATCCATGATTTTTCAGTTGTGAAATTCTTAACAAACCCTTGATTAGTACCATTTAAATAAGATGGACCATCGGCTTCAAATAACCAATCATCGGATGGGAACTCATTTGCTCTCCAATTCAATGATTTCACAAACATATCAAGTGCTTTTTCAGTGTCCCATTTTCTAGCCCTTATAAATTTTAAAACCAAATTGTCTAATAAATCATTTCTTGAAATTTTATATAATGCTCTGTGTATTTCTTTAGGTTTGTATTGAGAAAAGAATGGTAACACAGATGAGTCTGATTTAACACTGAGTGGTTTATTAACAGTTGAGTCGAATAAACTACCTCCACCAACAACAGCACCACCACCGGTACCATTAGATTGTTGAGGTTTACCGATTCTTCCACCGTAAGCTTTGCCATTTTGTTGTTTGTTGAAAATGTGAGCTGGGTAATCGTCATAATCAGTTAAAGAAGTAGAAGCAGTGACAAAAGTTTCCAAGGAATTGACGGAAGCTGCATCATCGTCATCATTGTAATTGTTTCCATTGGAAACTCCGCCAACAGCACCTGATCCAGATGAGGAGCCGTCGAAATCATCAGCGTATTCATAAGCTGTTTTATAATGGTGAGCATATACTGAGTAATAAGCTTCACCTGGGACATCAACAGGAGAATATTTCTCTTTTGAAGATTGAGATTGCAATTGCAAGATTCTTTTTGAGTTTGGAGAAGGAGAGCCTTGGGAAACACCAGTGTGACTATTTTGAACTGAAGCTGTTGATTTTTTGGAACCAAATAAACCGAGTTTTTTTTTTGAAGCAGTGGATTTACCAGAATTAATTGAGCCTCTAGTATTAGATTTGGCCAATGGATTGGTCTGAATACCTTGAGATTCGTCGAAATGTTGGGTTGAAGTGGAAGCTACGTAACATTGTTTGAAAGGCAAGTCTTGGTTTGGAATGTTGACTTCATAGCCAAAGTATTTCAATAAATAAGCCCAAGCTTGTTTTAATACGATTTCCTCATCGCCGTTTAAGGTTTGGATTCTTTGCAATCTGTACTTGACATGGTCACCAGACATATTTGGATAAAGGTGTTGGAAAGATACAAGTGAGGAATATATATAAAAATATAAATGTGTGGAGTACAAGGGAAAAAGTTTAAAAATGTCAAGTGGAAAAAAGGAACGTGAAATTTAATTTGTTGAAAATTTCAATACACACTGTTCCGAATTTTTCACTGTGATTTCCATGGTGACAAACTGCAACAATTTCAGATGTGCCCATGTAGAGACCTCCCCCATCCACCCATTGCAAACACATTGGTTCCAGCAATGGACACAGGCGGTGTACAATTCATCTGTGTTCAGTTCACCCTCCGGTTGCTGGATAATTTTAACTTGCTACGATTAAACTTATTTGTTCGACGA
Source organism: Insectozyma chauliodis (assembly GCA_030557115.1). Classification (NCBI taxonomy): domain Eukaryota; kingdom Fungi; phylum Ascomycota; class Pichiomycetes; order Serinales; family Debaryomycetaceae; genus Insectozyma; species Insectozyma chauliodis. Next base: position 178,691 of record JAKTVI010000022.1, on the reverse strand, counting down.
CTGAAAATCTGAGATCTTGTGTTATTCTTGCATCTACCAAATGACCCAATTGAGTAATGTGAGAATATGCTACGTTATCAAACATAACCATCGAAATCTCTTTGCTATATATTTTGGCTGTCTTGCACTTCTTTACTTTTCTTTCCTGCTACTCTTTTCTCAATGAGGAAATTTTTGCAGTTGTAATATAATACACCATCTCCTCCATAAAACAGCACTGGAACAAACCATATAATATGATACCAAATCACACCAAAGCCAATGGGTAGATTCATAATTACAGAATGGACATATATTGTTAGTTGTAACACATCTGTCTCCAAGCTTACGATTCCATTGCATTCGCTATCGTTACAGCGCTGGAATCAATGAAATTATTCAAACTATAAAAAGTGCAAAAATATTGTTTCGCCAACCCCACAATACTCGCCCATGGGTGGTTAAATTTGTTGGTTTGCATATGAAATAATTACGATGGTCACGTGGACAGAAACAAAGTGATACAGACACACGTCTTCGACCATCAAGACATTGACGGTTTGTTACTTTTATGATGTCTTTTGATATTGATTGTACTATACAACAACTGTAACTGACATGGTTTCATCGTCATAATTTGTGTCTCGTTTTAGTGTGTTTTTTTTTTGGTCATTTCTTGTCTTTTTTTTTTGTTACGCTCATGTCTTTTTTTTTTGTGACATTGACTTGCATTTTGCAACGCCTACAAACTTTTATTATTTACCATGCCTCGAAATTCAACAAATACTTTGATACTAACCAATTTGAATAATGATACATTGAGAAACCCGAAAGAGTTGGTTCAGTTCCTATCGCATGAAAAAAATTATATGATACAATTAATTGTTTTAATTAAGTTTTCAAGAATATTGATAATAAGCGAATCCAGTGGAATAGCGGAAAATATCAAAATTCTTCTTAACCAATCGACAAATTGGTCAGAGATCCAAGTATCTTATAGTTTAAAAAATAATCAATTCAATTTGAATTATTCTGACATTGATCAATTATCAACTTGCGATAAAGATTACTTGGAATTGCCCAACGATTTAGAATCTAAACGTTTTTTGATAAGTCCTCCATTGTCGCCTCACTCGGAGTGGAATGACTGGAATAAAATAGAAGAAGGACCTAATGAGAAAAATATATATTCACCTGAAGAATTGTCTCATTTGTTGTGGGAAAGGCTAGGTGGGTTTGAAAGTGATTTGGTAAAGAAATTTCATCAAGATTCAGAGGTGCTTGAACAAGTGGACATTAAAAAAGAGCCTGAATTATTGTTTCAAAACATAAAGAACGGTGTACCTGCTATTATATTAAACCCTACAAATAATGCTGAATCAAATACTCCGCTTCCGAAAACGACTCTACCACCATCATTCAACTAATTAACATGTTTCATATAGAATTACATAAGTAATTACACAAAACCATGGATACTTTTATTTATTTTTTTTTTTTTTTTTGTTTCTGATGAGATGAAAAATATATTTATTTATCTTAACAGAACATGGCTAAAACCAGATCAAAAGCTACTGCTGCGTCTCCAGCAAGTAAAAAAGTAAAATCATCACCAAAAGTGTCGAAAGTCATAAAGAAAAAAGAGATATCACAACCAAAAGCTGAATCAAACACATTGATACCTTTGAAAGTATCGAACAAGGCCGTTTCAGAACTTATTAAATTCACAGAAAGAGAAAAATCTAAGCCAAAGGAGTCGGATGAGAAATCTCAATTGTTTGAAGAAGACGAATCTTCAAACCCTTTGTTTTTGATAATCGATTCTAAGAAATATTTTAGTTCCAAACCTCAGTTTAAACCGAAAGTCATCTCATTAACCAAACCAATATACAATCTCAATGATGTCAAAGTTTGTTTAATTGTAAGGGATCAATTAATAAAATCATCTGAAGAAATTGAAAAGTTGGAAAATGACCCTTCATTATCCCTAATTAAACAATACGTCCCATTAAATTCAATCAAAACCGATTACAAGAATTTCGAAAAACGAAGAGAATTCCATAACGAATACGATTTATTTTTAGTTGATGAAGCTGTGTTAAACATCATGCCAAACGCTTTAGGTAAAATTTTTTATCAAAGTAATAAATTTCCATTGCCTATAAAAATAACATCTAGTGGTAATCCAAAAGAGTTGAGTTTAGTCACAATTAAAAATCAATTGAACAAATTGGTCAATTCAACTGTTTATTTGCCACCCCAGGGTACTAATGTATCAATTAAAATTGGTCATTTGAATGAACATTACACACAAGAAGATTTGGTTTCAAATTTGAACGACGTAATTTCTAAATTTGATGCAAACGAGTTAAAGAGTGTGATGGTCAAAACTGATAAATCACCAGCATTGCCATTGTTCTACACCGATAAGTTATACGAAGAGGCAGACGTTGCTGATGAAAGTAAAGAAGTTGAAGAAGTCAAAGAAGAAGGTGTTTCTTCGTTCGAAAAGAGTTTGTTGGAATTGGGTGATATCGAGACCGTTTCCAAAGTGCTTGGTAAGAAGTTGGGAGAGACCAAGACCACTAAGAAAGTCAAAGGTAAAATTAGTAAGAAGTAAGTGTAAAACTGTGTACATTTGTATCAGAAAAAAATATACTCTCACTGTATGTGGGTTATCAAACATGATAATGATAAATTAGGTAGTACGTTTAGAACTCTATGATTGTAGTGTTTCTTACTAACCTTGCAGACATTCTTACTTGGTTGAAATTAAACACCAAGTATTTGGTTGGGAGAAATGAAGACGAGGTGCAAATATCATTTAAATCTCAAAAAGTTTCCAGATTACTACTAGAATTGAATACCGAGAAAATTGAAAATGGAGTAACCAAATTGATTATCAAAGTCATGTCTAGAAGTAAATGTTTGATCAATGGTGAAATATATAGGTTGAAAAAGAATCAGGATCCTTTTGAGCTTGTGTTTGATAAAAATCAAGAAATTAAAATAGAAGTTCCGGAGAGTGTAGAAGATGAACCAATCATTATAAATTGGTACGACTTTAATGTTTTCAAGAGTTTGAATGGGTTTCCATTGGATGAATTGAAGTTGGACTATCGAATATCGACAGACTTGAAAAAATCTGTATGTTTATATGAGAAACTCACCGATGATATAAAACACGCCGTAATACTAGGAAGGCCAGTATTGGATAAGAGCTGGTTGAAATCACTTAAAAATGGAAATGTGAAAGGATGGTTGTTGGACAAAAATTATTCAAAATTCGTACCAAACGACGATATCAATTACCTACCGACTTCGAGAGCTGATTTGTTTAAAGATATAGACATTGTATCGTCTACCCCTTTGAAGTGGATTGAATCTGTTGAAGAGATTGGTGATGAAAGATTCATTCTTGTAGACACAGATATCGAGGGGTACACCTCCATTGATCAAGATTTTTTATGGCAATGCGTTTTGAAAAACGATATTAGCAGTATACCAGTAAATATTAAAAGGAAAAGGGCTATTGATGATTCTTCCAGTACAAGAAAAAGACGGAGGTACGAAAAAGTGGATAAGTTGCATTTCTTTTCACTATCTTCACAGCCAGAAGTTGAAAAAGAGTCTCAGATATTTATAAATTCACTGATAGAAGATAACCGAGTGACTGCAACACAAGAATCCATCATAAATGATATTCCCGAGCGATCTAAACAAGTACATTCAAGGTCAGAACAAAATGAGCAGCAGCAGGATGAAGAACAAGTTGAAAAGATCAATAAGCCAGAACCGGATATTGAACCACACCCTGTGATACCTCAGAAAAGGAAAAATTCGATTGAATGCTCAGATCCAAGGCCGAAACTCACCAAATTCATGCCGAAAATGTCCTTTGCTGATGCAGTTTTACAAGCTAAAGAAGAAACGAAAAACGATATGATTAAAGAGTTTGGAATTGAAAATAACAATGACAATTTGGAACACAATTTATCTAATTTGGCAATTGTCGAAATTGTAGATATCAGGTTGAGAACGCCCAAATCAAAAGAGGAAGCGGTTTATTCAGGACGTAAGAATTTCAAGAATTTCAAAAAATCTCAACCAAGCAAGACTAAGTCATTTATAAACTTCAGTTCTCAAAACGTCATTGACGTTCCATCTCCCTCAGTGAAGGAAAAGACATTGGACATGGAATTTGACGGCTTGATGAGTCAAGTACGTGGGTATGAGCCTAATCCGTTGTTTGTAGAAGATACTGAATCCAACACTGACGAAGATGTAAATAGTGCTCCATCAAATACCATCAACACTAACCAGCAAAGACAAACCCCTATTCACGACGACTACGACGAAGATGATGATGATCAACCAAAATTTGGGTTTTCCAGATAATCCGTGTATATGCGTAAAACAGCTATTGAAGTAAACAACGATTCATAGACTTGATAATCTCTTGTAATTCAAATACCAATAGTTTAAACCACCCCACAAAAGCCTAGTCTTCGAAAATAGTTTAAATGGATATTCAAATAGTTTCTTTGAGTTTGGTACGAAAAATCCTTTCCAATACATACATCATCTTCCTTGCATATCAACACTTGATCTAACATTGGTCGGTATTCATTATCTGAGATATTCAAGTATATTTGTTTTTTGAATTGATGGTATTGGTCGAAATTAATCAAGCTGTAATCTTTCCGTGGTAAAGTCGTCACTATATCCCGTTTATGAATCACGCGGTTGAACTCAACAGGGAGGGTGTTTAACCAAGTGGTGAATTGCTCATTTCCAAGCAACGGCTGGCCTAGAGTGGTGATCGAGACGTTTTTGTACCCCAAGTCAAAATAGTTTAATCCTAGAAGTAAACCAATGGCTCCGCCTAAAGAATGTCCGAGAATGAATAAATGCACCGGTTCATTGAGTTGGTCAATTAAATACGGATGTATACTTTCAAACAAATTTTGATAAAAATTGTAGAACCCTCGGTGAACTTTGCACCCGCTGCATAGTGGTAAATTCAATCCCACGTTTTGATACTCAACCATGTCGAGATCCAAATCGGCAAATGTATCGAATATAGACCGTGTGCCGCGTAAACTGATGATAACTGACTTGGTATGAGTCAGGTTTTGATTCAAGAAATCGGAACATGTCTTGACAATGTATCCTGTGACAGAGTTATCAAACGACCATTGGTAAATCAATGTGAAGTTGGGGAACTTCGTTTCACAGTTTAAATTGCACTTGAATGGTTCTTCAATACGGTTGTGTTTGCTGATACAATATGATACATCTATTAAATGAGCAAACGTGAAAAGACTCGAATATAGCTCTGGATCAACACGTGGTAAAGAAGAATCATATCGGAGCGGAATTTGGCTGCAACAAATAAATTGCAACAACAATAGATAAATTGGTAGATCCATTTAGAGTGTGATAAATTGGTCCCGTTGGTAAGTACACGAAAAATACAAGTTTTGCACCTTTGTAGATCCAGTTATCATGTGTTCAAGCTGATATTGAACCAAATTCAATAATTAATAACTAATTCAATGTCATTTTGTTCTTTATATAAAGTTACTAAGTATGTTTAAAATTACCAACCCAGATACAATACCAACGATTATGGGTGCCACCATCACAAGATACCCTAGTAAATCACTTTTTATAAGCTTTTTGATCATAAAAAGACAAAGTATTAAGACTGTGGAAATACATATTTGACCAAGTAGTCTCCAATTGCTTTTGATATTTGCTATAATACCTGTTACTCCGGTTTTTATAAAACAAAGAAGTTCAAAAAACTTTTCAATCTTATTATTGATTAATATCAAACTTGCCTCGAGGTTGGTTATCTTCAGCTCCAACACATACATCGTTTCATTCAAGTGTCCTTCGAAATTAGATATCACATGATACGAAGATTCATTTAGGACTGAAATTAACTGAATACTCATGTCTTGTAAAATTGAAGTAGTTTGGTTTGAGATCATTTTTGATTGTTTAGATAATTCAACTTTACCACTGTTTATCAACTCATTTAGCTGCAAAAGATTAAATTTCGCATCCATGATATCATGGTTTAATAGGTGAACAACGTTCACGGACTGATTTAAACTGGTGATGATATCTGATGATTGATTCAACATTAAATTGTTTTTGTTAATCATGATGTTTTGTTGCTCTGACATCGATTGGTAAAAGTTATTTTGCAACTTACTGAAATCATTAAAAAAGTAGTTCAAATGATTATTTAGATTCATAAAATTAGTTTCTACGCCATTGTACGAATCATTGATAATTACCAATGCAGTGGACAATGAAGTTTGGAAATTTTCATGGAAATTAGTGAACGATTCGTTGAATTGTGTCTGTTGGTTTCTATTCGTGGACATTATTTCGTCTAACAAACTAATCAATTTCTCAAACCTCTGAATTACAATTTGCTGATCTTTCAAAGTTTCTCCATTTGATAGTTCCATCTCGTATAAAAATCTTTCATAGACTACGGTTATATTCCTATACAACTCAACAATTTGATCTTTTTCAAACGGTAAGTTCATTTGATAGCATAGAGACTTACATACTTTGTAATACCCACTGAATGTGGTCCAAAACTGAGGCGATTTTTCAAGACTGATTATGCAATTGTCTAAGTTTATTTTCCTGATATCTTCTTGACAATCTAATGGGTATATGATCTTTGAATTTTCAAATTCACAAATTGACAACTCCAAAGCAACTTGTTTCTGAGTATAAGCAGTTAAATACTCTATTCCTTTAACGCAATTTGGCAACAATAGTCTTTCAATTACATTTTTCGAACAATCGTCTTTCCATTCGTTAAGTATTGGGAGTTGTTCAAAAGCAGACAACGCAACTGATGCAAAGGCCAACCAAGGGAACAGTAACAAGATAAGCATGTGGTCAATTTTTATTTCTACTCAGATTCAACCATTATGAAACATTTAAGTTGCAAAAGTAAAAAAAAAAATTTTCGATCATGAAACAATATATACGAAAGGTACCTAGGTTCTACTCCAAAAAGGCCAGTTTTTCATTCACACCCAATGACGTCAGCCACATATTTGAATTTGAAAAGTTGACACCTGAGCAAAACCAGCAGGCGATCCCTAGAAAACCAGATGTTAAAAACGTGAAGAAATTCAATCATGAAGTTATAAATCCACATGAAATCAAAGATCTAGTAACTAGATTGAACCACAATGACGTTTTGATCTCTCTGTTGTCGAAGAACAAGAAGTTGTATGGTAAAAACGAGTTGAAATTAGTTGTTGGAAATGGTTTGGTCGACAATGTATATTTCCCTAATGCTGCCATAGCTTTGAAATGGGCAAACGACTACAATAAACAAATCAGACAGCTCAAAGACATAACCCCTGAAAACAGTATATCGAAAATAGTCGTTAATAAGCAGCTAGATGAGTTGATACGAACTGAGGACATTGAAACCATTTTACATAAATTCAAGATTGTTAAAAATTCTAAAGCATTAAAGCAAGGTGAACTTCTAGAGGAAAACCAGCTCACGTTAGACACATTTTCATTGTATTTGGTAGACAAGCCAAGCGAGGCAGTTGAAAGTTATTTAACTCATTTGATCGACAACGATCTTGTATTCTTCACCATGGAAAGTTTAAAAGACTTTATGAATAAACTAGTCACCAGACAAGATGTATTGAACTTGAATGAGTTTATAATATTCATCAATGACCGAAGTTCGAGGTTGTTCAACCACTTATCTAATGAATCTTTAGATAAGATTGCATGTATAGTTACAGATGTTTCAGTTGCACAAAAAGCATTATCTACAATAATCAACCGAGGCTACTTGCCATCAGAAAGTTCAATCAATCAATTCTTAAAGAGGTTCATCAACGAAAACGATCATGTATCGTTGCTACAAACGTTATCATTTTTAAAACCTGTTTTCCATGCGAGAATGAATGATTTGACATTATTCATCTTGCTCAAAACCGTTACAAATATGATTGATTTCGACAAGTTGATCTTGTTGTTGAAAACCTTCAACAACCACTTGATTGTAGATAATCAAACTTTGCTATTCAAAAAGTTGTTGCTTGTCAAACCAACCAAACTTGAAATCTGTCAATTTATAAACTTGCTAAATCAAAGACAAGTCAAGCTCAACCCTGAAGTTTTAGAATTGGTGAGAGAAAAATTTGGTGATATAGAGTTTTAATATATAATCATAAATCATTTAATTCTATTGTAGTCATAATGTTGTTGTTATTGTTGTTGTTGTTGTTATTGTTGTTGTTGTTATTGTTGTTGTTGTTATTGCTGTTGTTGTTATTGTTGTTGCTGCTGTTGTTGTTGTTGTTGTTGTTGCTCTGTCGTATACCATTTGCTATGGTTTGATTGTTTTCACCTTTTGTATAGAATTGGTCTGTGCGTACGTAAAACCCATCGTCGCTTAAATTATCGTCATTGTTATCAGGATGGTTTTTCATCATTCTCATATCATCATTAGCATATTCATTATCATCTTCAAAAAACTTTCTTGAACTGATGGATCTCTTAATAAAACACAACATTGAGGTGATCAACGCCATTGACACTATTGGTAATAACTGTATCCAGCCGAGATATGACAAATTGGGAACAAACAATAAAATATCAGCTAGAAAGGCCAACAATGTGGTCAATACGGAAAACAATGTTAAAATCAATGTAATATTCAAAAATGGAGTTAAATCTCTTTTGGACTTGATTTTTGGAATTCCTTCTTCGTCATATTGTTTCAACAACTTCTTGGCTCGACATTTATCAACTGTTACTGTGATGTATAATATGAAAATCACAATTAGTAACAACGATGAGAAACAAAATGCAACCACATGAACCACTAGCAATTTTGATATTGTGTATCTGACTTGGGAAGGTAGGACAACTCCGCCAAATCCAAAGTTTCTATTAGGAGCTCCTTGGTAGAAGGTTGAGTTTGTAGATGGATACCCAATTGTGGGCGAACTGCACAAGTTCCTCTCTTCATCGCAGATGCCAAACACGCCAAACTCGTAGTTGTCAAAGGACGACAAGTAGATGTTCATCGACGGAGAGGTCAAGGGCACGGATATCACCGGTAGCAATTGGATGACCCAGCATATGACGCATAGTATCAACAAAGCTAGTAGAGCTTTATCCATTGTATTTCGAAAGAAAAAATAATCGGACAGACAAATCACTGAAATCGTCCGACAGTGTGGTGTGATATGGGTGAATGATTTTTGTATGCAACTCCTACTTCATTGATTATGTAGAATTGTATGATTTCAGTATCAACAGTTTGGGTTTCGATTGTTTGTTCTCTCTATTTGCATTGAAAACGTGATTCACCAATTTCATGAAACATAAAAAATTTCAGCTTCTTTTCATCTTGATTTCTTTGTGCATATTCAACCGTAACTACATAGCTAAACTATTCATGTCCACTCACCCTTATCAGAAAGAGTTACAAATTGCAAGTTTGGCCGTCAAACGTGCGTCGTTATTGACTAAGCAATTGAGCGATTCAATCCAGAATCAAAATACAATAACTAAAGAAGACAAGTCTCCAGTCACAATTGGAGATTTCGCAAGTCAAGCAATCATAAACCATGCGATAAAGTTGAATTTCCCCAAAGATGAAATTGTAGGTGAAGAAGATTCAGCAGATTTAAGGTCAAATACCCAATTGAGCAATCAAATATCTAAACTAATTGATAATATCCAAAAAGAAACCTCAGAGTACGATTCTGATATTGGCACTTTATCAAGTATAAACGAAATCTATGAGAATATAGATTTCGGTGATTCAAAAGGTGGGTCAAAGGGGAGATTCTGGGCCTTGGATCCTATAGATGGTACAAAAGGGTTTCTTAGAGGTGATCAATTTGCAGTATGCTTGGCCTTAATTGAGGATGGCAAAGTAGTGTTGGGAGTTATTGGATGCCCGAATTTACCAGAAACAATCATCTCAAATACAGAACAAACAGGTACCAAAGGAGGATTGTATTCTGCTGTGTTGGGTGTTGGATCATACTATTCAGATTTGTTCACACTCGGTTTCAAACCATTGTCACAACAAAAGAAATTACAAATGAAACAAACAATAGACCCAGACCAATTGAAAGTGGCTGAGGGTGTTGAAAAAGGTCACTCATCCCATTCTACTCAATCTGATATTAAATTGAAGTTGGGATTCAACAAAGACACCGTGCAACAACAGACGATAAATTTGGATTCCCAAGTGAAATACTGTGTTTTGGCAAACGGTCAAGCAGACTTGTACTTGAGATTACCCATAAATGATGTATACCGTGAAAAGATTTGGGACCATGCTGCCGGAAACATTTTGATCACTGAAAGTGGTGGCCTAGTCGGTGATATCCACGGTAAACCATTGAATTTCGGAAATGGAAGATTATTGGATTCGAAAGGAGTAATTGCTAGTAACAAAGAGATATTCAACAAGGTCATCTCAGCAGTTGAACAAGTTTTACAATAATATAGATAATTTTGTAATTATTAATTAACGTTCTATTATTCGTTTATATTAACTTTGTTACCTATGACATGAGGTGCGATATCTTGTAACCAGCTCAATTCTATCTTCGATACGTTTCTCGCATACCCCTTTGTTGTGAAAACGTATTCTATGTACATGATTGCATCTAAACTTTTTCCAAATAAAGTGGAGGACGGATGGATGCTTATTAATTGACCAGTGTTGAATGTTCTATAGCTTCGATCGGGCATACCAACCGCTGTGTTTATAAGAAACCCTTTTAAAAACGATTTTAAAACATTTTCGACATTCAACTCATCGTGTTGAAACATGGAGTTCATTTTTAAAATGTGTTCATCTTTTTCAAAATTTGATAATTTCTCATCTTGTTTCACTGTGCTCAACATGTACTCTTTAAGTTGATCTCTGATTTTCAAAACGTTCTTAAACCCCTTGTAATTGAAATACAAGTCCTGACACCACTCTTTACCTTGCTCGTTGAAGGTGTTGAAAAACTCATACAACGATATCAAGTCTCCGTATTCAGCACCAATGGGACAATATTGCCTACGTTTAAAATTAACCTCGTCACGTTTCTCACCGTCGGTGACGTTCAATATTAAATTGTCGACTGATAAACATGAAATTATATCTATGACCGGCGACAACACATTCAATTCCACAGCAGTCAATAGCACAACTGATAACTGGGGTTGGAGAGGTAAAATTGACATTTTTACTCCAAGATTAGTTATCTTGCCATCATCGTTTAAGGCTCCCAACATGTACAAGCTCTGCAATGCCTGTAGAATTGACTCTTGACCGGGATACTCAAGCCATGACCAGTTTAGCAAATCATCAATGCCTAGTTTCTTCAATGTCAATATTGGTAACATGATGTCGTTTCTTTTGATTTCAGATTCCTGTTGTTTTGTTAATCCGGAAAATATCGTCTCTGAATATAAACGAAACACTTTCCCTTCTGTTTCTCTCCCCGCTCTACCGGCTCTTTGTTTTGCTGATGCTTGTGAGATTGGCGTGGTTAACAATGTGCTCAACCCCAAATTGTGTTTAAATATTTTGACTTTTCTTAGTCCAGAATCAATAACGTATTTGATTCCACTAATGGTGATTGACGTTTCTGCTATATTCGTAGCCAAAATCACTTTCCGTTTGTTTTTAGATACTTTTTCAAATATTTTCGATTGTTGCGATGGGGATAAAGCTGCATACAAAGGCAACGCCACTATTAAAGGAGCTTCTTTGGGTAATTCGGGAGCTAAAGTGTTTAAAGTTTTCACGCATGAATCAATTTCTTCTTGACCGGGAAGAAAACATAGTATGTCTCCTTGTGGTTCAGACATATTCAATTGTATTACACTCTTCATCATTGTGTCTACCACATCTTCCTCTTCTGTATTCAAATAGTACTGTTGGACAGAATACATTTTCCCTTCGATGTATAATATTGGTGCATTGTTGAAAAACTTCAGAAACAATTCCGCATTCAACGTAGCCGACATGATTATGATTTTTAAATCTGGTCGTTTACCCGATAAGACTAATGATTTAAGAAATCCCATAATCAAATCTGTCAAGATTGTTCTTTCGTGTGCTTCATCTAGAATAATGATTGAGTACTTTTTTAAACTTTTGTCCAACATAATTTCCCTTAGCAACATACCATCGGTTAAATATTTCAATTTTGTCCTTGGAGTAGACATATTGGTGAATCTGACTTGGTAACCAACTTCTTGACCTAATTTGCAGCCATACTCTTCGCTCACTCTTGATGCTAATGACGCGGCTGCTACTCGTCTGGGTTGAGTCACAGCAATCATCTTGTCTGTTTCTGAAATTAGAAATTGTGGGATTTGTGTCGACTTACCAGACCCAGTCTCACCAATGACTATTGTTATCTGATTGGCATTTATGTAATCTAGTATCTTGGATCTGTGTTGATAAATGGGTAAGTTTTTTCTGATTTCAAGTAATTGCTGTGATAATTGTAGTAACTGCGCTTTTGATTTCGTTTCAAACTGATATCTCTCATCCTCATCCTCATCCTCATCTCTAGGTTGATAAATTACAGTTGGAGCAGCTATTTTCTTTTTTGAAAAGGGGTGAGTTGGATCCGTTTTTATTTCAGGATTGGTCTCATTTTCAAATGTGAACTTTTTGTTCTGTCTCTCTTTCTTATCTTGTACTTGGTTTTCATCATTTTTGAATTCATTTCTATTCTCATCTTCAAATTTGAACTTCTTACTTTGCTTGTTTTCATTTACAGAATCATGCACTTTGCTTTCAATGTCCTTGGTCTCAACTACTTTACTCTTTCTCTTTCTTTTCCTCTTTTTGTTATCACTTCGTACCAACTCAGTCATCTTAATGCAAAAAGTACTGCAAAAAAAAAAAAGTAACCAAAATGTTCAGGAATCGGTTGATACTCAAGAGGTTCAATTCGATAGCCACAGCCAAGAGGGATTCCGTTACTATTATTCCTACAGTCTATGAACTCACTCAAGATAAAGATCTCACGCCGGAATTGAATCCTGAAAACTCGTTGATTTCATATTTGAAATCACGAAACTTGATCGAATCAATCACAGATGAAAATTTATACAACTTGACATTGAATGGGAAAGTCGATGGCTTCAAACTATACTGTGGTGCGGACCCAACGGCCTCGAGTCTACACCTAGGCAATTTGTTGCCTTTAATGGTGTTGCTACATTTCCACATGAACGGAGCTGATGTTGTAGGACTTATTGGAGGTGCCACTGGGAAGGTGGGGGATCCAAGTGGACGAAAAGATGAAAGAAATGCAATTGAGTCTGATAAGCTTGAGAAAAACATTGACAACATAACACTTCAGTTTGGAAATTTTTTCACCAATGGGTTGAACTATGCAAAATCAAGACAGTTTCCTATTAAATCCGAGAGTAAATTCTCAGTCTTGAACAATTTCTCATGGTGGAAGGATATATTCATGTTGGATTTCCTAGCTAAGTATGGGAAATACGTACGGATAAGTTCGATGCTAAGTCGAAGCTCTATTCAATCCAGATTGAATTCAAAAGAAGGTATCGGTTTCAATGAATTCACATACCAAATCTTACAAGCATACGACTTCTACCATTTATTCAAATCAGAAAATGTAAATATTCAAGTTGGTGGGAACGATCAATGGGGGAACATCACAGCAGGGATCGACTTGATATCCAAAGTAGATACAGAAAAAGAAAAAGATGTTTTTGGTATAACAGTTCCATTGTTGCTTACGCCGTCGGGTGAAAAATTCGGTAAATCGGCTGGAAATGCAGTGTTCATTGACTCAAAATTGACAAGCCCATACCAAATGTATCAATATTTCATAAATGTGCCAGACGAAATGGTTGGGAAATTATTGAAAGTGTTTACGTTGTTGCCTTTGAACGTCATTGAAGGCGAGTTGTTACCCAAGCATTTTCAAGATTCTGGATTGAGGATTGCTCAAAGAGTCTTGGCTAGAGAAGTTGTCGATTTAATCCATGGTGTAGGTGTTGGTGATGAAATGGCATACATTACTGGATTCCTATTCCCAACGCCTGATCAGCCATTCAACGATGATATAACCGCAGACAAATTGATTTCAAATTTCAGAAACTCGGGTATCTTGTACAAGTATCCATTGGAAAAATGCCAAGGAGATATCAAAATGAGCAGTTTGATAGCTGATATCACGGGAAAATCAAAAAGTGAAATCAAAAGATTGATCAAATCTGGTGGATTGTACATGGGGTTGAATAGAGATCAGTATGACGATCCAGACGATGTTGTGTTGTTTGATAAAGACCATCATTTGATCGATGGGAAATTGATGTTGATAAGGATGGGTAAGCAACATTACTATGTAGTACAATTCGTATAATCTGTATATAATCAATTAACTTAGATTCTAAGAGCTGTTTGTTCTAACTTTCGACCCGGTGTAAAAAAAAATGAATATCTACAAAATTTGGGAAAAATTGACATCTTTTGAAATTTACGACTTTTAAATCTGTTTATCACATTTGCTGGTCTTAGAGATAAATACGCAATTTAGTCTGTTTGTTTGACAGGAAATATTAAAATATTGTATTGTTGCGAAATACATGTATTGCTGCAAAACCCTATTTTGGTTTCACGTAGAAGGATTACAAAAAATGCTACAGCTGTCAATAATAGACCCCCACCCTTTTAATTATCTACATTGCATTGTTGGGATTGAAACTTAGAATATTGGTTCTAAGTTATAAATTTAGTGGAATTCGTTCACTTGCTGAGTTGATGAGTCAAGAAATATACAACTTGATAACTAATTCGTCAACAACGAAAACTCAGCAAAAATGATACTGTCATACGACAAGACAAAACTAAATAACACCAGCATTTCCGTTTTAGAATCACCACTAACTTTATTGATGAATTTCAAGGTTGCTTCAAATGTATCAAAACCTTTCAATGCTTTGGGTGATGTATCCATCAGCTTATCCCAAAATTTTCCAATTTTTTAATCCTTATTAACAAATATTTAAGTAAAGTTTTGATTTGAAGCAGCTTTACCAAATAGCATTTCGTTATTTAAAGGGGCACGTACTTTATTACTAACTACCACAGCTAAAGCACCCGCAAAAGTGATTCCCAATCTATGTTATGAGGAACCTTATCATTCGTAGTGTATTTAGTAAATTTGGAACAACTAAGATTAGCCTGACTTCTCCAATTGTACCACAAGTCAAAATTGTACTTATCTGTAAGTTTCTTTAGGAATTTGACTTAATTTGCTAACGTAGTGGCTCACAACTTTTTGATTATCGATTCTTGTATCCGTAGCAGCAATACCAATTTTTCTGATTTCGTTTGATGACATGTCTATAATAGATATCTAGTTGTATATTTTTTAGTTATCCATTAGATAAAACCTAATTTGACTTGTATTTTTCCTATCAATAGAAACTTTAATGTTTGTTCTTGACTGTCAAATGTTGGAGTATGAATCTATGTCTTATTTATTTCCTTGGTCACCAAGCTTGGACTTATTTTACATAATGAAGAGTTTTCAAAAAAAGTAGCTCACTTCAGACTCGTAAATATAGCTTTTTCCATCAGACTGACACATGATGTTTATCGAAATTTAACAATTCATCGTAGATTTCAGAATCTAGAGCTTGCAATGACCATTTATTCTTTATGATTCATCATGTCACAAAAGGTCATGTTGCAAGTGTAATCAAAAAAATTGGATCTCAATGCCGATAACTTCAAACGGTCTTATCATTTTGGAACTTTTATCGAGCGTTAAACTATTGTTATTCTCCATTTTGATCATTCCGATAGATTATTCTCCGAAATATCCCAAAAACAGCTATTAGTAGATTGCAGCGTCCACCATAAATATTATCGCTAGTCGGGACACGGTTTTAGATCAAACCTTGTTGAAGCTACTGAGTAAACAAGCTAGAAAATTGTTCTATTTGTCTTTCAAGAAGAACTAGAGTTGGCGCTTATATCTTACTGAGTCCCTTAATGTTCAATTAATAACTAAAAAGGGAAAATAAATAATTTAAAGCACTACATAAACTGAGACTCTCTATCTCCCGAGTATTCTCCACAGACCCAATATTCATTAATACCAGAAATGAAGTTTTTAAAGTGGTTGAATTTGGTAATTTTGTAGTTTTCGGTGATAACATCTCACCGGATAAAATAAGTCTCTGCACCCGTTGAATTGGTCAACCGAACAAACAGGGCGAGGCTAGATTAGAATTAGTAAGTAATCAAACACAAACATGTCAGAATTCTAGAAACTTGACTATTAATCATCTTAGACTTAGAATACCAGTCTACCGTATGTATTTTTTGTAGTTTGCTTCATTTGAGCAACTTTGTAGTATAAATACAGCCACTTCTCATTTTTCCCTCAAATTTCCTTTTCTACACACATCTAAAACATGTCATCATTTTACGAATTAAAACCGTTGGATGGTAAAAACCAGCCTTATGACTTTGACCAATTGAAAGGGAAAGTTGTATTAATTGTCAACGTTGCTTCTAAATGTGGCTTCACTCCTCAATACAAAGGTTTGGAAGAATTGAACCAAAAATTTAAAGACACAGATAAAGTCCAAATCTTGGGTTTTCCATGTAATCAATTTGCTGGTCAAGAGCCAGGATCAGATGAAGAAATTGGTCAATTTTGTCAATTGAATTACGGTGTCACATTCCCAGTTTTACATAAAATCGATGTCAATGGAGATAAAACTGACCCAGTTTATAAATTTTTGAAATCCAAAAAGTCAGGGTTACTTGGATTAAACAGAATCAAATGGAATTTTGAGAAATTTTTGATTGACCAAGATGGTAATGTAGTTGAGAGGTATTCTTCCTTAACGAAGCCAGCTGAAATTGCTCCAAAAATTGAAGAGTTGTTACAAAAGAAGATTGTTAAATAAGTATAGTGTGTAATTATTCCACAATAAACAACAAGTTATTATGTTTAAAACATTAGGTATGATGTAATAATAAAACTAGAATCAATCAAAATGCCACCAAATTCACAAAGTCGTGTACTTCAACCCGATGGAGGTGAAGCAAAAAAGTGGTGTTATCAGTATGGCTCGACGGTCGTGTGGTTTGGCACTGCCAATATTATATGGCCATGGCTGGCCCCACCAGTGGTGGAGAGATTGTTGGGTTTACGGTCGTGCGGACAGAAAGACAGGAGCGGGGGGTGGGAAGGGTTTGTTGTGCTGTCGCTCAGCACAATAACAACAGGAGTCATCACACGACTTTCCCCTATTAGGGAAAATGACACACACACCAAAATTTCTTATCAAATCAATTTCATATTTATCTCTAGAATATTCCACCGCATTCACACAGATTCCACATTTTTCCATATTTTTCCACTTCACCATCTTCAACTTATTTATATATCCATCCACCTCAGCTTCTTAACCTTTATTCCATACAGCCAGGGTATCTCCACCTTTCCCCATTTTTGTTGTTTGATCTAACTGCCACATTCTCATCACACTCTTTATAATGACTTACGATATCAATGATTATACTTCTTATGAGTCATCAAAATCCTTATTAATGAATAGATACAGGTTTATCAAACATTTACAAGATGGCTCTTTTGGTAAAGTGAGTCTTGCCTATGATGTGTTGAATCACATTGAGGTTTCACTTAAAGTAGTTCCTAAAAATTTCCATTCCTTACAAGAAATACAATATTTACAAAGATTGAAAAAACATCCAAACATTTGTAAACTACTTGATTACTTTGTGATTGGAAATACAAGCAAATCCTATGTTTTAGTGTTGGAATATTGTTCTCAAGGAGATTTATACGATTTAGTCCACACAAGATCATTGAGTAATGACGAAATTCTAAAACTATCAAATCAATTGATTTCAGCAATCAACTATGCTCACTCTTTGGGAATATATCATAGAGATATAAAACCGGAAAATGTTTTGATTGATTCAAATATGGATTTTAAAATTTGTGATTGGGGGTTAGCAACTAGTATTAAATACAGCAGCGAATTCAACGTTGGTAGCGAAAGATACATGGCACCAGAGTGTGTTTGTCAAGTTCATTCTAAACAATTGATTGATTGTAGATATGCTGATTACTGGTCAATCGGAGCTACAATTATAACAGGAGTATTAGGATCTTGTCCATTTAAATCACATTTGACCATTGAAGAAGCTATTTCATCAATTCCAAACTTTAAGAACAAAGCAAGCATTATGGAGTTGTTTAAATATGGGGACGATGAAAAGATCAAACAAAGAGATGTGGATACATTTTTACAAAATGTCAATAAACAAGGTAAAAATGGGTTTATAATTAAAGACAAAGATGATGAAATGTTTATAACTGATGATCAATCAGATGGTAAACATTACGATTCAAAATATGATTTCGACTTGCCGGCCTTGGTTGAAAATTCATATCAATCATCCAAATCCTGGTGTGATTACGATGATTTCGACTTTGAGTTAGAAATATCTAAGCTCAAGTTGAGTGATGCTAAAGACAAACAAATTAATGACAAGAAACAAGTTAACGACATTAGAATAATGGATACGGAAATTTTCGACCTAGTTGTATAGAGATTATACATGATGAATAATGAAACTTCAACAACTCTACATTATACTCCTGTCTCCGTTCCTGTCTCCGTTCCTGGCCCTATATAGGCTCCAGCACCTAATTTGATGACCATGACAGGCGCCTTTTTGTTCCATCGTATATTTTTGTGTCACTCCGCTAGACCTGATCGCTTGACCCCGTTTCAGGACCTGTGAAAAATATAACTAGGTTCCAAATTATATGCAGGCGCTGTGATTCATTTTTTTATTTTTTTTTTTCAGCAAACTGTATAAAATTTTTCAACATATAAACTCCTGAAAATTTCTATACTTTCTTTTCCTATTCGTTATTTTTACAACAAATAGTATCTATTCAATATGTCATTTAGATCCAATTCATTCAGATTTGCTGCTAGATTAGCTTCACAATCTGCCAAACCAACTTTATCCAAAAGAACTTTAATCACATTGGCTAAAGCTTCTCCAAAACAATTTATCCAACCAATTACTTTTTCTAGAGGTGTTAAAACTATCAACTTTGGTGGTACTGAAGAAATTGTCCACGAAAGAGCTGACTGGCCAAAAGAAAAATTATTAGACTACTTCAAAAATGATACTTTAGCTTTAATTGGTTACGGTTCTCAAGGTTACGGTCAAGGTTTAAACTTGAGAGACAACGGTTTAAACGTTATTATTGGTGTTAGAAAGAACGGTGCTTCATGGAAAGCTGCTATTGAGGATGGTTGGGTTCCAGGTGAAAACTTGTTTGACGTTAATGAAGCTATTAACAAAGGTACCATCATCATGAACTTATTATCTGATGCTGCTCAATCTGAAACTTGGAATTCAATCAAACCATTGATTACCCCAGGTAAAACTTTATACTTTGCCCATGGTTTCTCACCAGTTTTCAAAGATTTAACTCACGTTGAACCACCAAAGGACGTTGACGTTATTTTGGTTGCTCCAAAAGGTTCAGGTAGAACCGTCAGATCATTATTCAAAGAAGGAAGAGGTATTAACTCATCATACGCTGTCTGGAATGATGTCACTGGTAAAGCTGAAGAAAGAGCTATTGCCATGGCTATTGCTGTTGGTTCTGGTTACGTTTACCAAACCACTTTCGAAAGAGAAGTCAACTCAGATTTATACGGTGAAAGAGGTTGTTTAATGGGTGGTATCCACGGTATGTTTTTAGCCCAATACGAAGTTTTAAGAGAAAACGGTCACACTCCATCAGAAGCTTTCAATGAAACCGTTGAAGAAGCCACACAATCATTATACCCATTAATTGGTAAATACGGTATGGACTACATGTACGATGCTTGTTCCACCACTGCCAGAAGAGGTGCTTTGGATTGGTACCCAAGATTCAAAGATGCTTTGAAACCAGTCTTTGAAGATTTATACGCTTCAACTAAAAACGGTACTGAAACCCAAAGATCATTAGACTTCAACTCACAACCAGACTACAGAGAAAAATTAGAAGAAGAATTGAAAATCATCAGAGATATGGAAATCTGGAGAGTTGGTAAAGAAGTTAGAAAATTACGTCCAGAAAACCAATAAAGAAGACAATCCGAAAAGCCATCAATATAGTCATGAATGACTCTACTTTTTCAATTCAATTGTATTTTTTATAATTTTAATTATTTATGGGATTTATATAGTCTTTTGCATATAGGTGAAAAGCATTGCAATATGTTTGTTGAATAAACAAAAATGTTTTTTCGTAAAAAAAAAAAATGAAAAACGATAATACTAGTAGTAAATTATACAATGTTTAAACATCTACGATTACTTCATAAATGTCCCCCTCGAGTGTTAACCAAACTTCCAATCAATGAGATCCGCATGCCGACAAAGAAACCAAGTGCTAATAATCAATTGGACCCAAATCAACAGCAGAATCTAAATCAGATGGTGAATCAATTAGAACTGATCGTCCCCAACTTTCTCCAGTACCAAATCCCACGCAGACTCGTCTCTAACCGGATCTCCCTACGGATCTGCCCCTTGATCATGAACGAGACGTATTTGCCCAAACTCACCGGCTACGTCGTGTATTACTCCACGTTGAAGGCGATACAATTGGTCATGACTAAGTTCATCTTGAATGCAAATATTAAGCTCCATGTGCGGTCAATCAAGGCTAGTACCCAGTACGACGCCGGGTGTGTGTTTCCGCGCGCGCCTCGGATCCATGTGCGATGGTCGACGTGCGAGGCAGGGTGCCACCATTTAAATAACGAGGCCACCATCAACATGAAGTACACCAACAATGTCCTGGAGTTCGAAAGAGTGATTAGTGGGATGTTCATCTTTGAGTTGAACGATGATTGTAATAAGATCGTGGTCCACACGATTGAGAACCTCAACATCATTGAGAAGTTGAATCCCGAGGAACAATCCGCCTTAAGAGTGTGCTAAAGAAATGTTCAAGCTTTTACTTTTAATTCATTTTCTTTCCTGTATATACGTTAGCGCTAGCATGGTGAGTTTGCGATTCTCAAGCATCATGTAAATTATAAACAACTGGAGAATAACAATAGCCGAGAGGAGCATGTAAATATAATTGTTGGACGACGGGAGTTTTGTTGGCGGCAATGGGTTTTGAGCCGCTTTGATTGTTGGTTGTTGCGTTGTTGGAGTTGGAATTGGCAATATCTGAGTAGGACCATCAATGTAATAAATGTTGTCTTCAATTTCTTGTTTGAGCTCGATGATTAATTGTTTCATTATTAATTTCAGGCCCAGGAGTGAAGATTTTTCAATCACACTCTTCATCCAACTTTTACCCAACCATTCTACATAATGAGTGATTAGTAGACGCGTTTGATTGTTTTCTGCCCACGTAAAAACGTATCTTGTCTTAACTCGAAACACACCACCCGAAGGCACATCCGGTGTTGATGTTGTTGTTGTGACGACAATATGGTCTGAGAAGTTTAGGTGGTGTATGACTTCAGTCACCTCGCATCTTGTCAGTTTAGGTCCAATCGAATATCCTAAACTTCTTTTATAATTGTATTTCCTTTCCATTATAGTTGGGTCTTCTTCATTGGGTTCAAAGTCACCATAAGGGGTTATATCAGAACCATCATGGTTTTGTAAAAATTGTATTTGGAATTCAGTATTTGATCCAAATAGTATATCAAATACTATCCCCATTGGTGCAGGAATGGTCTCGTCCACTAGCTCAATTTCTTTCGACTCATCTTCGTAATCGGCTGTGGTTGGTAAATGCATATCGGGACCTTTATTAGTATATTTTGACTCTGGTTTTAATTTAACTAATTTCGCTGTCACTTCATTCTCTTCGACTTCATCATCAACAATTTCTTTCGGCTCGTCTCCGTCAATTGACATTATATATGATTCAATCTCTTTACTTTCTTCAATTTCGTTATTAATAGCAGTTTCTTCAATGCGAGTCTCTTCCTCTTTCGTCAAGTCTTCGTTCGTTCTACCTGTCTTTCCCTTCCATACTGTCAACATTAAATCATACGTTGAATCTCGACTTAGGAAACTTGCAAATGTATGTACTTGACCATTTGAAGTTTCAACACTTATCCCGTTGGGAAACAACCCTGCAATAGACTTCTTTTCAAACTTTAGTATATCCTTGAATTCTAGTATCAAATTAGTTACCCATCCAAGTAAGTTGGAATTGAAACAAATGTAACTCTCCAGGATGTAGATTCTACCTTGTAACAATATTTCTCTGCTCAATGCACATGCAAAATCGTCCAACAATCGATCAGTCAAATCTAACTTTCTAAACAATTGGTGAAACTCGATATTCCTCTTCATGATGGTGTATCTAAATCTAGACTCTTTGTAAAATTCATCCACGTACAATTTGTTATCGAATTTCGGTGATGTTGGAGGCGCTATTGATTGTGGTGATGACATTATCGAGTCAAAGGTTCCTTCGCTCACAGTTCGTTTAGATTTTCGATAAGCTATAATCTTTGGCGATGCCAATAATTTGTTCTCGTCATTTTGCTCATTATTAGATACTGTTGTTTCTTCAATATTGTATTCTTTCAAATCTTTCAAAAACCGGTTCTGTGATTTATCCTGTTGATCTTCTTTGGAATCCTTGGATATGACGGAATTGGCATCTTCTTTAGTGGTCAATGGATCTAGTGGGGTTTTCGTAAATGTTTTGGGTAAAGATAATGATGATTTATTCGGCTGTGGGTGGTTCAATGTAGTGGATCGTTCTAGTAATTGAGATTTCTGCTGGCCCAATGATTCGGTAGAGGAAAGGGAGTAATCCCAAGCATCGTCGTCATCTAGTGAATCCGTTGGCATTATCGAAGGAAAATGTCAGAGTGCGATATGAAAAAATAAATAATATTTATTCTACTATAAAGTTTCATACAATAATTCAGTCAACCTGTATTCCTCATTGGCTTCGTCAATCTCTTGCCAATTACCAATGAAGTCGTCTCCTCTAATTACACCAGGTAATGTTTTGCCATTGGATTGACGTTTCCAGATTTTCTTGGCTTCTTCGTCGGTTCCTAAATCCTTGTATTCAAATTTGATTCCATTGGCTTGTAATATTGTTGCTAATCTGTTTGTTCTTGGCATGATTTGCATTCCACCAGCTAATGACGTGTAAAGGTAAATTGGTAGTGACTTCAAATGTTTACGAATTTCTTCTGGAGATACATCTAAATCTTCAAAATCATCGTCATCTTTAGCTGTTGACTTTGAATCATCAACAGTTGTAGTTTCTTTTTCAATAAAAACTGGAGTTACTTGTTCTTTGGATTCTTGGTCTTTAACTGTTGATTTCGGATCGTCAACAATTGGAGCTTCTTGGTTTTCAATTGGAGCCAAAGGCACTTGTTCTTTGGACTTTTCATCTTTAGCTGCCTCTTCTTTCAATGTGGTATCTATAGGATCAATTTCTTTTATTTCTTTATATTCCTCCGGTTCCTCTTCTTCAGATTCTCCTGTCAACAATTTTTTCACATTTGCGTTTTTTTCAGTAACTTCCTGAACATCTTTCAACTCTGATAATTTCTCATCTTCCAATTCATTCTGATCAATTAATTCTGGGCCCTCGTCGTTGACTAAAGCACCCTCGTTAAGTAATTCTTTGGGATTTGAGCTATCTTTTTCGTTATTTTTTTCCTTAATGGCATCTGCTTCTACCAAGTCTTCATGAGCTTCCAATTTCTTTTCGGGTTCATCGGCCGTAGCCAATGCATCTTCGTTTATTAAACCTTTTGGTTTTATTTCATCATCGGTCTTTTCCAAGCTGGGTGTCACTTCTGATTTTTCAAGCTGGCTTAAAGTTTCAGAATCCATAGATTTATCTTTTGCTTCCGTTTCAGTTGGTTCTTGCTCTGGCTCTGGTTCTAAGTCGTCTTCAATCCCTTTTACTGGAGCATCATTTAATTCCTCTTTTAAGGTGTTTCCAGGGTCTTTTGATTTATCATGTACATCATCAGTATTAGTTGTAAGATTTTTTCTTTCTAGCTGTTTCTCTGACTCTTTTTGTGCATCAAGGTCACTTTTTTCCAAGTCTAATTTAACTTTATTTGATTTTAACTCATCAATTTTCGAATCAGAACTGGTTTTCTCTACACCAGTTTCAGTATTCTCTACTTCATCTTTCTTTTTCTGTAATTCCTCCTCTGAATTTCCATTCTCAACTTCAGATTTCAAACTCTTGTCAGTTTTCAGTTCATTCAGGTTTAGGCTTTTCTGTTCATCTTTACCATTAACATGAAGAACTTCTTCCACCATAGTGTCCAATTTGTCAATAGAAGCATATGGGTCATCACTAACTAAAGCTCCTTCTTCAATCAAAGTATTAGTATTTGCATCATTTTTCTCGTCTTGAGTGAAACCGGGATTCGCTTCTTTTTCACCATAATTTCTTGCTCTAGATCTTGATCTTGAAATTGATCTCAAATAATTTGTAGAACTTTCAGATCTTGTTGAATACAAATTGTGTGTTGGTGGAAACTCGATTCTTGGAGAATCAGCTTCGAAATTGGTATAATCACCACCAGTTACAAGTGAAGGATCTCTAGTCAATGGGGTGCTATGTAATCCAGTGTCAACTTTGTTCTCTGCGGCTTCTGCTTTTGCTATTGATTCACTCATTGTTGGTTTTGATTGTCTTGAACGTCTGTCATCACT
This sequence comes from Insectozyma chauliodis, assembly GCA_030557115.1. Lineage (NCBI taxonomy): Eukaryota > Fungi > Ascomycota > Pichiomycetes > Serinales > Debaryomycetaceae > Insectozyma > Insectozyma chauliodis. The sequence continues at coordinate 153,880 of JAKTVI010000022.1, read as the reverse complement.
TTCATCTTCATCTGTTTCTCTTGTGGCTTCCAAATCAGCTGGTAATTCATATTTCGAAGGCTCTTCACTATGAACATTTTTATAAGAATCGCCTCTTGCTAAATGGGGAACCGAAGCTGAAGAAATTGAAGATCTCGACGAAGAACGATCTGCTCTTCTGTTGGCAGGATTGGCAGATCTAGACCTTGATCTTGCACGTTCGGTATAAAAATAAGAATTACTCAAAATTGTATTTCCTTCTCTTTGTTGTTGAGCAGCTGAAGCTGTGACTACAGGTCTAAAAGTCTCCTCGGATTTGAATGCATGATTAGATTGCGGCAATTTATGGTAATCGTGGGATTGAACATGTTCCAATAAATTCCCGTGATCTTTAATATCATTGTCTAATTGAAACTCTGATAAATTAGGTGTGGAATAATCGTTTTGTTTGTAGAAACTCAAAGAAGATTTTGCTTCCGAATTCTTTGCTTCTTGCGATGTTTCATCTATTGAATCTTTTGATTCTAAAGTTTGTTCTTGTTTTTTGTCCTTCAATGCACTTTTCAAATTTTCGATATTCTTCTCAATTTTGACATGGTCAGGTTTTGAGATTTCATCAGCTTTTAATTGTGTTTTATTTTCCTTGTCTTTTGATGAATATCTTGCATCATTTTTGACAGAGCCATCATTATCTAAATACTTTTCAAAATCTTCTTCCGACCCTATCAAAGCACCTTCGTTGATTAAATCATCCAAAGAGGCATTAATGGCGGAAGTGAAGTTGGTGTATTTTTTACCGTCTTTCAACTTGGAGGATTTGTATTTTTCAGGGTGGATGTAGTTCTTGTGGGAACTGTCGTCTGCGGATCTAATGGAGGAGCCAACTAGAGAAGGCGAGTCTGATCTTTCTATAGTGTCTAAGCGTTGTTGAAAATCCATTGTGAAATTAATGTTGGATCAATAGATAAAGAATCAACAAAAGTGGAGCAACAGAAAATAAGAAATTTGTGTCACTTCCACACCAAGGATTTCTGCTGTTCAACTTTTACTTGGAAATTGAGGCTTCACCATCTTGTTATGTGAAACTACCAAATCAAAACCAATTTACAACCAATGTACAAAACACTCAGACATTACAAATCTCTAATATTCATCTGCATGTCTAATTTCATGGTGTCAATGTCTCGAGAATCTTCTACAAAACAAACCCAGATGCTACCAATTGTAATCTGTTTGCAATTACTTCTTCAACACCTTGATTTAAATGATCATCAGGTATTCAGGATCAAAATGTGCCTGATAAAGTTTAGATCCAGTGTGTCAGGTTAAAGTTTGCGTATGCAACCGGGAGACACGTTTGCCACCAATTTTTATTTTTCTCTGTATAAATTCAACCCGAGAGGAAAATTTTCATTCCACTAAACATTTGATAATAATGCCTAGACAAAGAAGATCCGCCCCTGCTCCAAGACAACAAACTAGATCAGCCCATACTGCTACTGCTCCTTCGTCTTACCAGTCCCATCCAAACCAATATCCTTCAGCCCATCCAGCTCAACCACAAACCCAACAAAGATCTCCAGGTTTATTTGGTCAAATGGCCTCAACCGCTGCCGGTGTAGCTGTTGGTTCAACCATTGGTCATACTTTGGGTGCTGGTATTTCAGGTATGTTTGGAGGCTCATCTTCTGCTGCTCCTGCCGAACAACAACCTCAACAACTTGACTCTTTCCAACAACAACAATCCACTTTACAAAACGAACAAGCTAGACATTGTGATGCTGACGCTAGAAATTTTACTAGATGTTTGGAAGACAACAGTGGTAACATGCAAATCTGTGACTACTACTTGCAACAATTGAAAGCCTGTCAAGAAGCTTCCAGACAATATTAATAACAAGATCATGTAATATAGAAAAATTGTGAAATTTATTTATTTATTTAAAAGAATATATAATACATTTATATGCATTCAAACGTTGTCTATTTCTTCTCTGATGATGATGATGAGTAGTAGTAATATCCAGCTCCACCGGCTCCTAATAAGGCCAATATTCCTAATCCAGTGCTAGCTCCACTTCCACTTTCGGATTTTTTGTCTTCACCTTGGTGAGTTAAATTGTCATGTTCGATATCGTCAACAACTGGAGTTTGCTTCTCAACAGACTCTATTTTATGGTCGACGTCACCTCCACTCAAGTTGACTACATTTGCAGAATTGATTTCTGGGTTGATTGACGATTGGACGTATTTATCGTGGTTTGCGGATTTCTTGACCTTGGAGGAGTTTTTAGCATTTGGATTCGATACATCAACAGGTTGACTGCTTCTGTCTTCAAGATACTCAGGTTCTGCACCAATTGATTCCCCACCGTGTAAAACTTGTGCATCGTTTGCTTCTACTTTAATTGACGAATTACTTTCCTTTGCAAACAATTCTCTTTCAACAGATTTAGCCTTTTCATGTGCAATGTCTTGTTTAACAGCCTCTTTTGAAATCGGAGGTACTTTAGGTTCGGTTGTTTTTGGAATGAAATCATATTTGAATTCCCATTCATTTATTGATGTTTGTGAAGGTAATCTATATGAATCAATGCTTGAGGAATCTCCTTTAGCCAATTGAACAGCAGAACAATTGAGCAACCTAATAGACAACTGACGTTTGTTTGCAATTGATTTAATGGACTGTTTAATCATGACAATGGAAATAATGACGGATATAATAAAAGCAGAAAGATATAATAATCACAGGTCGACTTTTTTTTTCCCCTTGTTCCATTTGGTGCATTCTACTCACTTCCATTTTACGGGCAAAGAAACAGAAACAGAGGAGTAAAATTTCTAATAACTTACATAATCATTTTCACGCATATATTTCAATAGAAAGGACACCAACCAAAGTATATCAATGCTAAGTTTTGTGGATCTGAAGCTTCCTGTATTAGTTCACTGACGGCTGCTTCAATGCTGAGTCCGTTTGCAGTTAGTTTATCAACAACATTCAATACAGCTAAACCAGCCTCTGAGCCATCTTCTTGTGGTTGAACTATTATATTACCTTCCTCTTCTTCTTCCTGCAATCTTTTCATTCGAATTGGTGATATGCCCCATGTATATAATGGATCCCATCTTAGTACGTCTAATATCGATATTATGTGGTCTTTGTTCAATCTCAAAACTCTAAATGTGTGTTGACATGATTTTTTAAAAACACCTTCCACACCAGTGATTCCAAACCCATCGATAATATCTCTTGTTAATCTAAAAGGTACTGTCTCCGGTATCGGCAATCGTTTCCCTTGGTCAAAGGCAACACCCAAATCAATGTGAATCGGCTCACCGCTACTCTTGTCTAGTAATATGTTATTACAATGCCTGTCTCCTAAACCTAACATGTGGCCAACAATGGATGACGTAGCTATTCCATGAGTATACTTGATCCTACTAGCAAACCACAAATCTGGGGTTAAAAAAGTGTTTTGGAAAAATAGTCTCAACACAGGTTTGATTTTGTTTTCAATTTTCAAAAATTCTTGTAACCGTTCTTGTTTGTCTTTACCTTGACTCAATTTCATTATTTCTCTTGCTTTTTCTATTTTCATTTGATCCATTTCTTGATGGTATGGTCTGATCACATCTATCAATGCTGTTGAGTTGGGCACAAAGCCAATTATACCTGATTGTGACCCCAACGGCACTGCTTCGTAGGTTCTGATGATCAAATTCCGTTTACTACATTCGCGATCTTTCGCAAAGATGTTGTTGACTTTTTTGAACACCTGTTGCATAATTGAGTCTTGTCTCAAATCATCAGTACCATGCTTGAATAATATCCTGTGACTTGTTCCATCAGAAAGATAAAATTTTGCAATCTTGGGCAAACTTAACCCCGATGATGCTATGGTTAACTTGTGGTCTATTTTTTGAAATGTAACCACGTTTGTATATTTCCTGGACGCATCAATCTTTAGTGGTTTTGTTGGTGGCGGAATGTGGGGCAAGTTTTCAATCCAATAGTATCCAAACAGGTATTTTTCAAGATTCATTGTTCTACCTCTACTAATTTTGGTTTCCGCAATCCGAACACTTTCATCACAAAACATTGAAATTGGATTTAAGATTTTTGATAAATAGTTTGTATCGTATTGCAATAATTTTTTCCATATACCCTCTGCGGCTGAGCATTTTGACAATAAAACAGGATTCTCTTTTGAGTTTTCCTTTTGTTTGTTTAATGAAATTAATAAATACAATGTATGATACGGATGGTCAACACACATATTAAACAACAATAGTTTCAAAATTGTTTGGAATTCACTGGCTTCATTTGATAATCTAGATATTAATTGTGTACACCATGTAATCAACTTATAACTGGGTAGTAAAAGAATCTCATCCTTTATATTTTCATTCAATTGTTGATTGTTAGATTGTTCCAACCACAATGCAAAAAACTTATCCAAATTTTCCTCATTCAAAGCACCTACAATAATGTTCCTTAGATAGAAGTCAACAGCTGTCATTCCAAAAGATTCTTTTCTTTTCTTTAATGATTTCAAATCTGATTCTTCCGAATTCAATTGCATTTTCAATTTTGTATAAAATCTTTGTACCGATTTTTTCTCATCTGACGAAACGGCCGTGGTACTATAATGCGCCTTCAACTCATTGATCTCTGCAATTTTATCCTTGACTCTTTTCTCAAGTTTATTTATCTGTTCCCTCAATGGTTTTGACTTGTATTGAGATTCACAAAAATTCGCCAACAATTGATAAACTTTAGCTTGTTGCAAAGTGTCCTTCATATCTTTGGCTGTTGAAGCTGTTGGAATGACATATTTGTCCATTATATTGGTGGCTAGTTCTTGACGAGATTCACTCATCCAATCAACCATCATAGCTCGTACCAAACACTTGTCAACTAAGATATTTCCTTCTTTGAAATTAACACCACCCAAATCATAAACCTCTTGCAACATCTGTATTGAAATTCTCGTATTATTGCCTTGAGACCATAAGGTTTTGGCCGTTTGATATAAAGACAAACTGTTCAAATTGTGCTGAATAACGGCGTCGTTGTCGTTCTCCTTGTGGCATACTTTGTCAAGCAATATAGTTGATGAGATTGACTTTTGATGTTCACCACACATTCTTGCAACATCATTATATTTCACCAACTCGCTTACATAACCCAACAGTTTTGATTTTGAAAATTTTCTGTAATTTCGTAATTGAAATGCAGATTGTCTTGCCAAAAGAATATTTTCAAACATATCAAATTCACAATGTTCTCTAGTCCATTCTGTTTTCTGATCAAAAGATGCAATTTCATTTATTGTATCAGTCTCTCTGTCCATAATTCTTGATATACAATTCACTTCTGTAATTGTTTTCAACCAATTTATATTTAGTAACTTAAATTCCTTCACGCTTGAATCTATACTTTTTTCATATTTCTGATTGAGTAAATTCAATATCGATGTCTCGCACAAATGTTTCGGGTCAATCCACATATCTTGAGCATTTTTCAAAACCTTGTACACAACCTCACTTTCCTGAGTAGAATCTTTGGGAATTGGTAGATCCCACTTGGACAACTTCCAACTCCAGTCGTAAGAATCGTGTACCAAGATGGGATTTGAATTTTTGTACATGATTTTTGAAGCTCCTAATAACCCAGCAGTAGACATTGAGTGTAGAAAGTTATCGTTGGTTGGCTCATTTAATATCATCCCGGCATCTAAGCATCCACTATTGAATTGTAGTTTTTCGTACGTTGTTCCAAATTTATTAATCATCGATAATGTATGACTCATGTCGGTTCTTTCTGGCAATCCGTAGATCAAGTCATAGTCATCTAGATTTTCATAAATCGTTTCAAGTCTGGAGTATTCATTTTCAATCATGCTTGAGTCCCCAACATCCTCAAATAGCATCAATGCTGTCTTGTATAATTTTGATTCAGTGGCTAACTCATAAAAATTTAAAATGTCAATATTCTCAAACGCAATCTTGAATTGTGTCAAACTTGATTTGGCTCCGATTCTCAACAATATCACTACATGCATAAACACTTTAATTGACGCTTTAGTTTTGTTGGTTGATTCCAAAAATTTGTCAAGTAAGTTTAAAATCTCAGTTCCACCTACGGATTTGGTCAAAAATAGATAATACCCTATCAAGGATGGTAATGATTCTTGTGCAAATGATGGAACCTTCGTAATAAAATTTTTTATGAGCGGAGCTACGCTTGTGTACGCAGCGAGTTTTTGCAAAATTGCAAGGTACAACTTTGTAAAAAAATTGTCATCGTTTAAATATGTTGCCATGTTTTCTGTTATATCCTTCAAAGTGTCAGCAAAATCAGCTGAAGTATCATTTAACAAAACACAAGAGTTTAAATCAATTCCCAAAATTGTGTCATTGTATTTTTCATAAAATTTCCAAACGTTCAAAAATTTTGACTGTGCACCAAACTCATCAAACTTGTATAATAAAACACCCATTATGCACTCGGCACACGCAGCAGCATTTTTATCACTTGAGCTTAAAAATTCAAAAATCTTTTCCAAAATGTAATCAAATGATGATATGTTGGTCACAAAGTTAGCAACTGACATTCCGGCATATTCATCAACTTCAAAGATTTCTGCAAAATCCCTCTTGCTGTTAAATTGTAGATAAAAATCTGATAAATATCCAGATATCCAAAGTTTCATATTTTTGGAAAACCCTTTCAAATCTTGCTTGACCAAAGTCTTGACAACTTGAGTCAAATCTCCTTTGTGATCAACTTTCAAGTTGGCAGTCTCAAATAACGTAGATATGAATGTTAAAATTAACCTGCTATTTCCGTCTTTAGCGCTTAAACATTTTTCCACTATTGATGTTTGTATGGTAATATCTTCTCCTTTGACTGACCGAATGGCCAACAAAAGCAACGTGGATAAATCCAGCTTGTCAACTAAGTTTGAATATGAATCAATGCGGCCAACCAATTTGGTGTTTGTACTGAATTTGGCTTTCATCAAATAAGACACAATTTCAACAACTAGTGGTATGCTGTCATTGTGAGGAAACTCGCATGTTAACAAGGTGTCAAGCTGGGCAAATATTAACGCGATATCTGTAAACAAAGCCTCGTGTGTGAAATAAGGCGATAAGGTTTTTATCAAAATTGTAGTAATTTCATAATTAATGTCGGTGCTTCCAGATAATAGTAAGATAAACTTTATTTGTCGAACGTGCAACTTCACTTGATCAATAGGTTGAGATTGATCAATAAACATACTGATTCTTCTGATTAAAAAATAGGTTTGTTTAGGATTCCAAAAATCAGGGTACCCGTATTTGTTCACCAACTTCTTGATGAGTTCTAAGCTCGACTCAAGAGATAATTTAATTGTTTCAGTCTGAGTTGTTTTAACTAATTTTGGATCAATTAATTGAAACCCCAATTCGTTATTGGGAAACAATTTCTTGAACGCAGTTTCATCAGGGATATCTGTGAATTTAATAATTTGAAAAACAATCAACGACAATTTAGACTGAATGTCGGATTTCAAATTATCCAAAATACCCACCAACTTGGGAAATATTTCATTTCTAACCCCGTCTTTTGAATACGATAATGGGATTGCAAATGGTATACTTTCAGAAACCAAGGTTTTTATCGGTGTCTGCTTCCATGCCACTAATTGATCAAATATCAGATTCACAGACTCAAGGTCCGACTTTTTTGTCGATAAAGCAATCGATATCAATTCTTTATAATTGTCCAGATAAAAAGTTTGGGTTCGCGTATAATGAAACAAATTGTATGGGAATTGGTTGATGGAGTCAAATTTCCACCAGTTTTTAAGAATCTCAAATTTCATAAGCTTAAACAACGCATTGGGATCAGCCACTTTTAACATGTTGCAAAATTCAAGCATACAGTATTCAAGATAGGGAATAAAAAATTGAAATCGTGAACACTCTAATAAATTGAATAAAGATAAATTCAATATTTGTCTGGATCCAGTAGACAATTTCGTGAAAAAGATAGAGTACGTGCCGCCTGTTTCGACGGACTGCTGTGGATTGAAAAAATTCTGGAACAACTCATTATAAAGTCTAGCTTGTTGTGAAACGCTCAACTTTGAAACATACTCGACAAGTGGGTCTACCAACTTAAACTTGATATTATTGGTTGATGATGTAAATAGAATCAAAAAACTATCTCTCAACTCTTTATTTGAGTATTTAGTTTCATCATTGTAGATCATAAATTGAATTAAAAATTTGCAGTATTCAATCGTGGATAATTCAGTCAAAATCAAATTCTTAAAACCACATTGATATATCCAATTGCAAATGTCATAGAAATATTTAATGAAATATTCACTGGTGGTATTTTTTAAATATGGAAGTAGTTTGCAAAGTAATTTTGACACCAAAATCAAAGAAAATTCATTCCTTTCGTACACTTGGTCAGATAACACTTTGTCTCCTAAAAGCCTCACCAACTTAATCAATGCATTGGCCTCAGTGTTTTCATCCAAGACAATTTCAATTATGGTCATTATTGACGGCAACAAATCCTGCGTATTCAAATCTTGCAAAATTTCCAAAATGATCAACAATCTTTCTGAGCTCAGTTTATCATAATGATAATTATGTAAAAATTTGATAGTTTCTGAATGTGGACTAGTTATATACATCCATTGCAAATACGATCGACTGGAAAATGATGAAATAAGAATCGGATATGTCTCTTCCCTGACGACTGAAAATTCTAGGTCCAATTCGTCTTCTCCATGCTTCCTCTTACGATTAACAAATCTTTTGGAATCAAAATAATGTTCCTTGACTATATCTAATTTAGGTTCGAGTAAAAATCTTTGAATTATCGTTTTTTTCGTTTCTTCGCCTATCGAGTCTACAGTATCACTGAAACTTTTAAACATGTCTAGTACTTCCACATTGATAAAATTCACATCTTGTAAAGCTCTCATTCCTGAACTAACTTCGTGGTACAATTCGTCAATTTGACCAGAAAGATTTAATGAAAACACTTTCTCTGCCATTTTGCTAATCAACATAATCCAATCAAAATATTTTGCAGGCCGTGAGCATTTTCTAAAAATTGTGTTTGTTTCGATAATTTTATTGAAAAGCGTCTTGAGCTTTTCTCCTTTTAAAATACTATCAATCTGTTTGATTTGAATCTTCACATCCTCATGCTTTTTCTCTAAGATTAAAAACTTTTCCAAACCGCTATAGTGCTCCGCAAATAAAGATACCTCATGCATCCAATTGTTACAGTTTTCAAATTTAGTGCATGGTATGTACTCAAAAAATTCATTGGTGACTAACCAATTGAGAAATCCCTCAATCTGGACATGCAAAAACGGCTCAAACGGGTTAAATGTAGAGTTCCATTTTATGATCAACCATTCGGTGATTTTCGTCGACAACACATGCTTGTTTGATAAATTTATATCAATTGATAATCTATGGATGGCATACCAAAACTGTAAACTCTCATTTGATATTTTAAAAGGCCCTCTAATTTCAGATAAATCAACAATGGTTTCCAATTGATACAAAAGAGTGTCGTCGATTATTTTTGAAAAATCAATCTCTTGATCCATGACTAGAATATAGATTATATCACAAGCAACGTGGAACTTGTATCGATCTGAAATTGAAATCAACGCTAGTGTCAACACTTGACATAGATACGTACTCTCAATACACCTCGAGTTTAGAATCAAAGATCTAATCGCTAGTAAATCCCAGAAAATCAACTCACCGTTGCCTAGTGAATTCATGATGCTTTTCAATAAACCGTTTCGATCAATAATCACAGCACTGTCACCATCGTCAAACGGATCTGCTTCATTCACTGGTTCAACAAAATCTAGTTCTTGCAAATTGTTTTGGTATTCAAGATAAAACACTAAAGTAATCAAACCCTGAGTTGGCGTTTCTGTAAACTCGTTGAGATTTATTAGCTTGTCACAAAACTCAATTATGTTTTCTGAGTTTGTTAGGAGTTCAGCAACAGCATTGGACTTCTGCTTCTTTGACGTGCTTGCAAATGAAAAACTCGTGTCTTGGAAATTAAGGACGCCAGGTAAATGACTCTTCAATCTAAAATAAATATCAATCAATTTCGTTATACCAAGATAAAACAACCAAGGCTGGTGGTCGTCTGATTTCAAGTAGATCGATTTGAGTCTAAACCAGTCTTTATCATTATGAGTTTGCACCATGAGACCCACATCCTCGGTGCTTATACGTATATCCTTCGTTCTATTGAGTAAGTTCTGTATCAAAACGTTTATTCTGTACAAGAAGACCTGGCTTTCGTGGAAATAAGTATCAATTTCCGAATTATCCTCTATCAAATCACCTCTTATCAAACTGGGAAACCCATGCAAATCAATCAAACCTCGAGTAGCGGGCAAGTTCAAAAATATCAAAAACTGATTCATCAACTTCACCAAATGCGTGTTGTAAAATTGCAGCATCAATTTGATACCTAATCTGATCACTTTGTTGACAAACTTGAAATTCACAGTTGATAAAATTATGATGAGCTTGTTGATGATCCTGAAAGTTATGAGTATGAGCAAGTTTTCATTCTTGAAGGATTTTGTTACTTGTGTCAATATAGGTAGTAGTTCGTAGTAGTTGTCATTGTGATAAATATGTAAATAATTCACTGATACTAGTTCTTCGCATTGAAGCAAAGCCTGTAGAGCTTGAAACAGTTCAATCAAAAGCCTTTCATCTTCAAATTCATGCAAATCATTGGGTAGTCCTTCAAGTATAGTATTATTCACTTTAATTAAAAACCTGTAGATCAGCTGCCAGTCTCTTCTATTCAAATGATCCTTGATGTAGGATAGGTTTAAAATTGTCGTTACAATTATCATAAAATCCGACGAACAGGGGTCCAATATCTCATTATCCAAGTAGAATTTCTCCTTCACACTGAGTATCAAATCAACATAAGTACGATACTTGAAATTTGTAATTTTGCTCTTGATTGATTCTTCGGTTAATAATCTTAGACAATATGATGCTCGAGTCAATCGGATCTCAGTATTCATGGATTTGCTTGTTGCAAAAATAGAAGTCTCAAGTTCAATCATATTGAAAATTGATTGGGATAAGGATTTAAACTGTGCTAAATTTAATTTAAAAACACTCCGTGAAAGAGACTCCAATTTACTGATTGCTTCATTTCTATCTTTGATTTTAGTCGACTGTAGTAGAAGTTGCAATTGAGGTATATCGATTTCTGCTGACATTTATACCATTTGAGCTATGATTTATTGTTACCTAAAAAATTACAACATTGATAATTTTTTAACAAAGTGAAACTACCAATTGCAACAACAATTTAAAACTGTCAAAAGCAGATAAACTACAACTCCAATAAGGTCTCGAAAGTGTGTTGAATGTATATTGATGTGTTGCATATTTTCCATTGTGTCTTCCGAATCCGGTAATTTAATTCTGGATCAATGTTGAAATGACTACTACAATGTTATAAATATTTGCTGAATTCTTGATTGATCATCCAATGACTTTAGACTACAAAGGTGAGGATTTGAGTACTATAATTGTGGATCAGAACGATTCTGAAGAAGAATTTGAACAATATTCCTTAGATTGTGAAGAATCAGAATATTTGGGTAGCTGCAAATGTAGCTCATGTTTAGCATGGAAAACTGATTACTCTCAACAGTTTTCAATCAGACACTTAATTATTGGAATCATATTTCCAATCTTCTGGTTATACCATTTGACAATCATTTTAAAAAGATTGTACCAGAATAAGGATCCCATGTCTGTATCTGAATTTATCAAATTGCATACTCAAATTGATCCTGGGTTTCAACTCGGTAGTTCATACGTTAAAGAACACAAAATCAACAGGATTGAAATGATGGATTTTGTTGGTCACAATGCATTAGCTATATCTATATACGGTTTGTTTGGTATAATTCTATTCCTTGGTTTGCAAGATTACACTTTGATTATGCCACCATTTAATGTTTAGGCTGCGAAATACACGCTTTGACTCTATATATATTTTTTCTGACTTCTTACACAAAGGAGTCAAAACTTTCCACAATCTATTTTTCAGAATGTGACTTTTAATCTTATTCCTTAATCACCATGTTGAGATCAATTGCCAGTAAAAGATTGTATTCCACGTCTCAAAACTTGTTAAAGACCCCATTGTATGAGGCCCATATTGAATTGGGTGGGAAAATGGTACCATACGCAGGGTTTGAAATGCCTGTGTTATACAATAGTCAATCCCATATTGATTCACATAACTGGGTAAGATCAAAAGTAGGTTTATTCGATGTCAGTCATATGTTACAACATAATTTCAAAGGCTCAGATGCTAAGGAGTTGTTACAAAAAATCACTCCAATTGATTTAAATACATTACCCGTAAATCTGTCGAGTTTATCAGTGTTGTTGAATAATGACGGTGGTGTCATTGATGATTGCATAATTACAAAACACGGTGACGACCAGTTTTACATGGTCACTAATGCTGGTTGTAGAGAAAAAGATGTGAACTTTATTAAAACTGAAGCAAAGAATTTTAATGACGTCGACCATCAAACATTTGAAAGCACATTGTTAGCTATCCAAGGTCCAAAAGCTCAAGAAGTATTACAAAAATTTACAAATGAAGATTTGTCAAAGATTTATTTCGGCCAAACTAAATTCTTAACATTATCTCCCACTGGATCTGCACAAATCCATTTGGCTAGAAGTGGTTATACTGGTGAAGACGGATTTGAATTATCGATCCCTTCATCTACACCCGAAGAAACGGAAAAGTCTCTTGCATTTTTCAATACTTTAATTAAAGATTATCCAGATTTGGTCAAACCAATTGGGTTGGCAGCTAGAGATTCGTTGAGATTGGAAGCAGGTATGTGTTTATACGGACACGAGTTGACTGAAGAAATCAGTCCTGTTGAAGCAGCTTTGACCTGGTTAATACCAAAGACTAGACGTGAAGGACAATTAGCCAACTTCAACGGTTCAAGCAAAATTTTAGACCAAATCAAAAATAAATCAACCACACATAGAAGGATCGGTGTGATTTCAAAAGGACCATCACCAAGAGATGAAAATAAATTATTCAGTGAAGATGGAAGTGCTGAAATTGGATATATAACTTCCGGTTCACCATCACCAACGTTGGGTGGAAATGTAGCACAGGCTTACATTGACAAGAAATACAAAATAGGCAGCAATGTTAAGATTGAAATCAGAGGTAAAAAGAGAGACGGTGTAATTAAGAAATTACCTTTTGTACCAAGTAACTTATATAAACAGTAAGTATTTTTTTCCGTTATTATTTATTTAATCCTTGTTTGCGTATCGACCCCTGCGAATTGGTAGCCCCCTCCGTACCAACTCGTTAATACAATCATAGCACCATTAGTTGATAACCAATGCTGAGCCATTCATATTTCCTCTATTGAGACTATATCATTATCACAAGCTGTGTAATTGTCAATTATTGGCCATTTTAGATAGTTTTGAACGCGAGATCTACAAACGCGTGACGCCATAACTTTTTCGGATTTTGTGTACTTATTCTCCTGATTTGCCCAGACGATCTAAATTCGTGCCAAATTTGTAACATTCTGCCACGATACGTCGCATTCTTGCCTAAATTGTTTTAACCCATTTGTAGTAAAAGGTTGCTACCAAATGGGACTATTTGGTTAAAAATAAACAGTCACGAAATCATCTTTCAATTGGCCCTTTTAATCTGATTATATAAATTTCAGTTGAATTCCCAAGACTGCTTTTTTCAACTAAACCCTGGTGTTCATTTTCTCATTTCATCATGTCATTCACTCCTTCAAGAAGATCTGTCTTATCCCCAAAACCATCAAACATCTTGTCTTCACCTACAAAAAGATCTTTACTGATTTCACCTAAAAAGACTTATCAATTTACAAAATCACCATCTCCCAAAAAACAACAGACCGCCAAGTTAGGATTTGTCATTTACGAAGATAAACAAAACAAGGTTCAAACAAATGAAATCTTAGAAGAAAACACATCAAATAGGTTGAATCATAACGATCAGGAAAATATCCTCCAACCAAAAAAAGTGACAAGAGAGGGTGATAGACGCATTTTAGGTGATTTGAGTATAAATGAGTTCAAAGGGTTTGTGTCCTATAATGGGGTATCCAACACACAATTAACTGAGTTGTATCAGCCTATCAATTTTGACAATGAGTTTAAATCTTTACACAAGTACCTGAACTTACCAAATTACTGTACTCCTGTTAAAAAAGACAAATATATTGTCAGATCTTGTAATTACAATGAAGACCAAGACGAATTGGAAACTTTGTTGATTAAGAAACAAGCTAATATTCAAAATAAGACAAACATAATCAGGAAGCATAAGCGGTCTTTGTCAGTTGGTAAGAATGATACAAAATTGGATTTCATCAGAAAAAACAAATTCACCATCCTATCCATATAACGTAATTGCATATAAGTTTACTTCTCCTTCTAAATTAATGTATACCCTTTTAATATCGTGAAAAAAAAAAAATCACAGCTGGAATGATTATCGATCAACGTTGATTAGAGCAAATTTTGTTCCAATTGAGGTAGCACTTGTTTTGCTTTCGTTCGTGTTTCTCCATAGTTAAATCTACGTGTTCGAATTTAGGCAATAATTTATTACTTCTAATACATACAACTACATCGTAACTCTATAACTCTTCATCATCATCATCAACTCATTACACTTATTTAAAGTATTTGTCGAACTCGGTCAAGACAAATCTGTATCTAACATCTCCCTTGACAAATCTTTGTAAAACGTCTGGAACGCTGGCATCGCTGATTGGAACTTCTTCAATCCATGGTTTGATACCCTTTTCAGCGGCCAAGTCCAACATGTACAAAGCTTCTTTTTTGGATCCCAACAAGGTGGAACCAAAAGCAGCACCATGTGACAAGAAAGTGAATGGTGTGACTTCAAACTTTTCATCTGAAGGTGGTAAACCGACAGAAATGAATTTAGAATCAACTTTCAACACAGATAAGTAATGTTCCAAATCCAAACCGTCAATACCTGATGCACAACTCAATACGAAATCAAAAGTATCATCATATCTTTTGAACCAGTCTTTGTCTTCTTTGGTAGCGACGAATTCATCAGCACCCAATTCCAAAGCTTGATCCTTTTTAGACTGAGTGGTTGAAAATGCAACTACTTTAGCACCGAGAGCTTTAGCAAATTGGATAGCAAGATGACCAAGACCACCAATACCAATAATCCCAACGGTTTTACCCTTGGCGTCGTATCCAACGTTTCTGACCAATGGGGAAAATACAGTCAAACCGGCACATAACAAGGAAGCAACATATTTGGATTCCAATTTGTCTGGGATTGGGAAAACAAATTTTTCATCGGCAATTGAGTGTGAACTATAACCACCTTGAGTGACGTAGCCGTCGGATCTGACGTCTGGAACATTGTAAGTGGCAGCACTTTTGGCACAGTATTGTTCATTGTCGTGGGTACATCTGTTACATTCACGACAAGATGAAGAACAGGCACCGATACCGGCTCTGTCGCCGACTTTGAATTCAGTCACTTTGTCACCAACGGCAATAACTTCACCGACGATTTCGTGTCCTACAACTAAGTCGTCTCTGTTTAATGGACCCCAATTACCTTGGATGGTGTGGACGTCACTGTAACAAACACCACAACACTCGTTTTTCAAAACGACGTCATATGCGTTGATTTGTTTTCTATCGTAGGTGACTGGTTTTGGATGTGCCCAGTTTTCTTTCTTGTCAACACCGAAACCTTTGAATTGTTGTGGAACTGTATCTGTAGCCATTTTTATAAATTATTCTTGGAAGAGTTTTGCATGGTGGGAATTGAATTCTCTATTTATAGATCGACAAATGGATTGAAATTTTCAGATAACAATTCTGCATGTACAACGTTGCGAAATTTTTTTGCGGCAACTTAAATTCGTTTGCTGTGTGAGTTTGTGACACTCGACCAATGACATAATACAAGTCCAGGGTTTGTGCATTTGGACGGACTCCGCGTGGATAGGTCATTAGTCGTCTTAGTGTATGTTGCTGTCTATGTCTACGGTTCATGTTGGTGTGAAAACCTAATTGACACAAAACAGCTTGACATGTGTATGTTGTCCGAAAGGAGAAAGAATTTCCGAGTTTTGCATTCTGATTACAAATAATTATCCGAGTTCTAGAAGAAGTAGAACAAGTCCCGTAAGGATGCGTTACAAAGAAGAACAAGTTTCAAAGTATGAGTTTGATTTATAACTCTCGCTGATGAGTTTGACGCACCTTGCAAGCATTGACGGAAATTATCAACAAACCTAGTAATTTTGGTAACAAGATGAAAGCGGGATATGTTGGTTTTGATGTAGAAACAATCAGAAAGGAAGAGGTTAAAGCCAGTCTTATCCATAATTGAAGAAGCATCAGGTTGTTTAGTTTTATCTTCTACACATTTCTGTTGTTGTTTTTGAAAACTTTATCAATCACTTTTACTAAAGCCAAGCGTACATGGGATATTAGTCTGTTACCGCATTGACCAAAAACTTTGGGCTCAAATTTGATTGTTCGTCAAAACGGAAGAATAGCCACACACATGGCAGCACCACGAATCAAGCAACAAGTTTTCAAGCAGATATAGCGGGAAACTAACTTGTACACAAGATCATGTATGAACACACAAACAATTTTTAAGCTGATGATTGTAAGCTCACAAATCAGGTATCAAGAAAATTGAGATTGAAAAAGCTAGGCAGAAATTAGAATACTCAACAATCAGTTACCTTAATTATCGCGTTGCAGATAGCGGCTTGCATTCTTCAAGCTCATTGGAAATTCAGGAAAATGTGCAAAAATACAGCTGATCTTGAGATCTTTTACTGACTTTGGACAGAAAGTCGATTCAGAACACATTTGCCAATCAGCTTTGTCACCGAATGCACAGCTAATTAAAATTGATTAGAATTGTATGTAGGAACCCTAGAATGGTGAAATGGGATTCGACCCCCGAATACAGAAGTATACCTTTGATCATGGGGAAGAATTTTGAACTAAAGAATATAAATTAATACGCAATTGGTATTTTCCGCTTACAATGCTGAAATGTTAGTTTACCAAGACATAAAATTTGGACGTTTGTTGTTTTAAAGGTTTTCATTAGATCAAATAGGTTCATGTTCATATTTAGCAAGAGTCAGCAGTTTAGGTTACACTGCTTCTTCCCACTATGTAGCACTAGTTGCAGCTTTTTGCAAAATTAAGCCAATAGATACGTTAACAATATTGATACCGGGTGTTTTTTGAATTATCACAAAGTTATTGATGTTGTTCCCCAACACAATAAAACACGAACAGTTGAAGGTTTCAGTTTTGCGAGAGATTCAACGTATACAAACTATTCATCACCTATATTAAATTTACAATCAACACAAAAGTTGAAAAGACACTGTAACTACTTTACTAAACCTTGCTCCCTACTTAACTTTTATAGATCTTTTAATAAATCTTGTAGGAAAGTTTCAATTGGACCATCATCAGACACGTCGAGTTCATCTAACAATGCCTTTTTGAAATTAGCAAAATACTCCTCTGTTGTAGCGGAAATGTTGGGGTACAACAAATTACTCAACCTCGCGGTATGTGAGCAGCCTTTGACTGGTTTTCCACCCGTGAACATCTTCTCCATCCATGTCCATCCCGCTGGTGCGCCTACCAATTGCTCGGTTATATGCCCGTTAAGCAAATCTTCAGCAAACTCCAAGGACTCAATACCCCAGTCACACCAGTTCCTGTACACGTCCTTCACATCCTTGATTGGAACAATACCGTCTAAAGTCCCATGGTATATGAACATTGGAATTTGTGGCAAATAAGGTTTCGCCAAGTTACGAAGACAGTTCAGCTGGATGGTGTCATTCACAACCGGGATATTCAACAAGTCGTAACCGTCGGGGAAATACAAATCTGAGCCAGTGAAGAAATCATCATTGGCAAAATGTACAACACTTTCAGCTAGACATTTTCCACTGGCAGCATTGAAGCTTTTGTTCTTACTCGGATCGACATGCTCGTACAATGCAGACTTGAACTCCGGGTACTCGTTAGCTAAACCTGTCAACGCTAGTGGAATCAATCCAGCAAACAACCCTCCATCAGTGGCTTCAGCGGTGGCGGTGATGTTTGTGACAAACCCGCCGAGACAGGCTCCAAGCAAGTTTTGTTTCAACTCCGGCGCGTAACTCGGCTGCAATGCCGCAGCCCACCCAGAGGCCAAGCTGCCACCGCTGTACCCACCGAGCATGACCCGAGCGTCAGGAGAAATTCCCGTCACGTTTGCGCTTTGCAAAATAGCCCGAACACCATCCAACGTTGCTTTCCCCGATTGCCACCCGGCGGTGAATGCCGCTTTGGAACCTTCGTAGTCGGGCGACACCACGTAGTAGCCCAGGAGAAGCGCCGGTGCCATGAACATCAAGTCGATCTTCGACGTGACGGTGGTGAGCGGCGAGCCGGAGAGGTACCCATAACTGGGCGAACAGTCGATATTGGAACTGTCCTGCCACGTCTGGTGCGAATACACTTTATCCTTCACGGCATGATACGGTTCTAAAACCGTGGTGACTATAGTGGTGGGGTTACCAAACAGGTCTTCCGATTTATACTGGATCTGCCAGGAATTTTTCAACGGGATGGAGAAGAATAAAGCGTCAATGATTTGTGGGGTGGCTCTAAATTTCAAGATTTCTCCGTTTTTTCTCGTCTCGTACCCTGTGGCTGGTTGGTAAAAGTCGTCCGACGACGGCGGCGTCGATTTCAAAACCGATGAATACACCAATTGAAACAAGAACAAAGAGATCCAGATCATTATCAATTGGATTCAAATCTACATTGATTCAGAGATGTATTTATATAGATTTTGGCAGTCATTACCGTATTAGGCATTGGGGTAACGAGTTTCATGTGTATTGCAGAGCGACGAGATCATGTGCGGCGTCAAATTAGCATCGCGATCTAACCTTTCCTAAAAACATTTAATATAAAATAACAGATTATTATTTGGGGATTATTTTTTACCCTTTTTCTTTTTCTTCTTAGGCACAGGGTTTGGTGTCAGGGGTTCGCCTTGGGTGGATGTACCTGATTTTTTCTTATCCTTTTTGGTTGATTTATAATACGATCTCAATTTCAATGGGATCCATCTCTCCTCATCTAAGTTAATTTCCTCAATTGGTTTTATCACCTTATCTTTACCGAATTTGGGTTTCTTTTTCTTTTTGGTCACTTTAATTGGTTTTTTGGTGATTTTGATTGGTTTCTTTTTGATGTTTAATAATTCTTGTATATCTACCGTCAAAAGATCTTCCACTGGTTTTTGTGACACTAAATCTTCAAGTGGTTGCAAGTTCTCCACTGAATTGTTTAAAATAGATTTCACCAATTCGTCCTTTGGATTGACTGTATTCAAGTATTGAAACAATTGGTTAGACGAATTTTCTAATTCATTATAGTTTATAGATTTGAACGCAATTGTTTTGGCTGCTTGGTAATAATTCACATCTTTATATGTAACTTCCAGTGTGTATAAAAATTTCTCTATTATTTTTGAAAGAATTCCAACAACCTTTTTCGAGTTGTGTTGTTTTTCGTAGATATTTATCAAAGTACCAATTAATGCAGGGTTCATTTTTGATTTTTCAAGTTCTTTAATAACTTCGGCTTCTAAGATTGGTAAACTTTGATCAAAATTATCTGAATTCAAATTGAGATGAATCAATAAAAATAATGCAACATGTTTATCATCGGTTGATTTGATGTATTTGACTAGTTTTCTACTAGCTAGTTTTGGCTGTTGTTGTAAATCTTTATAATCTATACCCAATTTGATCAATAATTTATATGCCACTATTGAAAAATCATATGGATAGTTGTTTCGAAATTTTTCAATAAACGATTTTGATAATTGAGAAGTACTCAAGGTTCCAGATAAAAATCTCATCATTATACTATTTTTCAATATGGTCTCATATTGCAACAAAGTCAATTTTTGATTCAATTTGTGTAAAATCTGTTGGTAATTCAAATCTCTATCTATCAAATTCACATTATCAAGTTTGGTTTGTGAGTATTTGTTATTCTTGATTACTAATTTTATCATCAAATCATTAATTTTGGAAAGTTCAATGCTGTTTAAAATTTGCAAAGATTTTTCTTCTTGAGATGTGATTTGGTAAATATACGAGATTGTCAATTTGATTGGTAACAATTCAGTCTCCAAATCCTGTTGATCAACATTACTTTCGCAAATCTTTGATGCTTTATCTAATAATGTCAATGACCGTTTAACATTTGAATTCGATAATTCTATCAATGCTTGATTAAATAATAGATCATATGAATCTGTATTTTCGTCTTGAGATATTAAATTCGTTTCATTCTGGAAATTGTATGCTGAAATCACGGCTTTTTCGTTAATTGTTAAATCTAAACTGTTATCATATTTATTACTCTGGATCAATTCATGGTATAATTCCATAGCTTGTTCATATTTCCCAATTTTATAATAAGTTTGAGCTAATATGTGATTCAAACCATTTTGCACCACTGGATCAACCTCACTCTTGTTTGAATCGTAAATGTCAAACAATTTCGCGTCATCGCCGAGTTTGTAGTATATGTAACATATTTCCAATAACAATGGAGCTTCAAACTCTGTTGGTAGCTTCTTTAAAATCTCATTAGCTGTATGGTACTTATCCAAATTGATCAAAGAAACAAATACATTTTTGAATGCTTTTAAATCGTCGAAATTTTTCACTTTGGTCAAATATTGATACGACACCAGGTAGACCTGTTCATGATCCGATTGACTCAAATCATTAGACACATTTAGCTTTTTGAATGCGTCAAGAATCGAATTACTCATGGTCAAATGTTGAAAAATTTTGTAAAAAGTCGTGCGGAAAAATTTCCTAACCTATACAATGATCAAATCAATAGGGTTACTAAGAACCAGGTGTTTGTACCAGATAAGATATTTGAGTTATAAACATGAAAAGTTGGAGTCTCCAATTGAGCTAGCCAAGGACTCTCATTTGCCTTACATCAAACAAGATTTGAAAATAAAACCAAGACAACCAAGTAAGAAAGCACCGTTTTTATCTGAGATGGAAGACGATCCAAATTTGATATATTTAACCAACTGGAAGAAAAAATTGGGCCAATGGGTTATATCCACTTTTAACATGGACATGGATAGAACCAGATCAGGCCCTGTTGCTGGAGGAATATATTTTGCTGAATGTAAAAAACAAGCTTTGTATTATCCAGATGAACCCCTCAGTGATACGGCCAAGTTTTATTATGAAACTTTAAAATTACCACAATCCTTCAGTCAGCAGGTTCAAATAGTGATATTACATTATTGGATATTATCCGTCAGAATGAGATGTTTACCATCAAAGTATTCGAAACAATATCAACAGAAACTAGTCGATAGAATATTTGAAGATTTTAATAATAGAATGACCATAGAATTAAATATCAAATCTGGAAGGTTGTTGGAAGGTAATCTTAAAGATTTTCATACCCAATTATTAGGATGTGTCTTATCTTACGATGAAGGGTTGATGACTGATGATATAACGTTGGCAAGCGCACTATGGAGAAACATCTTTAACGGAAATGACAATGTTGATGTAAGACACGTCGAGGCCTTGTTGGTGTATGTCAGATCTCAATTGTATGTCTTGAGTAAAATGACTGACCGTGCTTTCGGATACGGTAAATTCAAATTTGTACCACCTGACCAAACCGTTCAGCCAATTACAAAAGAACAAGAAGAATTCATAAAGCAAAAGACTAAAGAAGAGTTTGCTCAAATGACATTACCTTCTCAAAGAAGTGTTTTATCAGTAGATGAATAATCATCAAAGAGATATCGTGTATATATATTATAATTTATTCCCCAAAACATTTTTATCCGTTGTCCAATCGTGACCTTTAGTACCTCTTATCATAACATTCATTAAAGCGAAATCTTTCCCATTTATAGCGTTTGGCGCTGTGTTATCACCAAGTAATATATTTTCAACGACTCTAAACCCGTATTTTTCATAAATTGGAATATTGGCAGGTGAAGAACTTTCTAAATATGTGATTGTGTTTTCTTGTTGATCGATATAATGCTCATTCATGTAATGAAACAATTTCCTTAGGTTACCTTTACCACGACTACTTTCTAAACTACCAACGTAAACCAAAGTGTACGCGAGTTTACTCTTAAACCTGCTATCAGTGCCGGTGATTCTAGTAAAAGAGTTGTGTAATAATGGTAACATACCGTAAAATATCTTTTCAACACCGGGCTTTCCAACCACATCCCATACCTTCCCATACCCGGCCTCCATCAAAGTGTTAAACTCTTCTAAGCCCAATTGCTCACTTTCGGGTGTACTCCAAATCGAGACTGTCTCAAAAGAATCTTCCGTTTCGTTTTGACCGAAAACCAACCCAGCAGAAATGTGTTGTTTTACATACGCCTCGTATAATAATAACTCACAGTATTTACGTTGCTCATCGTCCTCAATGTGGAACATGAGATATTCCGCTAAAGAATCGTTTGCAAAAGCCTCCAATAACGTTCTGGCGGCTTTGGAGGTATCTTTATACGACAACTTTCTGATGGTAGATCTTGGTTTAGCAGTGGCTTGAGTTGAGGTATTTGTTGACAACATTGTTTCTTTAGATTTTTCACATCAATTACGAATCCTGGCTTGTATTTATAATGGTTTATGCAGAGGAATTAACTTTTACCCAGCGCATCACAAATTTCCTATTCTGGCTGTTGCGTCTTCACTAACAAGAAAAAAAGAAAAAAAAAAAAAAAAAAAAAAGATTAAAAATACAAAGAGGGTTTATCACAGTATGTTTAGTTCATTATTGTCTCCACCCAAACATTCCCATTACGATCCAAATAATAAAATTATAATCGATGATGCTTCAAACGTGTTGAGCGAACAAAAGAGGGTTTATATTTCAGCGGAAACTACCGAGTTTGGCAAAACCATACCGTTGAAGAAAAAGTACCCTAATCTAATACACAATTTCCCCAAAGTTGTTGATAAAGATGTTATAGAATCAACAAAAGCTGTGGTTGAAAAGTTGTTGAATGAGAAATTAGGTGTTGGTGAAAAGGACACGTCTCAGCTGGATCCAATGTTACCACCGTTGCATAAATTGAAAAAGAATAGACATGAGAGGTTGCAAGAAGAGCCAACGCCGATAGTGAAAACTTCGACACAGCTCTCGAAAGAAGAAAGGATCAAGTGGAACATTCCAGCCGCAATATCGAATTGGAAAAACAACCAAGGGTATACCATCGACTTGAACAAGCGGATGATTGGCACAGAAGCACAAAACCAAGAGGTTAATATCGAAGGGTTTGGCCAACTTTCCCAGGCGCTACAAGATGCAGACACACAAGCGAGACAGGAGTTGCAAATACGGAATGAAGAGCGTGAGCATCAAGCACGTATTGAGAAGCGAGCTAGAGACGAGAAAATCAAACAAATCTCCAAGCGTAGAAAGTATTAATTGTTATGTATTATTATGTTATTTATTTCAATGGTTTTTTCTTTCGAGCTTTGTACTTGTCACCTCCATCGTATAAAGATTTATCAAACAATTCTAAAGCTCTTGAATTAACCCATTCGGTGACTCGAGACGTCTCACGATTGTATCGTTTTTCTTTCAACTCTGAACTTAATTTTTGAATCCAGGACTTTGTATCTTCTTCAGTCCCAAGTTGTAGAACATCTTCGACTGAGTTTAATTTTTGACGTTTTCTAGTTGACTCCTTAGGCTTTAACCGCCTTTTCAAGGGGTTTTCCTCTACCGGTTCGAATGTTTTCTCTTGTAATTCTTGGATGTTGGTCAGGATTTTAGTTTCATCGTTAGGCGTTGAATCGATCCATAAAGCTTTCCGACGTGCTTTCATACTTGATATTATTGAGTCCTTCACTGTTGTCAATTCTTTTCTGAGTGAGCTCTCACGTTTACCCCATGGGTTCAACCAGGAAATCAACTTGGTTATATCTTCTGGGGAATCATAGTATCTCCAACTTGACCCGTTTAGTATTGGATCGGGACATTCTTCAATAATTTTCCTCTGCATCGAAGTCAATTCACTCGGTGGACATAATAGAGACCCTTCGTGATCCAAAATAATTTCATCATTTTTAAACACCTCTGTATCCTTGAAATCTAGATTGAAGTTTGTTTTCATTAAAGTTTTAAATTCTGGGGATAAGTGTTCGAAATTCATTTTCTTAGTCTCACCTTTTTTCATTATCGTCTTTTCATTATGGTATTCCTGATAACCAACTTCATCATTAATTTGAGTAGTCAATTCTGGAGAAATTTGTAAATTGACAGTTAAATCGTTGTTACAGGGACCTTGAACCCATAGCCTTCCCATTAAATACGTCTCATCTTTAACATCGTCTTCATCGGATTCGGAATCTATTTCATGATTGAGGTGATCATCGAATTCATTGTCGTCGTCGTCATCGTCATTATCATCATGTATACCGTGTAAGTTCGGCAATCCATTGTTTTCGAACCACCAGTACCTATTATACAAACGGTCTTTGCCTAATAATTTCACCCTCTGACAATCGTATTCTGATAATTTCTGTTCTATAATTTTCCTCTCGTTTTTGATTTGGTCTAATCTTGCAAGTGCTTGTTTTTTGATGTCAAATTGATTTTGTAGCTCTGGATCATTCTTGACTGATTCTTCATTGATTTCAGAGTCTGATGGGTGGTTTTGTTTTAAATATTCTTGAGCTATTTCCAACAGTTCTTGATTTGTTTTATACTCTTTTAAATTTTCTAATCTATTTCTTCTCAATGCAGTCAGGTTTTCCAACGATTCATCAATATATGTCCTTACAAGTGGACTTGAAATGATCAATTCTGTTATTATGTCAATCACTTTAAATTTCAAATTTATGTCTAAATTGTTGTAGAATTGTTGTTTCACATTCGATGGAGTTGGTTGTAGCTCCTTTGGTGCTAATATTTTATACACTTGTTCAATTGTAGATTTATAAATAGGCACGTGTTCAATCATTGATAGCACTCCAAGTAAGATACATTGCCAATTGCCATCTTTAAAATTCCGTTTCCTTAACCTCTCGTGCCATGAAATTCCACGGTAATTCATTGCTTCATAAGCGTTATGCAACTTAGGTTTCTCCTTCTTTGGCTGATCATCTTCAGAATCCGTTTTTTCGTCATCAATATTCAAAGAATGGTGTTCAGATTCAGATTCAGATCCATTTTCATCATCTTCGGAAGGAATGTTTATATTCAATCCAAATATAGATTTTCCTTTCCCATCTTTTGAAGTTGGTAATTCATTTGAAACAATGGTGCTTAACACAGCACACCATATTTCATCTAATAACTCACATCTACCGATTTTATTCAATTGATCAAGGTTCCAGCCCATTGCATAAACATAATCATCAAATGTGAACGTGTCTAGATTCAAAACATTATGATACACATTGATAAATATCCATGACTGTAAAGCTTCCGATATGGATGTTAGTTTCTCGTTAGAATCCGATTTCGCATTAGAAGGTATTTTATAAAGGTTTGGTTTTGGTTTCTGATTTTGTAGATCAAACTTCAACAACAAATCGTCAACGATTGTCTTTTTAGTAGGTTGGAATTGTGATAAACCAAAAGACGGCGTACCTTTTGATTCCTCAAGTTCCAATTCTTTTTGAAAATTATCAGGTATATAATGATTAGGGAATTTCTTTTTATATGGAACGTCTATAATATGGTCTTTTAAATCTATTTTCTTTTTTCTCAACTCTTCATCTTTTGGTGGATTGCCTCTTTTTCTTCTTGGTTGAATAAAACTAATTTCACCAGTTGGTGTAGAATCCATGAATTGTTTCAAATCCTCGGGATATTTAGTTGGAATTGAATATTTTTTGGCATATTTGGTTTTCACTACCCATGGAGCTCCGACTTTATGAGATCTCGACATTGTTAATTTTATAAATGTTTTAATCAACCATTTTGTGAAATGATTTCTATCTCTACTTATATTATGACTGGATACAATCTGTTGCTGACCATAATTCAAACTAATAACAAGATATTTGGTTGGTTGGTCTTGTCCATATTGAACTTTTTCTCTAATTATTCCTCTAGATTTGGCAGTTGTTGGATGATAATTTTGTTGAATCAATTGATCTTGATCCAAATTTCTCAAATAAATAGTTTCACCAGGAAAATAATCATTTTTAAACAATGTGTAAACTTTATCGACCAATTGATCTAATCTTGTGCATCGGTTGAAATTTAAAAATCTCAATAAATGCTCTTTCAAAGCTTCTGGAAAATTCTTATCGACTTCTTTCATTTCATTCTGTTCTGAGTTGTAAGCTTCAAAATATGATAAACATGAATTTCCAGTGATTTCACAGACAAATTTTTTTTGATTGTAGTAGTCCAATCTCTCTAAGTACAGTTCATAGTTCAAGAACCATTCTTTAGTTTGATTGATACACCATACCTGAGTGGATAAATCTTGGGGGATTGGCGGCGGTGGAACAAACGCCACCTGTTTACGCTTGTACAACACCATGAATCAAACGGCAGTTGGGAAGGAAAAAAAGGGGGAAGAGGAAAGAATGAAATCAAGGTTTATATAAAGTATAAAGTCACAAAAAAAAAAAACTATAACATCCAGAAAAAAACATAAACATCTGGAAACTATGAAATTGGACAGCAGTAAAATTGAACAAGATGAATTGACTGACGGTTCTGAACTGGATATGGGCAGGAGTATTGTATGGTGTGGAGTTGAGTGAAATGGCAATTATGCAAGATGGTAATTAGACTGCAAAATACGAAGTGTCATTGAAGATCTATCGTATGGACAGATTGAGAGTAGTTTAGTATTGCAATTGAATCAAAATAGATGATGAAGTGTTTATGATGTTTAAGTCTGCTGACAGTAATGTTTTCCAATTACATTTTGTTGGAGAATGAAAAACCACCATTGGATTGCCATCTCTAATTTCTGTGTATACGGTTAAAATTTTAATTTGCAACAAAAAATAAAAAATAAAAATAAAAATAAAAATAAAAAAAAAAAATAAAAAAAAAAAAAAAAAAAATTATGAATTTTTATGATACGTGTAGAGCCAAGTTAACTCCAGAGCAGTTTGTCAGTAGTTGGCACTTTTAAAAACGCTACAAATCATGGCACTGTGTACACCAGTAAATGAGTTTAGTTCGATTTTCCAGTCTTTACATTGGTTACATATGTGTGATACTATTACTTTTTATTTCTATTCATCTACTAAAATAATCCATACTTTTGACAAGTTTGAAACACCCACAGGAAAAATGGACTGATTGTAATTTGTCTCACTTTATTCTCATCCACTTTCGAATCAAATTTCTGTTCATCTCCCATAACACGCTTGTTACATGTTAAATAATTAAACTGTTTGTAAACAAAATAAAGTATTCTTTGTTTCAAAGTCAAATTAATTGATAATAATCCATCTTCATTGTAATAATCTTTACTCTCTGATTTAATAAGTGGATGCTCTTCATTTACAACTATATTGTCCTCTTCCACTTTATATTTGGCCATCACATCCGGGTAATCGGTGATAATACCATATTCAATCAAATTAGCCAATTTTCCAACCTCATTCAAATAGTTAAACTGCAACTTGTTGTTTATGGTCCATGAGTATAATTTCAAATTTTGGATTCTCAATAATGGAATAAATTTGGTAACAAATCCAATAGACCATGTACTTAGGTAAATCAATGATATTCCCGTGAGTTTAATTTTAAATCTCAGGTCATGATGCTGATCCAAGTAAAAATTGTAATTGATATAATGAATGGAATCTCTCCAATTGACACTTATATGAAATACGTCAAATTGTGAATAACCAAATTTATTAGCCGCGGTGTTTTCAAACGCTTTCTGGAAATAATCATTTTGATTTAGATACTTTAAGAAATTTAAATCCCATAAACCAAATTGGATTCTATGAAACCACCAATCTAATTTATCATGCACGGACAATAAGTCTTGCACTACGTATTTCAATATTTTAGGCTGGTTGAATCTTTTTATATCCAATTGTAGTTTGTACTCATTTGAATCGTCAGTTTTCTCTATATAACTGACAAACCAATAAAGTAGCTCTTTGAATGTGATTAAAGGTTCATTATTTTCCTTAGTTCTTAATGATTTTAAAGTTGGTTCATATGGAGTTTCGGTGATTTTATAATTTGTGTCATTACCATTTGAATCAACAAATATTCGTTTGGTCAGTTGATCATGACTTATAACAATGACATTGTCCAGAGACAACCACAAATCAGTTTCAATCACTTTTGCACCCGATTGGTAACATTTGTTAAAACCAGTTTTTGTGTTTTCTTCATATTTGGACTTGAACCCTCTATGGCCCACTATAACAGGAGAAGACGTTGACGACATGACTTTGCAAAGAATTCTCTAGTTTAATGGATATTCATAGATTTATATATTTGGGGTATAAAAATTTTTCAGACATTACAAAAGGATCCACCACGTTTTTCAAATTTGTTTTGTTTCACCTGCCCCAGAAAATCAGACACTGTCAGAAACACCGCACTCAGGGCACCACTACTCTGGACGGAAGCAGTGGCATCGAACGAAAAAAAAAAAGTGTGTGCGTCAATCATCAAAAGAAATTTATAATGCCGATATGCACCATTACACTTCACAACTAAAAGAAACTCACGTGACTATGTACACAGTGTTTATAATTTGTTATTCAACCTATCTCTATACTCTTTGGCTTCGTCAACACATAGTTTAATCAACAGAAACGCTATGGATTCAGGCATTGGAATTATAATACCTTCTGGATTGAATGTATCTTGCTCTTGTTGGGTGATTTCATCGGGGTATACCAATTTACGTACAAATTCAACGTCAAACCATCTTGCATCACTCAACTCATTATCATGACCCAAGTGGATGATTTCGTCCCTATTGTTGAAATCTACTTCTCCAACACATCCAATCATCAAGTTCAGCGGGAATGGCCATGGTTGCGTCATTTTAATTGTAATCAGTTTGCACGTGACACCAGTCTCCTCCCATATTTCCCTTTTAGTTGCGATTTCAACAGTCTCTGATGGTTCCATAAACCCAGCTGTACATGTGTACATTTTTGTGATTTCATATCTCTTATTTAACGATAATAATACTTTGCTACGATCTTTATTAGTGATTATACTTATGATTGCCATATCTGTTCTTGGGAAACTTACATTTGATACTTTGGCGTTCTTGATTGGACACTCATAATCTTCGTCATTGCTCTTTTTTGTGACATTTGTACAAGCTAATTTCCCTCCACCATGGATTGGGATGGTTTTAGATCCACACCCAGTACAGAATCTATTTTTATTCAACCAGTGGAAAAACATCGATCCATGACTGAACAAAGCAGCTTCCTTGTAGTTGAAACTTAAATAATGCTTCCTCAGATGGGTGAAAAATAAGCCGTTTTCTTCAAAACTCTTTTTAGAATCAATTTGTGAATTGACAAAATTCAAAATTTCATCATTAAGATCTTTTGCCAAAGTCAAGTCAATGGCGTAATAAGTAATTCCTTGGTATCTACCTTGATAATCTAAATAATTTTCATCGTTTTGATTTTGAGATTTCAATTCTTTAATATCTAAGCCAACTGATTCATCCAACATCCCAAGAAATAAAAACACTGGCTTGCCTTTATCTCTAAGATCAGCATTATGTTGTTTATTATCTTCCAACCATGACGATTTATATTTGTTCCAAGAAGGCAAACTGTCTAATCCTTTGGTTAATTTTATATTATTATCATCGTCAACATTTGTGATTTCAGCTAAATTGAATTGATTATCACCGTTTGTCAAAATAGTGAGTTTATTATTATAATTTTTGTGAACCAAGGGGAATTGGTGGTTGAAAAAGATAAACCTAGTCGAAGGGTGATTCAATGATTGTGAAAGAAAATTATTGTCTTCCCTCAAGAAAGAAACACGGTTCAAGAATTCTGTTCCAAAATATATGTCCTTTTGAAAATCTTTGATTGACGAATGAATAGAATGAGACATGGTGAAAAACCTCTTCAACATAAAACGTTTTGATGAAATTAGCAATCAGATATCAAGATCTTATTTTTCGAGATCTTTGTCGCATGTGTTGAAATCGAGACAATTGCTCTAGCGCGACAGTTTTACAAATCTAGTTTCTATACCTTGAACACAAGTAACGTTCCACTTTAAAAAATTAATAAGCTGGAATTTGCAATCAACAGCTTCTCTTGTAGTAGAGAATACAGTGTGCATTTTAAAAAAGTACTTTGGTTCTGCAAAATTCTAACTCTAGGAATAAGATTTAAGTGAAACCAGAAATTTACGGCAGAAACAGTTGAATTCGAAAAATTCTCAGTACCCAAAGAAGATGGTAATTATCGGTCATCAGTAAACAAATATTTAAACAGTCATATGCAGTTGGAAGCTGGACATCCATTAGTACAAATGTTTGTTAGCTTTCAATTTCACGTGATTGCTAAAATATCCGTTATAATCGATAACGTTGTTCTTTGATATCAAGGGTCACAGCTTTCAACATCTTCCATTGATGTAATGCAGATGATAAAATTTTTCCTTTTCGTGGCAATCTGATTGCAGCTTGTAGTTTGTTCTCTAGTGGTATCATTCACTTTCCCATGGGTCTCGATCATGCAGGTATATCTCGAATGGATAAACTTTACCTTTTAATTTAAATGAGCATGATCTTTTAATGAAAAATAGTTGATTACTTTCACCAAAGTATCTCTTATTGTTTCAATGCGATATGTCCCCAATCTTACAAAATTAATTACTTTTGGATTTTAGTTTATATGTACCAACTTTTTCCAGTATTCAATAGAAATTAATGTCCCAATAAATACAAAGTGTAATAAAGCTGTTTGTCGATTTACCTGAGTCGTATAGTCTATTCAATCATTGTGTTCCATTGATAGATAAAGTTAAATCTCAGGACTTTCTACATCAATAATATACAAACCCACATTTATTATTACCCTATGTACAAGTTTCCTAATAAAGTTAGTATATTCGTTTTATTTCCTTCAGATTGTAATTTAGACTTTTCGATCACTATGAATCAGAAGTCAAGCGTTCTTTTGGTCTATTTGTTGTTTCATCATAAAAAATGTTAAACATACCTTAAATCATATATACGTAACATCATTATTCTCGTATCTAATTTCTGTATTGTTAGTATAACATGGTTTATTTTCAGATAAAAAGATCTTTCTCTTCAATATAAATCAGAAGTCTAACGTCTGAATAAATCTTGAAATCATCATAAAATTGAGCACATACGTTTAACCAATTCTGAATCCTTTTAATATTGCCTTATTTAATCCTTTGATAAAAACCTTCTTCTTGGATCTTTTTGACACAATAACAAACACTCTTCCGGATTGTTTCATTCTTCCTGTTCTACCAATTCTATGAACTAAATCAATTGAGTTATCAGGTAATCCACACAACACCACGTTTTTAACTCCTTTGAAATTTAACCCTCTCGCTAATAAATCGGTAGTTATCAAAACTTTTATCTTTGAATTATCAATATCTTCTTTTAACAATTGAGGTGGATTAATAAATGGTTGAATAAAATCTTTTCGATCATTTATTTTCACGTGTCCGTTTATAGAATATAAATCCTGTGGTCTCATTGAGTATTTATCGATAAGTGTAGATCTTACTAAATCGACTTTATTCTTCTCGTTGATAAATACAATTATTCTCTTAACGTAACCTTGTTCTGTATCGTCAAGATTAATCGCATGTAATACTTGAGCTAAACATCTCGTCTCTGATCCGTTGTAAGGTTTTTCATCGGCATCCAAAGTCATTATTGATACTCTTTTCGATATCTTGTGCAATGACGGCGTTTCAATTCGAATTATTGAGTTTTGATCAGGAAACAATTGTTTGATTGTGTATTCAAACTCTTTGGGAATTGTAGCTGAGACTAAAATCAAATCAAGCAAATTTGGAAAATTCGTAACGACGGAAATTGTTTCATCTTTAAATGACTTATCGAATAAAGTATCTGCTTCATCAATAACGCAATATTTCAATTGTCTAAACATTTTAAAAGGTGATTGTATTTTCGTCAATTTGGAAAACCCAGTAATCTTACCTGGAGTAGTAATTAATATATCAATTCTTTCATCATTGAATATACTAATTGGAGCATCTCCATGACCTAATTTAACAATATTCAAACCTAATGATGATCCTTGATTTTCAATGAAAGTTTTGAATCCTCCCGGTATGTTTTTGTTTTCTAATTTGATTGAATTTGCCAGTTGTAAAACATTATACACTTGATCAATTAATTCATGTGTTGGTAATAAAATGACTGACCGAACGTATTGATCCAATTTATCATTATTAAATTTCGAACGATCAGCGTTAAATAAACCAAAATCATCTTGTTTTAATTTAGACAATAACGACGCCAAATAAGCCCAAGTTTTCCCACTACCAGTTTCAGACGCAATTGTAAACACTTTTGTTTTACTCAACTCATTTTGTAGCACAAACTCATCAAGAACCAAATTAGGACTAGCCAGTTTCAATTTTTTCGTTCTTGACTGGGTGATTTTCTTAACAGCCAATGTTTGAACGGGAGTTGGGATGATATCAATTGTATTCAAATCTTTAGTTGTATTAAACTCAGACTTGATTTGTTGAATCATGGCTTCCCTAACACTGGGGAACACCTTCAACTGATCAAAACTGGAGATATCTTTATCTAATATATGCTCTGGTTTCTTTGGTTTATTGAACAATTGAGAAAATTTGCCGGATTCAAATACCAAATTTGGATTCAATGGTTTAGCAACATTAACAGATCTTCTTGTAGTGTGAGACTTCGATCTCTGGGATATTAGTCTACCACATCGTATGACAATATCATTTGGATGTCTGTAGAATAAGAAAGACATCAAAAAGTAAGTGAAAAAAATTTTTAATTTTTCAACCAAACAGTTTTCTATTTTGTCGTGCAATAAACTTAAAAATTTTT
The DNA here is from genome assembly GCA_030557115.1 of Insectozyma chauliodis. Taxonomy (NCBI): domain Eukaryota; kingdom Fungi; phylum Ascomycota; class Pichiomycetes; order Serinales; family Debaryomycetaceae; genus Insectozyma; species Insectozyma chauliodis. The sequence continues at coordinate 120,588 of JAKTVI010000022.1, read as the reverse complement.
CAAAACATAAATCACAATGTTAAGGGTAACTTTAAAACCTGCCAACATTACCAGATGCTTATCTTCGTCGGTTGTAGCGAGTGCTCCGTTTAAGCAAAAGGACGGTAAGCAGAAACAAAAAATGGCCAAGAAAGCCGAAAGGGTTGAAGTTAAAAAATCAACCAGTTTGACCCATTTACCTTGGGGAAAAGCCATACAAGATTTAAACCTCGACAAATTGGCTACAAAGTTATCAATTCCAGAACTTTCACTTGAACATGTTAACGATTCAAAAGTGTTTAAGTTTCCAAAAGTTGTTGAAAATAAATTGTCTTCTTTGGGCTGTTTTAAGAAATATCAATATTCAGAAGGGTTTGAAACCCCAATAACTTTAACCACGTCAAACACAACTAAAGCCAATTCCGAATTTGTTTCAAAATTGGATACAAACTCAAATGATAATAAAATATACATTGATGGTGAAAAAGGTGTTGGTAAATCCACATTGATGAATCAAATAATTTCATTGTCGCTTTTGAAATACCAGCAAGATATAATAGTTTTACACATGGATAATTCAGAAGTCATAGCAAACGGTAGTTCAAATTACATATTCAACAAGAAATTGAACAAGTATCAGCAGCCAATGATAACCAGAAGATGGATAAAGAAAATATTGGCTGGTAATTCTGATATATTTAAGAAATTAAAATTGACCAAGGATGTCAAATTTTCAAAAGATAAACTAGAGATTAAGTTAGTGGCTGGAAAACATACATTGTACGATTACTTATCACAAAACTTTGAATTCGGTAAAAGTGAACCACAAGCTCATTTCCAATTTTTGATATCTCAATTACAAGACCATTCAAAAGACGTTCCAGTCTTGGTCTCAATTGACAACTTCAACGCTGTGGCAGATTGTACATTGACAAAATACAAAACTCAAGATTTCAAGCCTATACACATTACGGAATTCGAGCTTGGTGATTTTGTTTTAAAATGTGCCAGTGGAGAATTGAATTTCCAAAAAGGTGGAGTAGTGTTGTCTAAATGTCAAGATTTTGTTCCATCGCGTAAAACAATCGAAGTTGCAGTATATCCAAACAGAGAGTACAACAATTACATGAAACAGCCTGAGTTTGATATAGACACTGCCAGGAGATTGACTGGAATAGTACCTTTTGAAGTTGAAAAACTAACCAAAGAAGAAAGTAGAGAATTAATGAGTATATGGAAAGATCAAGGTGTGTTGATCTTGAGACAAGATTTCAACAAGAAAGACTTCAAAGTTGAAGAAGAAGTTGAACCTGATTATGAACAGCAATTTGAAAGATTAGTACATCAATCATATACCACATCGCAAGGTAATCCATTAGGGATGTTTAAACAAATTGCATTAACCTACTAATTCCCATGTAAATATGAAATAAACAGCATTACGTATTAAATTTGTATATGCATTTTTATGTAAATAATGTATCTTCTTCTCTCAAGTATTCACCAATGTCTCCTTGTCTAAATGCAACTATACCTGTTGGGGCCAAGTTTCTAGCTTCCTGTGTCGACTTTGAACTAACACCAAACCCTAATGGAACATCACTCATAGAATATACAATTACCCCAGCGTGCTCGGGTATGTCGTCTGACATCCTTCCAATGTGAGCTTTCAATACGTGGTTACCATACAAGAACGGCATTTCCCCATTTGTCTTGATCCATATTTTGAATTTGGCGTACTGGGACAAGTACGGCAACGCAGTGATGTGCAATCTGAATTTCCCTGTCTTTGTGAATTTGCCAAAACATGTGCCCAACGACATCAATTGGGACCTTGAGACTGATGTTGCAAATTTAGCAATCTGGTCGCTGACGTAGTACACACGGTCCTTCTGAAGACGGAAAACATACGGGTTCTCTGGGTTGTCTATAAGAAAAGTAATGTTTCTGCCTATATAGTTGGCTAGTTTCTCAAACACCACTTTAGTCTCTTCTTCAGTCAATGATCTCATTATCGATGTGATGAGCGTGGAAAAAAAAAAAAAAAATTAATACTGGAAAATATCGATATCGCGATGTCCCATGTTGAACTGGATACTAAAATTGATAAACGGGCCGGCGAAGACCATCCCCAGGGGACCAAAAAGGCAAGGAAAGATCAAGAAAGGCCACCCAGGGAATATAACCTTACGTAGGTACGTCCAAATTTGAAATGCCCGCCAACTCTGTGCATACTAACCTTAATAGTGAATTCAAGCCGTTGCTAGACTCAGAAGGAAACCCAATTCCCAAATCAGAAAGAAAACCGAAAAAGAAATGCGCCGTGTTGTTTGGGTACTGCGGAACCGGGTACAATGGTTTGCAAGTCCAGAATGATGATAATGTCAAGACCATTGAAAAGGATTTATACCAGGCAATGACTAAAGCTGGGGCAATCTCATTGGAGAATTCTTTAGATCAGAAGAAATCAGGGTTTCAAAGAGCTGCTAGGACAGATAAAGGTGTGCATGCCGCTGGTAACGTGATCTCCTTAAAAATGATAATTGAAGATCCAGAAATTGCAAAAAAGATCAATGATCATTTACCTGAACAGATCCGTATCTGGGGTATACAGAGAACCACCAAGGGGTTTGATTCTAGAAAAATGTGTTCTTCAAGAATATATGAGTACTTGTTGCCCACGTATTCGTTATTACCTCCTAAAAAGGGTACTTCCTTATACAATCTTCTTGATGAAAAGAGACAGTTGTATCCTGATTTATTCATCAGTGATAATGGTGAAGGTGTTGAATGGTGGAAAAAAACTGAGGCATTGTTAGATGGATACACTGAAGAAGAGAAACTTAAAAAGGTTAAACAGGTTGAAAACCAAGCTAGAAGATCATTTAGAGTGTCCAAAGAAAAACTATCGAATTTCACCCACATTATGAGCTTATATCAAGGAACCAACAATTTCCACAACTTCACCATCGGCAAGGAGTTTAAAGATAACTCAAGTAAACGTTACATCATGGATACCACCGTGAGTGAGCCGTTTGTGATTCATGGAACCGAATGGGTCTCGATTAAAATTCACGGCCAATCGTTTATGCTCCACCAGATCAGGAAAATGATTGCCATGTCGACGTTGCTAATCCGCTGCGACTTACCCCACGATTTGATCAAAGACTTTTTCGGCCCTGCCAAGATCAACATTCCTAAGGCGCCGGCGTTGGGCCTACTTTTGGAGAACCCCGTGTACGGATCGTTCAATGAGAAGTTGAAGAAATTAAAAGATTTCGAGTACCAGCCTGTGGATTTCACCCCGCACCAGACTGAGATGGACCAGTTCAAGATGAAATACATTTATGATAAAATCTACGACGAGGAGAATAAGGAAAACTCGTTCCATGCGTTTTACAACTACATAGACTCGTTCATGGTGCAAGAAGAGGCAGAGGCGAAGGGGAAACCTCAGATTACAATCTTTGACTTTATCACTAATTATATAGACCAGCATGGGAAAAAGGACGACACGAATTGATAAAGTTTGTACCATTTAATGCACAATTTTTCACCCAACGTTTTATAGTTGTAGGCATGGCATTGTGTTTGAGCTCCACCGATGAATTCTGTATACTCGATGGACAAAGCTGAAGACGAGTAAAGTTTTTACTTGGACGATTTTCCGTATGCGCTTAAATCAAGTAATTCGTTTGTAATTTCGTATTGATTCGACATAATCTCGTCTGTATGTGAAAACCAGCAGTTTCAAAAACTTCTTCATCTACGTCGCATAATCTGATTGCTACAAAAATCTAAGCTATGAGAAATAGATCTAGGCAGTGATCTTCCAGTAAGAATGTTTGTCAAATACGTCCTAATACATTATCAATCGAGCTCTCGTCAAATTTCCCAACACCCAGGTTCAAGTTTTTTTATAAAAGCTGGGTAGATTGAATGAATTTTAATCGAATACAAACTTTGAATATACTCAGCAACTCTATATCTTGAGCTTTGGTAAAGTCAAAGGCTCAAATATGCACTAGTAAAAATGTCTTATTTAGCTTGTATTGAATACTGATTACATCTGCTTATTTTGATGCAAATTTATTTACTTATAGGGTTAGTTGGGAAACTAGGACCTCATTTTATACTGACACCAGTTATAAGTGAATGAGAGTTACTTTAAAGATTTGATTCAGTCGTAGAATAAAGAATGTCAGCGATTAAAACTCAACTAGCGTTTTTTTTGAAATTAAACGGTCAGTTCTAATTCATAATGCCTTCATTTTTTGATAAATGCCGTATTGAAACATTTTTCCAAGTTGAAGTTGCGGTAATAGAGCAATGTATTTAAAACGATCAGATCAAGCACAGTGGCACAACGTGTATCATGTTTTGCTGTTAAAATTGATTCAGATCATTCGTTTTGGAGCGCTACACAATGAGCGAAAAATAGAATTGGCTGCAAAATTCAACCAAATACACCTTTGACTTATACAACTTAAATCAGCTCTCAATTTACAAGATTTGATGCCACGCAAGTCACAGCTGGTTAAACAAAGTAAAAAATAGCGTCATTTATTAAATAAAACAATCGAAAATATTATTAGTCTGTTCTTGAGTTTATAATGTACAATATGCTACAACACTTGGATGTTTACCTAGCTCACGAACAGGAACTAACTAAAATTGCAATATCATAATCAGAAATAATTTTATAAAAGCTTGTAGAAGCTCTTCTTTGACACCGCAACGTCCAACAATGGTCAAACACAAATAGGATGATGTCAAACATTGTACTGGTCTTGTTAGTTGATCATTGTTTACAAGCTCCAGACACGCAAGAGCATGTTCGGTCCGATAGTGAAAACTCAGTAGATTCTCTGCAACGCCGTATGATGATAATATGTATCTGCGCTTGTGACATTTCAAATAAGATCTCTAGTTCTTTTTGTTCCACAATTGTTGAATTTGGTTGCAATACGAGAATCGTATACTCAATTTCGATGATTACCCCACCCGGATCCTAAAGGTAAATCGGCATATTTTATAATCAACGGCAATCATTCAAAAAGGGGCTGTAGTCCATTTTGATAGTGGAGACTCAATGGGTTCTCAGCAACGCCGTGGAATAATCTAGTGGACTTTGTGTCGTGACAACTCAAAGAAAGGCCCCTCTTGGACTTTGTTGCAATAAAAAACTTGTATATTCAATTACAATGATCGCCCAGCATAGATTTCAGAGATAGATGTCCAACTTCTCCACAGGCCATTTCCCGACCAATTGCTAAATTAACAATTTCAAAAGTCGCCTCATATAGTCTCTATGTGGTCAATCAAATTCATATACTTTTTATATTCAAGAATAACCTCTTCAATCTGCCTCGAAAGTTTAACCTTGCACATCCAATGGTGATTAAATATAACATTAATATACAAACTTATAAAATTTAAACCTATAGAATTTATATCATATCATTCAAAGTCACGCCGGGTTTCCTTGCTGTGGCTGTTGTTGAGAGGATGAAGGTACTTTCGATTGCTGGTATGTGTTTCTAGTAGTTCCAAGCTTTACCTGACTTTGAATTGGTGATTGACCTTGCACATCCAATGGTGATTAAATATAACATTAATATACAAACTTATAAAATTTAAACCTATAGAATTTATATCATATCATTCAAAGCCATGCCGGGTTTCCTTGCTGTGGCTGTTGTTGAGAGGATGAAGGTACTTTCGATTGCTGTTATGTGTTTCTAGTAGTGCCAAACTTTACCTGGCTCTGAATTGGTGATTGACCTTGCACATCCAATGGTAATTAAATATAACATTAATATACAAACTTATAAAATTTAAACCTATAGAATTTATATCATATCATTCAAAGCCATGCCGGGTTTCCTTGCTGTGGCTGTTGTTGAGAGGATGAAGGTACTTTCGATTGCTGGTATGTGTTTCTAGTCGTGCCAAGCTTTACCTGACTTTGAATTGGTGATTGTTGTGTAGCCTGATGTGGTTGTGATTGTTGTTGTACGGACTGTTGGAGTTGTTGTTGTTGTGGTTGCTGCTGCTGTTGTTGTTGTTGTTGCTGTTGTGATTGTTGTTGTTGTTGTTGTGATTGTTGCTGTTGTTGCTGTTGTTGCTGGAGTTCAGTCGTGTCTTGAGTATCTTCAACATCAAGTGCTTTCCCTTGTTGTCTTTGCTTTTCTTGTTGAAACTTATACAAAGTCCAATCAAACACATAATCGTACCTATAATTCTCCTTCTTGAACAAATCTCTAAACAACTTTCTCAAATATGGGTAATCTGGTTTATCATCAAACCTCAAAGTTTTAATATAATTCATATAATCTAAAAATTCCGATGGCAAGCCTTTACATAAAATGTTATTTGGAGTTGTCATTTTCTTTTCCATGATTCGATCATACTTTTGTCTCTTTGTTGCTGCTTTTAATCCTTGCCAAGGTAACGAACCTCTACAGAAATAAATCAACACATAACCTAAACTTTCAAGATCATCTCTTCTCAGTTGCTCAATACCCAAATGAGTATTTACACTAGCATATCTGGCTGTACCTGTCAAATTCTTGTTTTCTCTATAAGGTATATGTAAATGAGTTCTTGGGTCTCTATATTTTTTCGCTAAACCAAAATCAATTACATTAACCTGGGAACCTCTACGACCAATTCCCATTAAAAAATTATCCGGTTTAATATCACGATGAATGAAGCATCTAGCGTGGATGTATTCAATACGACAAATCAATTGATCGGCCAATAACAACACTGTTTTGTAAGTGAATTTTCGATTACAGTAGTTGAACAAATCTTCTAATGAAGGACCCAATAAATCAATCACCATGGCGTTGTAATCACATTCGGTACCGTACCATCTGACAAATGGTATTCCCACACCTCCGCTCAAAGCTTTGTAAACCTTAGCTTCGTATTCTAATTGAGGATGTTTAGCTTTTGTGTTTTCCAACTTGATGGCCACTTCTTCGCCTGAGATAATATTGGTGCCCAAGTAGATGTCACCAAAGGAGCCTGAGCCTATTTTACGGCCAATACGATATTTTTTACCTACTCTTAAATCCATGATTGATGAGTAAACAAATGAAAAGGCGGCAAAAAATTAGAATAAAAATTATATCAACAAATCAAGCACCGGTGTAGTTGATAATTTTTTGGGTATGTGATGGTGATGACTTTGATCTGGTTGGATATATTAAGTGCCTCACAATGTGACTGATGATTTGTGTGTTGATGTGTATAATTTGCTGTATGATTATAATTTTTTTCTTGGTGCTCAAAAGAAACAAATGGGTTTTGAGAGTGTGCACTACTTAATCCAGTGACATCAACCATTTAGGACCACATGAAACAAATGTAACTTTGTATGTATTTTTAATTGAGATTGGTGTTGAGTTGACAGGCTGAAACTCGTAGTTAGGAAATCTCCCAATTGGGTGATGATTTTTTCTTCGGTGCAACAGCTTAACCTGCGTCGTCAATTGATTGCATGACTAAACAGTTCTCAGACATCATTATTATTAAACTCGTCAAATTATGAGCCATATTTTGTTTACATTAGTGGCTTATTTGCAGCAGCCGCCATCAATTGTTCAAATTAAGTATGTATTAGTTATTAAGAGTGGAATAAAATCATATATAAAGTAAAAAGCGTTGTTTATTATTTAGCTGCAACACCTTCATTGTTTGATTTTCTAAATTTGTTCAACAATTTTCTAAAGAAATCATTCTTTTTATCAGCCTTTTCAGTGGTTTTTGACGAATCTTTGATTTGGTTTTGAGCTTCTTCAGCAGTTTCTTCAGTGACTGGTTCTTGCTCGGTGATTTCTTTGGCTTCTGATTGTGGTGCAGCCGTGGCGTCTTCGGTAGCAGATTCCTTAGCCGCCTCAACAGGTTCAGCAACAACATCTTCTTCTGGTTTTTCTTCACCTTTTGCTACAACTTCTTCTTCAGCGTCTTTTGACTCAGCTGGTATTTCTTCGTTTTCAACAGCGTCGGTGATTTCTTCGTTTTTAGATTCACCTTGTTGTTTGATTTGGGTGTCTAAAGATTCTTTAGATTCCGAAGAGAAGATTTTAGAAACTCTTTTAACTCTGTCTTTAATGGCCATGATGGTTAGAGAAGTAAATAAATAAAAATGGAACAAAAAAAAAGGACAGGTTGATTCCAAGGTAATTTTAATTTGTATTTATAGAAGTGAATTTCAAGTAAAGTATAAAAACAGGAAAATAAATTACGGTATTAATTATTTTTTTTTTTTCGATATTGAAAAGTCGTGTTGTTTGTTTTTGGTTTGTTAATTGTAACACCGTATTTGACACTTTTGCAATGACGAGTTTTCCAAACATTGATGATTAAAAATTAGATTTATTTTCTTATCAGTTTCCATTGCAAACTTCAATTGACAACGCATCACACTTGTGCCCAGCACACTGCAACCACAGTTTATATTATATTTGGACTTATGACTTTGGTTAGGTGGAAAAATTTTCATCGGCTTTTATACTTTTGTGGTTTTATTTAGGAATGAAAACACACGGCTAACAATAGTAACACAAAACTGAAATTGGATTTGTTTAAATTGAACCGTTAAAAATAAAAATAACCTCGACACACACGACAAATAAAACCATGGCTCTGGTCACATGATTAGATCAAAATCTCGACACCACAGAATTGATATCACCACCAGTACTTCCACTTCTAACACCACCCACCACTAATAAACCTACCTCTTTATTCTTTTTCCTTTGGTTTAAGTTACACTTTTGTCTTTGTGTGTGCAAATCTTTCTTTATTTGCCCTGTTTTGGTTACGAAAAAAAATTTCTCACAGCCATGGTCCACGCCGATTATTCAAATGTTTCAGGATTGTCCAAAGAGGAGACCTTGCAACATGTCGTAACCTCATACCAGGCTTTGGCCACTGAAAATTGGGTGGGCAATTTATCTAATTTGGCCAGTTTGTTATGGTACGCGTATCATTCGTTGAACATTAACGTCAATTGGACGGGATTCTATTTAAAGCATCCAACAAAGGATATACTAATACTAGGCCCGTTTCAAGGTAAAGTGGCTTGTCAGGAGATACATTTTGGCAAAGGGGTGTGTGGGACTGCTGCTTCTACAAAACAAACTCAAGTGGTGCCAGACGTAGAAGAATTTCCTACACATATAGCTTGTGATTCAGAAACATTGAGTGAAATAGTAGTGCCCATAATAAAAAATGATCAATGTGTTGGAGTCATAGATTTAGATTGCTTACATTTGAACGGGTTCGATGATGTTGATAAAGATTATTTACAAAAATTAGCTATATTAATTAGTGATACATTATATATATGATGATGGTGATGATGATGGTGATAATGATTATTATTATTATTATTATTATTATTATTATTATTCTTGTTCTAATCTTCTTTGTTCTTCTCTTTCCATATTATGGTATAATAAACTTTTTGCTTTCTCAATTGATTGTTGACTTCCGGTGATTGTAAAAATTCTTTCGTCTTTACCTTCAACTGGTTCACTGATACCTATGATAGCACCGGATATTTTACGTACACCTTGAATTCTGGATCCATTTTTACCAATTAAAGCACCAACCATGTCGTTTGGGAAGGATATAGAAGCTGTGGATTTTCTAAACCCATTTGTAGTTGAGGATTGTGGTTGTTGGGATTGGTAATGAGATCTTGGAGTATAATAAGTTGTATTTACAATTGATGAAAAGTCTTCAATCAAACATCTACTGATGATTCTCAAAGAATCGTATAAATCATTGACAGTACCTTGTAATTCAACCAATCTTTCTTTTGAGCCAGGTAAAAACGATTTACTTGCAATCATTGAAATGTGGTATTGGTTTTGAATTTGTTGGATTCTAGCTCCTTTTGAACCGATTAAAGTACCCATTTGACTATTTGGAATCAATAATCTTAATATGGTGGTTTCATTTTCAACACATGGAATACTACTCAATTGTTTTAATGGGAAATAATTATAAGTTTCAATGTTTGAGTTGCATAAAGCTTGAGCAAAATAACTGAGAGCTTTTGAACAATCATCCAATTTCCCACTGACAGTAAGAATTCTTTCATAAGTTCCAGGAACTAATTTGGATATACCAGCTTTAGTGTTTGTTTCGCCTCTGATTGAATCGATGACTTGACCGTTTTGGCCAATTAAACAGCCAGCTTCTTTTGCAGAGACAAGAACACGGTAATTTATTAATGCGTCAACATTAGATTTATCGTTTAACAATGGTAGTTTTGTAGATTGATCATAATCCTGATCAATTGTTTGTGATTGAAGTTCTGAATCATTTTCTTCTTGAAGTTCTTGTTGTTCTGGTTGTTGTTGTTGTTGTTGCTCTGTTTGTTGTTGCTGCTGTTGCTGCTGTTGCTGCTGTTGTTGTTCGGAGTCTTGTTGTTTAGGTTTTTGCTCGGTGAAATTGGTGTCAAATAAAGATTCAGTCATTGTGGTAGGATGGAGGTGGGAAAAGGAGGGGGCAATAGGGTTGAATATTTAGTGTTTGATATTTGAGATTGATTTTTCCAATGTGAAGATGCGAGTAAAAATTTTCTATGTAGAAGTGGAAAAAAAAAAAAATAAATAAATAAATAAAGAATTAAATGGAAGAGAAACGACCTGGTTTAAATTTGCATTAATTACACAACACCAATGTAATCTTTGGCATTGATGGTGGCATAGCTTCCCCTTCTATTCTTGTTGGACAAAGGACCCAATTCATCTTCATGGCTTATCATTTCTGCAAATGAATAAAACTCTAGTGTTGGTGACTTTGAATCATGTATGTTTTGTTGGGTGGATTTCAATCTGGAGTGTGGAGTAGTTCCAGCAAACGAACTGGATCGTTTACTATTCAAAATCGGCCTGTTTGGATCGATCAACCCAGCAGAAGATTTCGATTTCGATTTGTGATCCAAGTTATTATTATTATTGTTTAAAGTTTGTATAATCAGTTGCGATATGATACTTCTAGACCTAGGCCTTTTAAACTCGTCATAGCTTTGTTGTGATTGGGGTAAATGATGGTCGCCATTGTATGATTGGGGGTTAAAATTGTCATTATCATCATCGGTAGAACTTGTAGCCGTGTCGTCTTCGTAACAATTCAAATTGACCTGATCCAATTTGATATTTGGATTGACTAGAATTTCAGTAGTAGAATCTAAAATAGGACTAGTATAGTTTTCTAAATTGAAATGATTGGGTATTTCAATGTTAGTTAGTATTTTACCGTCGTTGTTATTCAACAAAGATCTTTCAAATATGTCTGAATTGTTATTGCAGTGGTTTAGTGAGGAGGATGAGATACAACACGGAGTAAGTTGTAATTTATTGATGCAATGTTTATGGGTTTTTTTGGAGTTTTTCAGTGTGGTTGAATTTGAGTTGGATTCGTCTATGGAAGAAGACAGATTGCTGAATAGATTAAACTTTGCATTCAAGTGTTGAGACATTAGATTGGATACTTGAGGAAACTAATGGGGATGAGGAGGAAGCAGGAGTATATATAATAAGTGGATGGTTATAGTTACAATTTTGGTGGAGGGTATAGGTGGAGTGCACACAGGCAAATTAATGACCGGAAACAGAATTTAATTGCAAAATGAAAAATAAAAATAAAATAATAAAACAAAGTTTCCTCACATTTGTTTAATAAGGCTGGTATTACTTAAACTATAACTTTGATATATCGGACACTACCTGGCAATATTAATTTATATAGGCAAATAATATACAGTATTAATGAAAAAAAAAAAAAAAAAAACAAAATGAAACAACATTTGCAAATAACCTAATCGGTTGCAACAACACTGGATACGTCCATGGTTTGCATCTTATCTATCCAACTATCTATCCAAAACCATGATAGTCGCAGTATTGTAGACACACAACGGGCGGAAACCACATGAGGTGATTTTTCTCTCTAACCACACCATGGTTAGTATTGTGTAGTTTAACCCGCATCACTATTTAATCAAACATTCTTCACAGGACGTGCGATGGACAATTGTAGAATGTCTCATCATTTGGATTTTCAAATGTGTAGCCAATATTTAAGACTATTATTACCTCAAAGTTGTGTATCTTGCCATCTTTTGCCTAATCGAGCGACACGCGGCAAAATTGGTTTTTTTTTTTTTTCTCTCCCCCCTTCCATTCCTTCTCTAGGCGACACATAGGGCTGCTAGAACTGGTACGAGGCTGATCCCAGCACTGGAAGAGAAGAAGAAGGAAAAAAAAAAAAAAAAAAAAGCCAAACAAGGGCGGCGGTTTGTGGTGAGAGAACGTTTTGCATCTAAATTGCCCCATTTTTGAAAACCTCTCTAGTTTCATGTTTGCTTGCATTTCCAGTGTGTTGAAAGTTTAAACCATCAATTGCTGTCATTACTAATTTCTTATCTTTTCCTTGTACATTGCACAATCAACAGGTATTCACTTGTTCTCACTCCAAACACTACATTTCCGTGTTTTTCCCTTCTTTTGAAAAGTGTCTTGTTTTTGATTATTTTTTTTTTTTTCAATGATCACGCTAACTTCAAATGACTTGATTGATTATTATACATCCAATTATAAACAACCTCTACATCATAACCAATTGGAATTGAAGATTGTCCAAAGCTTGCAAAACAGACCTAGAATTAAGGAACCATTGCAAATTGATATCACTAATGTTGAGAACGATTCAAAAGAATTGGAAGCAAGAGTTGATGCAAACATGACTCAATTGGATGAAGAATCATTGAAATTCATTCAAGATCAAAAGCATCATAAATTGAAGTTTAGAGAAGAAATTAAACAAAAGGGCTTGGAATTGAAATCAAGTAAGAATACTCAACAGCAAAGGCTAAATTATTGATATCTTTTCTTGTCAATAAAGAAAATTGTAAATGATTTCAGAAATTTTTGTCATACATGACAGTACCATTACCATTTAGCTATGTGTCTTGATTGAATGATTCATCATCATCATCAGTTTTATTATATCATATAATTATGTAAGTGATTACATAACTGTATTTTGTGTGTACTTTGGCAATACCAAACCATCGTGTTCTCCTTCCAAAACGAGAATAGAAATCTTTAGGAGGATTGAAATATTTGAAAATGTTTAACATGGGCCAACAGGGAAACGTAATGAAATACAATACGTAGCTTGATAGAACAACTAAAAATTTTCTTTTTGAATTCTACATCTCTGTAGTAATATCTGCTTCAAGAATGTCTTTATTTGGATCAACACATTTGAACTTTTTCACAGTTATTTCCATAATCTTAAATTTTTTTACCAACTCCAGCATCGAATTTGTTGCTGGCAAAATGAGTGCTTAAAATGTTGATTTGCTTTGAATTTTCCTAAGCCATGTCTCTTCTTAAATACATCATTAGTTGAATATGGACCAAATTTTATAAATAAAGCTACAAATATCTGCTGACTGATTAATCTATTACATAATTTCTTACATTACACCAATATCGTATTTATACCCCAGTGGTAGCGTCTTTTAAGTGAAATCATTTACTCTCCCTTTATGTTGTTAATTAACTTAGGCGAAGATATCTTAATCAACCAAATATCTAGTTACTTGTCACCGGAGGATATATTCAAATTATTCACTTTGAACAAAGCTTTATACACAGTTTTCCTAAATTCAAACTTTATATTCCAGATTTTGTACAATAAGAAATTCACCAACAATGAGAATAATTATACTATAAGCAAAGACCAACTCAATTGGAAACAACTATTTTATCTACGTTGCTCCAACAATCAGCAGATTTACACTTGGGGCGAAAGTAACGGAGGTAGGTTAGGTTATTTATCTACAAAGATCAATCAACTGCACATCAGTCGTAATTTCGGATGGTCAGTCCATACACCAACAAATGTACCTGAATTCAACAACCACATAATCATCGATATCATAGCTAATGGATACAGTTTTATAATTTTGTTGAATAATGGTCAGCTTTGGTATACAGGCATGGATTGGAAACGAAGCTACAAGAATTCAACTCCTGGTCCAATTTCGGATAAGGATTATGAACCTAGACCCGGTGATTTGGCGTTGACAACATTACAAAACGATCAGAATAGGGTCAATGCAAGAAGAAGTATAAACCGACCCACCCAACCTGGTGGCGGGTTTGGGATCATGCCCATTCCTTTAATGAGTAGACGATACTCAAATGACGAACCAGAGACTGAAACTGACGTAGGTGGAAGAAGAAAATTAACTACAAACGTTGTCAAATCGTCTTTTGTTCAAGAAACTAATTTCTTATCAAGATTAAAATTACCTCCAAAGTATCAAGATAATAAAATAGTATCAATATCGACGGGTCGAGAACATATCATTGCCTTGGATAATGAAAATAATGTGTACTCCTGGGATTCCGGTGTGTCAAATAAGACTGGTGTATTGATCAACTTTGGTATTTCAAATCAGATAATAAAAATTGTAGCTGGATGGAATTTATCAGCGTGTTTAATTGATGATCTAGGTTTGTTAGTATGGTATAGTAGAAGTCCCATAACTCAACAACAATATGAGCTGGAAGATTTCAAAAGTGATGCAAAATATCTAATAATACCATTTACGAAAAACAATGTAGTGGATTTCACAGTGGGCAATGATTTCGTGTCATATATCAAGAAATCTGATAACAAGTTGTATCAGTTTAGGTTCAATGTACATAATTATGCAAACAGACACGATGAACCAGATTCATTTGAGTTAAAATCATGTATTGAACCAATTGAAAGTTTTAATGAATGGAAAGAAGTAGAAAATACAGAACAAGTAATTGAATTCACCAAAATTTCATCATGTTTTAACAATTTTATAGTTTATACCAATCATGATCAGATACTAATTGGGAATATTGATTCATTGACTGAGCCATTGATTATTCCTGAATTACAAAAGAATAATATCAAAACCATTGAAATTGGAGATTATCATTATCTCGCCTTGACGTCGAATGGGAAAGTGTTATCGTGGGGAGTTGAATCTCAATTCTGCGGTTGTTTAGGTTTAGGTTCAAAGGAAAAGTTGTTACAAGAACATACGGGAGAATGTGTGCAACAAGGAAATAACATCAAAGTGTTGAAACCATTGGAGATAAAGCAGCCAGAAATAAAAGGTAAGTGGGTATCGATAGCAGCCAGCGGATGGCATTCTGGTGGTATATACGTTCCAGATACAAATGGAGTATAAATGGGTGCAAATTTGACAAAAGATAAGAATAATATATCCCTAGACACACCCAATTTTTCTTTTTTCTTGTCTCTGTCGTGACCAAACAAAAAATTAACAAAAAAAAATAAAAATAAAAATATAAAGTCAGAAAATTTATCAAGACTTTTAATCGAAGAAATCATCAAATCACATTCCAATCAATTGAGAATGGCCGATCTATCCCCAAATTCCAAAGACTCAAACTTGTTGTCGCCCAACGATCTAAAACCACCTTCATCAGATACTGTATACCAGAGAAGAAGCTCAAATATAAACACACCTTTGTCGTCGTCGCCACTCCATCACAATCGTAACAATTCATTCAATGGAGATTTGACTCCTACTCCCTCACATCAGCCTGCTCACACTGTGATAACCCGACAAAGAAGATCTTCATCGATTATACAACACTTGGAGCCTGATACATTGGATACGAAGATTGATCAAGCTTTGAATCCGAATCTCAATGCTAATTGGGTCAATCAAAAAGGAGCATGGATTATACATATTGTAATTATATTGATTTTGAAAATTTTTTATAATTTCTTAAACATTCTTAACAACGATTGGAAATGGACATTGACTAACTTAACATACAACATTGGATCCTACATCATGTTCCACCAAGTTAAAGGAACACCATTTGAATTCAATTCCGGTGCTTATGACAATTTGACAATGTGGGAACAAATCGATAATGGTGATCAATACACCCCAACTAAGAAGTTTTTAATGTTGGTGCCCATAGGATTGTTTTTGATATCTACCCATTATTCAAGTTATAATTTGAATTTGTTTTTATTGAACGGGTTGAGTTGTTTATGTGTAGTTATACCTAAATTAGCCATTTCTCATAGATTAAGAGTCACCTTATATTAGTATATAATTGAATATATATATAAAATGCAAGTATGTCGTCGTATACGGGTGCTACCAAATGCGCAAAGAAAATGAATGCAAAATAAATTATACTCAGTGATACGTGACCTCTGGCGATTCAGATCCAAGCAATGATGACTGTTGTGAATCACTTATTAAAAATAAACGTAAATAGCAATAAGCAAAGTGCAAAAGGCCAAAACGGGTATGCAAAAATAAATAATCTCTCATCTAATAATAATGTTTAAACATCAAATTTAGGACGTTTGATAAATAGGTAAATAGGCTATTGGTATAGCTTGAAGGGTATCAAGAATTTTATAAGAAAAGTTAGGGTGAACGGAGATAAAACTGACATTATGATTCCTATTGCCTATTACGATCACGTATTAACATCCAATTAGAAAACAACAGATAAGACTATTATAATAAATATCAGTCGTAATCAAAAATACTATATCCAATGTTAAATTCAAGCCTTCCTATTCATCTGTATTTTGAACCAGGTAGTGATAAGCACAAATGTCAATCGATGTTGCAATCAAACTATAATCTTAATAGTGGGTAATTGAAATAGATGTTAAAGTTGAGAGTAAACACGTTTCTAGTATATAAGAAATGTACTTTTCTTGTTTGTGCCAAATGTTTATTATAAGATACCAGAATTTCTCACCCTACAACCAGATAATAGAATGTGGAGACGCAACAATAAAAGTTTATAATTCAACTGCAGCTCATCAACTTTGAGCATTATTAATGTTGTAAGGTTGTTTTAGTTGGTGTAAGGACAACTGGTTCAAACAGCAGCAGCATGTATATATATGCAACTCACGTGGTGTTGTCATTTAAATTTTGTGTCAAACAAGATGAAACGGAAATGTGATTTTTGATGACCACTGGAATCGGAATTTGTATACGACTCCAAGTAGAAAACCACCACCATCATCACCACCAATACCGACGCAATCACAGTCACAATCACATGGCCCACTTCAGCTGGAAGTTGTGAGAAAATACGGCCATATCTGTGTTGTAATTATACCCAGATTTAGATGTCGTATGCAATTAAAATAGAAATTGGTATGTGGTGCACGCCGAGTGTAATCACACAAAACCATTTTTTCTTTTTTAGTACGATTTAAAAATTTTAACTTCTTCTTGTTATATATTGATAACTATTTACTACTGTCCCACCTCCCACCATTCCAACTATCTACATTCTTTACCCACCACCACCACCACCACCACGACTCATCTAGTTGCATTTCCACTGCTGTTCCAACTGCTTCCACTTTATTCGAACCCACAGTGTCTACTATTTTTTTTTTTTAGGCTCCCACCACACCACTGCCCTTCTTCATTCCCACACCGTGCCAATTTCTTTTTCCCAACTTATATCATCTTTCCAACTACGAGTAACATTTCATTACTCCATTCATTCTTTTTACTTCCCATCTCAAGTGTCATATTTTTTTTTTCTTTAGGTCTATTGTTTTTTATGTTTTAATTAAATGACGCATCCATTACATGATTCCCCCATGAAATTACAGGATTCCTCGCATCCGTTTTACCAGTCCCCTTCAAATTTACAACCTTCAATCAGAAGATCGCATCGTCATAAACGTTCTCAAGCAATATCGGGAGACTTTGATGTCGTGGGATTGGGCCTATTCAATTCCCCACCGCCAAACTCATTACCTAATATAAAAAATATAAACGACGAAGACTCAATATTCAATTTCAATAATAAAGAAGATTTCCATAATAATCCTTCGACTAATAATTTTGCATTTCCCAATTCTCCACCATCGATTTCTATACCTCAAAACAACTTCACTTTCAATCCTATCAAACATACATTGAATTCCCCGATAAAATTACAACACAGAAGATCCGCATCTCATGTGGTGAATCAGAATCAACCAAGGTTCTTCTTGACTGAAGAGACTACTTACAATAATGAGAATATTCCTGAAGCATTGATTGATTTAGACGAGATTTTGAATTCAAATTTACACATTGGCGATGGATCAGCGAATTCTCCAGTGCCACAAAAGAAACCATTTCACAAGAGAACAGAATCAGCACCAGCGAATTTTTTTTACGAAGAATTTCTAGGCTCCCCATTTATAAAAGATGACGCGATAGTTGAAGAAGAAGATGAAGTGGAAAAACAAACATCCGATGTTGAATCTTCAGATGAAACATTACCTCCGCCAACTATCTATTCAACATCAGCCAATAGTTCAACTTCAAGTTTTAAAGCAAAAGATATCGAGAAATCACTATCAAATTCATCGACAAATTCGTTTGTTACAAGCATTAATAATACTCCCAATCAACAACCAAGACATAAACGATATCAATTGATTTATGATAAATCAAGTAGGATAACTAATGCCATGAGGGGGTCTTTAGAAAATGTTGCAGATAGATCAAACACTCCACCTACTCCAATAAACAACACATTCCGATCAAACAAATATCTTAACCATTCAGCCAGTTTACCAACTTTGAAGAATAAAAAATCGTTACGATATGTAGGTAAACCGATTAATTTCAAATCGCCATCTTCACCTTCGAAATCACCACATACACCTTTCAGTTTGGAAATACCCAACTACTCAACACCATCCACGACTGTGACTGACCCGAATTTCAAACCCATGTCTCCATCAAGCAACACGACACCGTCGATTGTCATCAACGACGGAGTGGAAAAGTTGGAACGGCAAGAAAGCCACGACGAGACGATATTGAAGAGCGACACCACGATAATTGAAGATGAAGTGACAAGTCCGGCGTCGAAGAGCTCCGTCACTGCTTTGTCGCCACGAAGGAAGTTGACGAGTTCAGAGACGAAGATTTTGACTCAGACAAAGATCCCTGCGTTCAAAAAGGGCCAGGCTGGGTACATGAACAAGAACGAATACTTGATGAAGCAGAAGCAGAAGGAGGACATGTCGTCGTCGTCGGAGTCGTTGATTGAGCAACAAACGCCACGGAAATCGTCGTTCTCGAGGTTTGCAAAAGGACACAGGAGGTTAAGGTCAGACGTGTCGGTCTCGGAAGCTTCATCAATAAGTTCAAAAAAGAGTCTTAAGATTTTTGACTGGTTCAAAAAGAAATAGAACAATATACAAGTTTCACCGTTTATGATTTCTGAGAAAGAATGATGTTGAATAATGTAGGATTCTCTAAGTAGTATCAATGTTATAACTCTGAGAAAAAGTTGTAACAGTAAAGGACGGTAAAATATCGAATTTGACCATCTCTGTTACTGCTTGATCGTCCATTATTGGTTGAGTTTCGTGTTGTTACCTCCTTGTGTAAAATTGAGGATAAACATAAGATTTGAAACATAGGTCCCTTTAAGTTGGTGGATGTATTTTGCAATCAGAGAACGCCGTAGTTGAAATCGACTTGCTAGTCTGATATGTAAATCCAAAAAGTGATTGCAATTATTATTACAAATCGTCACCTAAAAAGTCGTTTGAGCAAGGGTCAAACCAGTATGACAGTACCTCTATGAAATTGGCCTAATAAGTTGTAACGTACAGGAGAATCGGTACATGATTGAGATAGCACAAGTGACCTTCAGTCTTGATGAATTTAGGCTACGTCATGACTATCACAAAACTGATCTTGTTACAAGATATAGTCAACGACCAAACAGATCCAAGTTTCTGTAAACCACTTTTCCTGAGTCTACAATGTAAACATATATAAATATTATTTACTTAGCTAGTTAGAGTTAATTTTAAAGGTTGGACCAAGTGAATGAGTTTCCAAACTCGTCAACCACCTCGCCCACACGCTTATCACACCCCATGTCTTGGAAACTACCCGAGTCACAAACGGTGGTAACTAACCCATCGACCATGGACTTCCCAGGCACCAGCGACGACCAAGTAGGCTCAAACTCTAGTATGTCGAGCGACTTGTAGTACTTCAACCGCCGGTACTCCGCCGTGTATCCCACCATGGGCACCAAGGCAAACAATCGCAGGTACAGATCCAGCGAGCACCCGACGGTGAAGTCGACCATCTTCTCACTTTGGAACTTGAGGCTCATTGCGTATCCCAACGTGAGCCCCAACGTGGTGGTGTTGACCAACATGCCTTCGCTGGTGGTGGCGCCTGTCCCCGCGGCGTACCTCGAAACAATCGATGTTCTGTGCGAAAGATGGATGGTGTTGGGCGAGCCGCCGAGACACGGCGAGATAGGGAACTGCTGTGTCAAGTGGGACACGTTTGTGAACTTGATCTCGTAGTAGTTGAGAATCAGTAGTGTTTGGAGCTGAGCGTATGAGGAGTATAGAATATCATCGATGGGAAGAATCGTCGAGTTGGGTTTATGGATGATTGTTTTGGGGTTATGGAAATATAACGATTTCAAAACTGGGAGCGAAGGTTGTTGGTCTGATGAGTAATGAGAAATATTGACAAGGTTTTCCAACTGGAGATTATGGATCTGACACGCTGCAAAATGGAGAAACAATAAAATGAGCATTGAGAATTGTTGGCAATTTGATAAACTGAATTTTTGGTTGATGATGTTATGGGCGTTTTTTGATACGAATTTCCATCTGTGCGACACTGCCAAATTAGGAATTGTTCCAAATGATTGAATAAGACATATGAAAAATCAACTTGTTGAATTTAATCCTTAACATATATATGATATTATTTAGATTTTTCATTAGAACCGCTTTGAAAAACGGTTGTTGAATTTAAAAAAACTGCTCGTCACATAAAGAACAAGATTCTCACATAACTTTTTTCAACCATGGCAAAAATTCAAGTTTATTATGATATCACATAGAATTTGGTCTACAAATTTAAAGCTTGGGAAGGTGTGGCATATAGTAGTATTTACTCTCACAGTTTAGGGCTCTACAAGTGTTGTAGTTTAGCTTTTAGAGTAATTGCAACCCAATTCTGAAGTAAGAATTGTTTGATTGTTGTGTTTAGGATTGGGAAAAAGGTCGCCAGCCTTGGATTTGACACTGTTGAACTTTTTTAAATTTTGATTGTTTGTCCAGCAAAGTATAGAATCAATCAAAAAGACAACGGATTTTAAACGCGTTATGCCCGTCAGATTTCTTTTATGCGTACAACAATACAGCTTTCTAGTACAAAACGCAAATAAAGATGCGATTGAATCTGATATATATTTTATTTAGATTCTTCCACTTTAATGTTTTGAAACATTTTGTAAAATTTCCTAGTAATCATAGTAATTATACGTGTTTCAAATATCTGGTAACCCTTTACAAACGACAGGTTATAAGTGGTTAAATTCAATTTAGATATAACATAGTTATGTGTATATAGAATATTATGATTTACGATAATTTAAAAATACAATATTGATCAGCAAATTACAGATTAAGGGATTCTGAAAGAAGTCATGTCTAGATTGTGATCTTTATTAATCGTGCATTCTTTCATCTACTTTTGATCAACCTCGTGTAGCGATTAGTCTACGAACCTCGGATAATTGGGTAACTTCAAGTTAAATTGTTTATTACCGTATTCAAATCACGAGTGCGTGTTTTTCTAAAATCAAGTTTCAGTGATTTTGAAAATTTATGCCGAAGATTGGTCAAAAAAATGATTTGGTTACAAGTTATTTCCCCTTAATCAATCTTATTTATAATCTATATATATCTTACATATATTTATTATAATACCAACTGTTAGAATAACAATCGTTAATGTGATTTAATATATGTAAATAGGATTATAATAAATATATGTAAGATATATATAGATTATAAATAAGATTGATTAAGGGGAAGTAACTTGTAACCACTTCTATTTTCTTTAATTGTTCTTCTAATTTCTTATTTGATATCCAGATTAACACCTTTATTTATACTTCTCTGGAAGACCCCACATTCCTTCTGGAACATCGTTTGATTTATTATTAAATGAATTGTACAACCAATTACTTTCCCATGTCGTCTATCTTTTCCGTTTTAGTTCATCGTACTATATTATTAACATTTACACAATGTCCTTTTCCACATCCCCCTATTAGACAAGATCCCATTTAACCGAGATCCACTGATCCAATACGGTGTATAGATCCTGCAGGCTAGGATGGCAGGTGCTCGTAAATCCAACTTCAAGTCAACCTATACCTCTAACAGAGTTGCTTTTCTGTAAGGTAGCCTAGCGGGCACGCTTTACAGGAAAAGGGACCGGAGGGGAGGTCGCCGGCCCTGAGTTTGACGCTGTTGAACGAGCTTTTGATCCACACAACTTGGCCACCGGCGCTAATAAAACATACAACAAGGCATTAAGCTAATTAAAAAAAATTAATCAGGACCACTAGGTTTTCCTATAGAAGCTAAGTAGTTATATAGTTTTATCCTAATACATACGTAAAAAAAAAAAAATAAAATCGTTGTAGTATAACACTCTTTTCTTTGCCATGCTTGTCAAGTTCTATTGAGGCTATTGTTAGATACCAATGAACTGAATAATGCCTTTAGCTTCAATTCTTTAGCACTTAAGCAAAACTCACCAAAATCAAACTCAGTTCTCATAAAATTATCAGACGTTGTCATTGCAGGCTCATTCAACATCATTCAACATTGTCATTTTAGGCTTACTTAAAATTTTTCAACAACAGACTTCTCACAATAATGTAAGAAAGTGTTGCAACAGTTTGTAAATATAGGACATGGTTGCCGCAAATAGCAAATTTCAGGTAGCGCAAAATATCCCCCACGTAGTTTCAAAGTGGGGGCGGAGGGTATAAATGTATGCTGATGTAAAAATAATCATTTGCCCCCCCACCATGTCTTTATTTTCATTACAAGGCCAAGTAGCTGTTTTGACTGGAGGAACAAACGGAATTGGGTTGGGTTACGCCAAAGGGTTAGCTTCTGCCGACTTGAAACAATTGATATTAACCTACAGATCACAAGAAAACCTTGAATCAGCAATTGAAGAAATCAAAAAGACAAACGATTCGATAATCATAGATGCAATTAAGATTGATTTTCTTGCACAAGAAGAAGATGAAATAGTCGATAAAATCACCACGGAAGCTTACAAATTATCGAAAACTGGTAAAATCGACATCCTCATTAACAATGCCGGAATAACCCATCGATCGGAATTTGAGGATTTCAAACAGGAAGACTTTGATTCTGTGATCAAGGTCGATTTAAATATTCCTGTGAAATTGACCAAATCGATTGGATCGCAAATGTTGCAGCAAAAAGTGCAAGGGAAAATTGTCTTCACTGCGTCATTACTATCATTCCAAGGTGGAATGAAGTCCACTCCGTACGCAATATCCAAAGGTGCAATTAAACAATTCACCCAAGCATTATCCAACGAATGGAGCAGTAAAGGAATCAGAGTGAATTCCATAGCGCCAGGTTACATAGCTACTAAATTGACTAGCGACATGGCTGAAGACGCAAAGAATTTAGTCGACCAAAGAATTCCCATGGGAAGATGGGGTAACCCTTTGGAGGATTTCATGGGTCCTATTGTGTTTTTATGTAGTGATGCTTCTAAATACGTGACAGGAGAGACATTGGTAGTTGATGGTGGTTGGATGGGTAGATAATTATATTTATATGCTAACTTATATACCTCCTGCTTCTCTATACCATCTAATACCTCTATCGAAGCTAACAACGCATAAACCTTCATTATTATCACCGCCAGATCCACCGCGAACACCACGTTTGATAAACTTGACTCCACTTGCTATACTTTCATCCTGCTCATTGGCATTTTCATTATCATCCAAATCAGTAATACTGATATTTATAGTAGCTTCTCGTTCACTAGTATCCAAATTCCAAACTCGTACACATTTATCAAACCCACAAGAAACTAGGTTTTTCCCGTCTTCATTAAAACTAAGACCCAAAATCCAACCTTGATGGGCAAACCCACCAACTACCGATTTTGCAGAATGTGATGGCGTGGTCAAAGTTCCCACGTTTTCTCCATGCTCGACGTCGTATAATGTAATTGAACCAGCTGCTTGATTATCTCTGGCTACAGCTAGCAAAGTGCCACCGGGGCTGAACTCCAATACTCTAGGAATTGAAGAGGATTGACTTTTTCCAATGACCAAATCTGTTGATCTGAAAGTATAAATTAGTTTTAATTTGACAAAGTCATATAATAAGACATCTCCATTCACATAACCAACGGCACATTTTGCGATTGTTTGACACAGTGCAAGGGAGATTGGAAATGATGAGAAACCGGATTTCAAACTGCCATGTAGTTGTAAAGTAATATTGAAATCTTTGTCGATATTGAGGTTAAACACATCAACGGAGCCATTGATCTTTGATATGATCAAATTATCCTGTTTTGATTTAGGATCTTTATAAAATCTCGGTATCCAGTATTTAGTCAAATTGCAATCAACATCTTTCAAAGTATTGAAGTCATCGTTTGTATAATACTTTAGAAATACCTTCCCGTTGAAACATGCAAGTGCTAGTAATGTGATTTTTGTAGTTGATGCAGGCAACACATTCTCATAGATATCAAAAGCATGAATCCCACTTCTGTCTAAAAACACCAGCTGCACAAATTCGTTTGGTTGGTGAATCTCATCTTTCTTGTTGTCCCAAAACTTGGCGTACCCGTCCGAAGATATGGAGATAGTGTATTTGTTGGTGACTCCAACACCCAATATGTCTGATTGGTGAGCCTGCGACGCACTGACTGTAGATATGTACTGTTTACTCATAAACTGGTTGAAAAGGGAAAAAAAAAATTATCAAATTCCCAAATCACAGACTTAACCATGTCTGAACAGTTCATAAACCAGATCACGTCCCAATCGATCTTCAACCTATTTGCAACCAACACATCCTTACAGTCCACGTCATCTTCACTCAACAAATTGGCAATTCGCAACAATCGAGATTTGTTCTTTGTGTCCAACAATGTGGTTAGATGTTGCACCATTAACCCAACAACCACCAATTACAAGCTCTTGAAAACCTCCAATGCATATTACGAAATCAAGTCGTTGAATTTGAACCAGACTGGCAATTTGTTGGCCATAGTTGGCTCGGATCAAATTGATGTAGTTGATTTGCCCAACAATTTACTTGATAATGACAGCAAGTCTGTGTATGTGAACAATTCATGTTACAAGATTCAAGGGTTGCAAGGTGAGATCAAGAAAGTTATATGGCAAACAGTTGCATCCAATGACTGTGTGTTGGTCGTTTTAAACAACGAAAACAACTTGAAAGTATTTGATATATCGAAATCCTTGACTATACCTCAATTGGACGTGGATCTTGATGTTGAAGGTGAAGTTACGTCGATAAGTTTTGGCTCTACCAAAAATTTAATTGGTGCTTTAACATTATACATCTCCACTGATAAAGGATCGATTTATACAATATTTCCATTTATAGCAAAGACCACAAAGATTGCAACTACACAAAGCGCCATTGACATAGCTATTGAAGATACCAAATCAACAATTGAAATGATTCAAGAAAGATTTCCGTCCAATTTGATAGATACTGCATCTAGTATCATCCACAAGCTGGTTTTGAAGCAACATGATTACTTTTTATATTTAAAAAATCAGATCAAGAATTTTGTAATAACTAAGGAAGTTAGAAACGTGTTGGGCAAACCGTTTGAACTAAATATTTTAGAACAAAGTATTGCTGGATTTGAAAATGTTAGCTTACAAGGTCCAGTATTTAAAAGTGAATGCATCAATGATTTAATATCCATCTATGACGATGAACAGGTGAGTATATTGGCAAGTATAGGAAAATCCACTATTAATTACTATGCCCAATTAAACCCGTTCTTGATGAAATGCAAGTGTTTTGGTGAAGATCAACAACTGCAACAAATTGTTAAAGTGGACCATAAATATACCAAACCGAAAAGAGGGTTTGGGTTTATTGACGACACAGATGATACTTTGGCCGACCAGAGATTATTTTGGGAAAAAGATTTATGCATTTTGGATATTTTAGAATCAGATAAACTAGAAATGAACGATGTTGAGACGTCTTCCTTTGCGAAATTGAGCGAAGAGAAAATTGGTGCTGTGATTGATAATATGTTTGTGGTTGTTGATAATTCTTGGTGTAAAGATTTGGTGGATTCATTATCAAGAAATGATACAGATTTGAAAATCTCAACAAACCATAAACTTGCGTCTGTGAACACAGAGCCAATCATTGGGTACGGATATATCAAAGACGAAGTTATTTCAACAGGTGAATATTTAATATTACTTAGAAACAAAAAGGAAAACGATTTAGAAATTATAACCGTTATCAACAATGTTGTTGAGCCTGAAGAAATCAAGTTATTGAAAAATGTGCCTGAGAATATTGAATCTCAAAATGAGTTCCAGATTGATAAACCATTTGAAGAAATTGAAAATGAACTTTGTAAATTACAGACTTTGAAATTGTCCAATGCGGAAGGTAACCTAGATGGTACCATTGAAAGTTTAATGAATGTAAATGAAGTTTCAAATTCAGCAAAAAATGTCATATCAAACTACACAATGTATGCGATCAAATTACAATCCAGAGTGTTGGCACAATTAGATTTACTAAAGGTCCAAATTGAAACTATCCACAATGTCGAGGAAAAAGCGTTGACGTTGGATCAAAAATTAAACATAGCTGAATTGAACGAGAAACAAGACAAGTTGAATGAGAAAATGGAGAAGTTGCAACAAAAAATCTACGATTCCTTGATGAAGTTGAATTCAAACAAATCGTTGCCGTTGTCGAAATCGGAGAAATCATGGATGGAGGAAATAAACTCCATGATTGAAGAAATTATTCAAAAAGACGAAAACAGTTTAACTAAAAGGGTAGACACTTTAAGCAATCAAGTTAAATCCATGTTGGATCAAGATTGTGATTTCAATATTGAGAAACTAGATCGTTTAAAATTGGAATCGAGGTTGATCAAGGTAATAAACTGGTTGAAACATGAAAACAAGTCCATTTTAAATTTGAAATCGGATCTACATACTTTATCTACGAAATTGAGTGTATGAACATTTTACATCTGAGGTGATAAATTTGATATTGTTTGTATTTATGAATATATGATGTACTTTGTGGAGCAATGTCATGAATTGTAATTGAATAGATATTAGACTTTATTTCTAGAATAATTGGTAACAGTTTTATTTTGTAGATTATATAATTTTCACGTCTAACTTCAATCCATCGTAGAATCGCTTGTGAAACTTTTCCAAAACTGTTTCACACAGAGATAAGTCTGAAAGTTTTAGTATAATTGTGTCATTCTTGAATTTTATATCCAATAAGTTTGATTTCGGTATCAATGTCAGTATTTCATCCGATATGTCTTCAGTTATATCCTGTTTCAACTCCTGATCGAGTTGGTCTACTCGGAACATGTTTTTTATTAAAAGACGGGGCTCGTTAGTATACTTGGCCGCTTCAATTTTGATCTTTTTCCCATTGAAATCGGTATCGTTCAACATTTCAATGGCAATTCCACAACTCTCTTGATTTGTATACACCACCAACGCTTCTCCTTTAAACACGCCATCTTTGTGATACAATTTGATCTTCGCCTCTCCGTCTTGTTCCTTGATTTTACCATATTTACCAAACGTCTCAATCAAGTCATTTATGGTCGTGTTTTGCGGTAGATTGGTGATATAGATACCTGACGTTTTACTGTCACTTTTCAAATCATGGATCTCCTGTTTAATCTCCGAAATCTTCTTCTTTTTCAACATCTTGATGTCGTTTTTATTCGACTCTTCGTTCTCCACCTCGATCCATCGTTGTTGTTTCATGTTATACTCAAATTCGGTGGAGCCATCCAAAATGTACCACTTTCCGTCGTGCAATGTTAGCCTTTTATCCAAAGCATCGATATTGAGTTGAGCTAAATCTGTAGTTTTTGGAGGAACTGGTAACTCCATAATAGAGGTGTTTACCAGAAAAAAAAAATATCAACACATTGACAATGGCCTCACCAAACGATTACATTCTAAGTTTGACAGATGAACAAATCGAAAACGACCAGCAGATTGGGGTCAAAGCTATCAGATTGTTTCTACAAAGTAAAACCTCTTATGATGTGTTGCCGGTTTCCTACAGATTGATAGTATTGGACACATCGTTGTTGGTAAAGAAATCATTAAACATCTTATTACAGAATAATATAGTCAGTGCACCGTTGTGGAACAACCAGACTTCAAGATTTGCAGGATTATTGACGTCATCCGATTTCATAAACGTCATCCAATACTATTTCCAATTTCCAGAAAAATTCGAGTTTGTTGACCAATTGACTTTGAACGGGTTGAGGGATGTGGAAAAAGCTATAGGCGTGGACCAAATCGAAACCGCATCAATACATCCGTTCAAATCATTGTATGAGGCATGTATCAAAATGTTGGAGTCCAAAGCAAGAAGAATCCCTTTAATCGATGAAGACGAAAAGACAAAGCGAGAAATTGTTGTGAGTGTGTTGACCCAATACAGAATATTGAAGTTTGTAGCTTTGAATTGTAAAGAGACAAAAATGTTGTTGAAACCAATTAGAAACTTGAAAAGCTTGGGGATATCAAATAAACATATATCGACGTGTACGATGGAAACGCCAGTTATTGAAGTTATACATTTATTAGCTCACAACTCGGTCAGTTCCATACCTATAATAGACGCACAGGGAAAGTTGGTGAATGTTTACGAAGCAGTCGATGTCCTAGCATTGGTCAAGAATGGCATGTACACTGACTTGGATTTGTCAGTGGGAGATGCGTTGTTGAGAAGATCAGAGGATTTCGAAGGAGTGCATACGTGTACGTTGAACGATCGATTGAGCACAATAATGGATACCATCAGAAAGTCGAGATTACACAGATTGTTTGTTGTTGATGAAGAAGGCAGGTTGATCAACGTGATAACCTTGAGTGACATATTGAAGTACATCTTGTTTGGTGACGATTAATCTTGCCTAATGCAGATAAAAATTCCGCTATCAAATTTTGACTCTAATATTTTTTTTTTTTTTTTTTTTTTTTTTTCAGATTTTGATTGCGAAATTTACCATTAGTAATTCTATTATGTTAATATGACTCAAGCCATAGATGATTCGGTACAGCTAGAGAAACTAAACAGGCCTCAGATTACCGTCAGATCAATTGTGGTGGGCCTAATAATTGGCTCTATTATCCTAGTTTCAAATTTCCAATTCGGACTCCAGACAGGTTGGGTATCCATGATGTCGCTTCCTGCTGCATTGTTGGGTTTCACGATATTTAAATTCCTAGGGTTTGCCAATGACTTTTCAGACGTCGAAAATGTATTTGTGCAGAGTTTGGCCGTCGCCGTTGGAACAGGCCCGTTGTGCTATGGATTCATAGGCATCATACCTGCGATTGAAAAGTTTTTGGACCCTGAAGAGTCTGGATTAGGCAGGAGGATCAAATTCAACCTCAACGAATTGATGTTGTGGTCACTTGGATTGGGATTGTTTGGAGTGTTTTTCGCAATTCCATTAAGGAAACAAGTCATTATTAAAGAAAAATTACCATTTCCTTCAGGAAGTGCCACGGCCACTTTGATAAGTGTGTTACATGATGAAAAGATATTGAACCAAGACGGATCGGACGATGAAGAGACTGAAAATGATAACAATTACGACTCAAATATTAGATCTTTGGTAATCACATTTTTGATTTCTTCGACGTACACTTTGGTCAGTTTCTTCATCCCAATATTGAAAAATATACCCATATTTGGTCAAATAGGAAATAAATGGCAATGGAATTTTCAACCATCGCCGGCATATATCGGACAGGGTATAATCATGGGATTACCCACGGTTTCTTATATGTTGTTTGGAGCTATTTTAGGCTGGGGAATACTATCGCCATTGTCGAGCATAATGAAGTGGGCTCCTGGTGATATTACAGATTGGAAAGCAGGATCTCAAGGTTGGATTTTGTGGATAAGTTTAAGCATTATGATCAGCGACTCTTTAGTATCGTTTATTGTCATCAGTTCAAAGTCATTAATACAATTTTTGCAAGATCGTAAAAGAAAACAAGACGATCGTGAGTTGCAAATGCTATTACAAGATGATGAAAAAAATGAGATTCCGAATAATTACTTAGTTTCCAATGAAGTCACAATTATAGGCGTTGTGGTTTCAACCATAATCTGCATTGTATCATTAAAAATCATTTTCAAAGCTTTGGTACCAGTGTATGCAATTTTCATCGCAATCATCCTAGCCATGTTGTTCTCAGTATTGGGGGTGAGAGCTCTAGGAGAAACCGATTTAAACCCAGTATCGGGTATCGGAAAGTTATCTCAATTAATATTTGCATTAGTCATTCCGTCTAATCATCCTTCTAAAATCTTGATTAACTTGATAGCTGGGGGAATCGCCGAAGCCGGCGCTCAACAAGCTGGAGATTTGATCCAAGACTTAAAAACAGGTCATCTAATAGGCGCATCACCAAAAGCACAATTTGTAGCACAGTTAATTGGAACTTTTTATTCCGTGTTTTTAAGTTCAATCATGTACAAAGTTTACAACTCCATTTACTCGATACCCGGCAGTTTATTCAGAATCCCAACTGCTATAATATGGATCGACTGCTCGAGATTAGTAACTGGCGAAGGGTTACCAGATAAAGTCGGTATATTTGCAATCATATTTGGAGTTGTATTTGCAATCATATCATTAATTAAAAACCTTGTATCTAAAAAATCAAAGTATCATAAATATTTAGTATATTTACCAAATGGTGTTGCTGTTGGAATAGGTATATATAACACACCAAATTTT
This sequence comes from Insectozyma chauliodis, assembly GCA_030557115.1. Lineage (NCBI taxonomy): Eukaryota > Fungi > Ascomycota > Pichiomycetes > Serinales > Debaryomycetaceae > Insectozyma > Insectozyma chauliodis. Next base: position 89,597 of record JAKTVI010000022.1, on the reverse strand, counting down.
ACATTGGCTAGGTTTCTCGGTGGCTTGATAAATTACAATTGGCATTATTTCAGTGATAGAGGTACGATATCCATGATTATTTTAAGCAGTGGATTGGTGTTAGGCGAAGGGTTATTCAGCTGTGTAACCATGTTATTAACTAGTTTAGGTATAAGAGACAAAATATAAAGTGTATAGAAATATAAGTCGATAACTATGATATACTTGTGTTCGGGTCACAGTCCGAGTAACTGTTTAATTGAAAAGGTGTTTATCTCTTGTGTTTGTAAATCTTACTTTTACCAATATATTAATCTGATATATTTTGAGTTTATACAATTACAATAGAAAAGTACTAAAAGTAATATCAATAACAAGTTATGTTGTTGTATATTAAATTTTCAAGATCCTATATTTTACATACTTTAGCAGGTTGACTTAATGCTTCAGTTCGAAGAGGTCATTTTGTGTTTAGATTTACATTTTTGAATTACAACTTATATTTACATTAAATATTATCTTGCGTTTCTCTCTCTGTCAGCATTGATTCTTTGATTTATTAAATAAATAGCCATTTGGAAACTCTCAAGCGTACCTGTTAAAGTCAACTTTCTAATATTAGTTATACCTTTATTGCCAATCAATTTGGATTCACCTCTATCCGGCTCAATCTTCACATACGTGCACCCACTGTTTTCTCTGATATGTTTGATATTATTACCTCCTTTACCAATCACAGACCCAATTGAATAATTAGCAACGTAAATATCTTGATTATACTTGTCTCCACCCGATGGCACAGCTGGCTCAACAACAACTTCACCAATTATGGTGTTTCCATATTGGTCGACATACTGGTTTTGTTGTGGTATACTGGTAGGAACAATTGATTGCTGAGCTGGAGGTTGCGAAATAGCTGGTTGAGGCGCAGAGTATTGAGTAGGTTGCACGGCAGGCTGAAAAATGTTTGTGAAATTATATGGTTGTTGTTGCTGTTGTTGTTGTTGAGGGAGAGGTGCTTGACCATACGGTTGACCATAAGATTGAGGAGCTGGAGCAGATTGATAAGGTAAAGCAGTACTTGTAGAACTAATAGAACTAATCGGAGCAGTAGGATTATTTGGAGAAGAAATAGGCTGTGAATTAGGTTGATAATTTGCTGGATTATACAAGACAATTTTATGCTTTTTCAAAGCATCCTTATGTTCAATCATTACTTGAGCAATGAAATAAACAGCTATATGAATTGCATCAGCAACACCTTGTACGGATAAAATCCGATCCGTTGAGTAAGGCATTGGGTTTTCTGCTGCTTTCAATTTGGCAGCTGAATTTTCTTCAATTTCTCTAAATTTTAAACCTTGCTTTCCAATGATAAAGCCAATCATTGGATGTGGTACTAATAATTTTAAATTATATTGTTTTGAATGAATTGTGGCTGGTTCATCTTCTGGTTCTTCCAAAATTGTTCTTACAATTAAACCAAACGCTCTTGCTACATTCTCCGAAGCTCCCTTAATAGTTATTATTCTCTCTGGAATGCCTGGTAAATTTTCACTGACTTGTATTTTAACGTCTGCTTTTTTTCTAAGATGAGTAATAGTTTCACCTTTTCTTCCAACAATTGTACTTGCTTCTTTAACAGGACAATACATTCTAAATTGGGTAAAATTGGAATCTTCGTCCTTGTGATTAGAAACAGGTTTTGATTCATATTCTTGTTCATGTTCAGGCTCATTGTCTTCTTCTTGTTCATTTTCATGTTCTTCATATTCAGGCTCAGGCTCAGACTCAGAATGAGGTGGAATTTCAATTTCAGATGGTACTTCTTGGAAACTGACTCCCTTTTTCTTCTTTTTTACTTCAGGCTTTGGTTCATCTGTTGTTGAGTTTGTGTCTGCTTGTTTTCCATTTTCATTTTGAGTATCTTGTTCTGAATCCAATGCAACTCTTTTATTGGATTGATCTAATTCTTTTGAATCGTCATTGTCTTCATCTTCGTTTTTACGCTTCAATACGTTACTGGTGCTAGTATCAGACATGATGAGCGTAATCTGTAGAGATGATTCTGCTGGTTGTTGTGAGAAAAAACATTAAAAGTGTACAAATTTAGCAAGTGCACGACTTGCACATTTTTCACTATTTAATTACTATTTAAAGCTTTCCTTCGTTGTTCCTCCACTTTTGCTTGTTTGTAGAGTTCATCTGTGCGTTGTTCTGATCTGGATAAAAAGTCCTGTTTGTCCAAGTAACCAGATTTGTTGTGTTTTTTCAATTCGTCACCGATTTTTCTTTGATCTATGAAACTAGCCCAGTCTAATCTTGATTTTTCGAGCGTTGATAGCTTCATTTTGTTATTCATCGATGCAAACTTATCTATTAATGACGGTCTCTTTAGTTTGATTCGTAGATTCAATTTCTCATCGGGATTCAATGGGTTAGGCCGTATAATATCCACCTCTGATCTTTTAAACGGTAAATCTTTCTCTGTGGACGTTATTGAGCTTGTGGAGTTAAGATACGCTTTTGCCTCTTCACTATTCTCATCGACGTATTTCGACTCAGTTATCAATTTACCTGCAAACGTATAATTTATCTGAATTTTAATTTGTTTGGGACCATTTGATATGATTTCTGGCTCATCCACAACAATATCATCCACGGATTGTAGGTCGTCTATTTGTTTATACAGTTTTGAAGATTTCAATTCGTCAAAAATTGACGCAGCATCGATTTTACTTGAATCCTTTACCAATCCATTTGAGTCCAATTCATAATTGCCAATATATTTCGATTGTTTCAACTGCTTTTCATTAACCCTTTGTGATCTAGTCTTAACTTGTGTAGTTGTTGATTCAATCTTTGAATAATCAGGTAGATTCTTCTCATCATCTTCATTGTCACTTACTTCTTGGTCGTCATTCTGTTGTTTCTTGGTAGGATCATAATCTTCATCATCTTCCTCATCATAAGACTCGTCTTGGTTCTCTATAACATCTTTCTGACTCTGATCTTGTTGAGTTTCTTGGCCAATTTTGTTGGGTAGTTTTTCAGCTTGCACCATCTGATGGAGTGCCTTCATATATTATTGGTGGTTTTATTTCTCGTGAAAAAAAAAGGCCACATTTGCAACCATGACTGACTTGTATTACGCCGACACTGATGGGCCAATTGTGGTATTATCTGCTTCCAAACACTTTGATCAATTATCAACTGACAATTTGAAAAAGTACGCACACTATTTATCAAGAGCCAGTTTCTACGGTACTAGAGCCACGTTAAGAAGTGTTTCACCGGAATCGGAGTCAATTTACGATTTAATTCTTGCCATTCATAAACAATTGAACCAACCTAAATCGAACGAAGATTACTTCAGTTTGTTGAAATTGGATCAAACCGATGTGTTGTATTATTTGGAGTACGCAGCTCAATTTTTAGGAAACTGTGGTAACTACAAGTCTTTTGGTGATAAAAAGTTCATACCAAGAATAACTGTTGATAAGTTTGATAAATTGGTTGATCAATTGAATAACCATGAGATAAAGACTTTATATAATCAAGTTAGAGATAATATTTATTCAATTGAAAAGGGGTTATTGGGCTATCCAGAAAACGGCCATTTAACGAATTACTACCCCCACAGTGACAACATCACTAAAAATGAAATCGATACAGTGAACAAACTCTTAGCTGACAACGGTGTCATGCCGGAAAATACTAGAGTCATTAAACAAAATGACTCTGAATTTACAGTTCTTGTTGCATCGGCAGAGACTGAAAATTTAACAACTTATTATAAAAATATTTTAGGAGACGTGAACATTACTTTCAAATTCGGTGACCATCATAAAGAATTCAAAGATATTGTTGATAATTTATCAAACGCATCAGATGTTGCCGCTAATGATACTCAAAAGAGAATGCTTCAATATTATATTGAGTCATTCAAAACTGGCTCCATGAATGCTCATAAAAAGTCTCAAATCGAGTGGGTCAAAGATTTGAAACCTGAAGTGGAAAGTAATATTGGTTTTATTGAAACTTACAGAGACCCTGCTGGAGTCAGAGGTGAATGGGAAGGCTTAGTAGCGATGGTAAATCATGAAAGAACATTGAAATTCTCAAAGTTGGTAGACAATGCTCACATATTTATAAAAGAATTACCGTGGGATAAATTATATGAAAAAGATACATTTACTGCGCCTGATTTCACCTCATTGGAAGTCTTGTCATTTGCTGGCTCCGGTATACCTGCAGGTATAAACATTCCAAATTACGATGATGTGAGATTGAATTACGGTTTCAAAAACGTTTCTTTAGGAAATGTTTTATCTGCCAATCCTAAAAAACCTAAAAAAGAAGAAGTTATAACATTTATTAGTGATGATTTGCAAGATGTTTATAAGAAATGGAGAGACGAATCTTTTGAAGTTCAAGTTGGTTTACATGAGTTATTAGGTCACGGAACAGGCAAATTGTTACAAGAAACCTCTAAAGGTAAGTATAATTTTGATCATACAAATAAGGAGATTAAAACATGGTATGGGCCAAACCAAACATGGTCTTCATTATTCGGCATGACTTCTGGTTCCTATGAAGAATGTAGAGCAGAATTAGTCGCATTGTATTTGATATTGAAAAAACCATTACAAGTATTGACTATATTTGATATAGACCAATCAAACCATGATATTGTCAAATTTATTGCTTCTTTATTAATGATCAGAGCTGGTTTGTTGAGTTTGGAATTCTGGGATCCAGTCTCATCTAAATGGGGTCAAGCTCACATGCAAGCTAGATTTGGAATCATGAAACAATTGCATCAAGCTGGTGTATTTCAATTTGAGAGTAAATCAGATGATTTTTCAGATTTAAGAATTGTTGTGGACGAAAAAAAATTGAATGATGGAACTGCCGTTGAAGCTTTAGGAGACATGTTATCGAAATTACACATTTACAAATCCACCGGTAATAAAGAAGACGGATTGAAGTATTATCTTGAAATGACAAATGTCTCAGATTACAAAAAATACCGTGACACTGTGTTGAAAGAAAAAAGACCCAGACGAAAAATCATCCAATGCAACACTGTATTAAAAGGTGATACTGTTGAGTTGGTTGAATACGACGAGAGCGAGGTTGGTATGATACAAAGCTATTTTGATAGAGATGTGTAGATTAATTTTGCAACTTTAAACAAGAGAAAAAAAATGTACATATTATTTTCACCGTATATGCTTCCACTTAGATCTTTCACCAAATCTCCCATACGATTTTACCTACAAACATGTCGATTCCACATCCAACAGCAAATCAAGACACATCTGGCCATTAGACCTTCTCCAATACTATTGAGACTCAAGTCAACAACGACAAGCACCACCTCAACTAACCTATCTTCACATGAATTGAATAACTCGGTCAAATCACATCTAGATTACGCCACACTTAAAAGAAAAGACTTTGAGTTCAAGGAAGAAGAGAAGGCAAAGGAGAAGCAACACAGTTTCAAACAGAATTTTAAAACCATTGCACGTATTATCAAACTTGGTTATCCAGATTGGAAGTTGTTCCTATTGGCTATTGGGTTCATATTCTTGGCTGTCTTGTATCCAATGGTTGGAGTGCGTCTAGTTGGTGCTATATTAGACTCATTTAATTCAGGTAATAAAGACTCAGAAGGGAATATTTTAGTCTGGGGGTTCAAGTTCCAAACTATCATATCGGTAATGATACCATTTATGTTTCTAAGTGCGTTTTGTTTTTGGTCAAGAAACTGGATGCTTAAAATCCTAGGAGAAAGATTGGTTGCAAGATTAAGGAACAAGATCATGAAGAGTTTGTTGAGACACGATTCGAGATTTTACGATAACGATAAGAATAAAGTTGGAGACTTGATCAGTCGATTGTCCAGTGACGCGTTTATTGTGAGTAGATCAATTACTTCTACTTTACCTGACGGGCTCAAACAATTGTTATTCGGTGTATTGAGTTGTTTTATGATGTACTATATCAATCCAATTTTATTTGGTACTTTTTTGCTAATATCTCCACCAATCACTATTGGCTCTGTGTTTTATGGTGAAAAGATTCGTAAATTATCGACAAATTTACAAAATGCAGCTGCAAATTTAACAAAAGTGAGTGAAGAAACTTTGAATTCAATGAAAGTTGTTAAATCATTCACTGCGGAGAAAAATGAATTAAACAAATATAGTTCGAAATTGAGAGACGTTGTAAACATTGCCAAAAAAGAAGCATTTGCTCAATCAAATTATAATGTGTCAATTTATACTTTGTACCACAGTGGGTATCTTGCTTGTATATCAATTGGGACGTATTTCATGTTGAATGGAATCATGACCGCGGGTGATGTCATATCGTTTACGTTTTTTGCCGAATGGTTCAATCTGGCTTTATACGTGTTGACTGTGGGCTATTTGGAATTAATGAAAGGAGCTGGTGCTGCAGTTCGATTATTTGACTTGATCGATTACAAACCAAATGTGGATCCCATATATGGAGAAAAAATCAAACCCGATAGTATAAACAATTCAGTTGAGTTTAAAAATGTTACCTTTTCATATCCAACAAGAAAGAATCAATTGATTTTCAATGATTGTTCATTCAAAATTAATCCCGGTACGAGTACATGTATAGTAGCTCCAAGTGGAGCTGGGAAATCTACAGTAGCATCGCTTTTGTTGAGAAATTATAACGTTCAAAAAGGTGAGATTCTAATTGGCGATAAAGATATCAAGAATATCCAAGTCAAAGAACTTCGAAAGAAAATAATTGGTATAGTACAACAAGAGCCTATTTTGCTATCTGGTACAATATTAGAAAACATAGTTTACGGGTTAACAAGAAAAGAGATTAACAAATTAACCATGGACGATATCCACCAAGTTTGTAAACAAGCCAATTGTCATGAATTTATCATGACGTTCCAAGATCAATACAATACTATGATTGGAAACAAAGGAGCTTCATTGAGTGGGGGCCAGAAACAGAGAATCGCAATAGCTAGAGCATTGATCAAAAAGCCAAAGATTTTGATCCTAGATGAAGCGACATCGGCATTGGACACCAAGTCGGAGAATTTGATAAATGAAACCCTCAAGAATTTAACTTCGCAAGGTAGAATTACAATTATCTCTATAGCTCACAGATTGTCGACGATATCTAAATCGGAATACATTATAGTTTTAGGTAAGAATGGGAAAATCGTTGAACTGGGGAAATTCTTTGAATTATTCAGTGATTCCAAATCGGAACTATCGAAATTACTAGACGATAGCAGCGACAAGGAACAAGATGAAAAGAATCAGAATAATCAACAAGCTGACAAAATTGAAAATATCCAGAGATTGAAAACCGAGATAAACAATCTTCCAAACGACGTTAAGAATGATTTGATCCAGCAATTGAAAGAAACTGAGATCCTGTAAATAATAATAAACATGTATATTTAATAGATAATTCAAAGTAATCTAGTTGTCAATTGGTTTTAAAAGTTTGGCATCTGATGGTTCACCGTTCTTGTAAGTTATAACTTTGACTTCAGCAGCGCCTCTTCTTTCAGCAGCAACTTTGAATTCTGATTTCAATGAGTTTCTGACTGTTTGGGCAGCAATGGCCAATGCTTTGTTCAAAGAGATCCCTGCTTGTTTGTAGGCTGACATTTGTGGTGTGTTGAAAAATGAGAAAAGTTTTAATTGGTGAGAAAAAAAAAAAAAGAGAATGCTGTTTTGCACATTCGCACAAGTATTTATTTCTTACTATTTATCCAGTTGATGAAGTCTATGAACAACGTACTCGACACTTTGTTTTGCTCTAAAATCCACTGCTTCATGGTGTGTAGGTAGATATTGGTAATTTTCTCTAGATTTCCCGGGTTTAGGAAAAGTAAGTTTTTTGAAATTATAATACAACTTTGATTCAACGATTGAGTTATTGTTTGATTAGAATGTTTGATTTGATTGTATTTGGTTTGTAAATCTTCAAGGATTTGAAATAAATGTACTTCCTCAGAGGTAGAGTCAAGTTTGGTTTTTGATATTTTGTTCTTTATCAATTTGTGAGTTTTGGTTGTTAAATTCTTATCTGTGGTCAAAATCATTAGATCGATCAATATTGGTAACATTATAAGATTGTATTTTGAGTTTTGTTGTTTAGTGGCGAAGATCTCAAATAAATCAAGAACTCTGTTTTTGAAGTAGATGATTTGATCTTTGGCTTGTAATTTTTCAAGCTTCCTCTTATTACCAGTCTGAACATTGTTTAAAATATTTTGTCGATCTTTGAAGATTTTTGATAATTGATCATCCATAGCTAACATTTGTTCATCGTCCATTGAATCGGATTCATAATCGTCATTTGATGATAAGTCATCTAAATCTTCAAATTTCACTTCACCAGATTCTTTGGTAGGAATACCTAAAGCTTTTGCTAATTTTAAATTTGTTTCTTTATCCAAGTCATTCAATTCAGATTCAGATTCAGATTCAGAATCCAATTCAGACTCCGATTCTGATTGAGATTCTTCTTTTTCTTCTTCGTTTTCTTCACCTCCGTCTTCTTCTACTTCCATTTCATCTTCACCTTCGAATAACTTTTGCTGTCCCTCTTTGTTCTCTCTAGTTTCTAAAACATCAAATAGTAATTTGAAACATTCATTATTGACTCGAAGGTCTTCACCATCGTTCTCACACAAATATCCCTCCCATACAATATTTGAAAGTTTTTTAAACAATACAGTTTTCTTGCTCAAGAAACTCAATAATATCTCAGTCAACATAACGCTGTTTGTTTCCAAATTCTTCGAGTTTTCGTAGATATCTTTTAAATCAGAAATAATTTCAATGACATCTTCTTCTTCCATGTACATTTGTATTAAACACATTGAAAACAACAACTCAAAAATGTAATCCTTGCTTGACAAATTCTTGATTATATCATTGACTTCTGATTCTATTCCTTTTAACGAATCGTCGAATTCGATTAAACATTTGTTTGATTTTTTCAAATTACATATGGTGGTGTAACTGTACAATGACCAACTTTGATCGTTATTCTTTGTTGAGATTATTTCAGATAATGTCGTATTCAATTTTTCCTGACTCAACTTTACAATATTTTGTGATAAACTCTTTTCAAAAAACGAATTGAGTATCAACAACTTTAATACTTTCTCAATTGTCTCTTTATCTACATTTGACATATTTTTCTTGATCAATATACATATCTTATCGAGATACCACTTTAAAATGTTATCATTTGAAGACTTAAACTGGTTGATCTCAGATTGAGTGTCAACAAACGTGTTGAATTTGTCTATGAATATGTTGATATAAAGGTTCACTTCAGTGGATTTAATATTCAAGATTGTGTCGATTGTGTTTGTTTTAGTTATTAAATCAAAATTCCAACAATTTGAAATCAAACAGTTTAAAATTATTGATGAAACTTCGATATTTGTTTGACATTTTTTTGTGATTTGTTTGAGTGTAGCCTTTGCTATTGAGTTGAGTAATCTATTGGACTGAGACACTTGATTGATTAAACATCTTAAAAAATTGTTGGTGAACAAATATCCAATTCTTTCGGGGGAGTCAATTAAATTCAAAAACCTTTGAAAAATCTCAAACCCCCAGTACTTCCTCTCATGAGACGATTTTTCATTAAACAATGATTCATCAACAACGACTTTGAAAAATTCCTTAATCGAGACATCCTCGTTTTCAAGCTTGACTCTTTTTTTACCATTTTGCTTCACAACCTCTGTCTCAGTCACTAATTTTTCAATCAAAACGTCCCACACGAATGGTAATTTGGTCGACCAGCTCGATTTCTGAGTGGTGCTTTCATCATCCTTCACAACTTCGATATCTTTAAGAACTTTGGATAGTAAATACAAGTTGTTTTTGTGCAATGGATTTCCATGTTTCCAATTTATCTTTGGTGCCACTAATCTTGTAAGTAATTCAGTTCTGACCTCTGGATCTATAATTAAATAGATAGCACATCCTTCAGTAGACAAGTTCAAGCCATTGTTATTCAACAATTGTAGTATCTTCAATAAAACTTCATTATTATTGACTTCTTTTATAAATTGGAACAAGGTGAACAAAGAACTTTCTCTCAACCAATTCTTGAAAACAGCTAAATTGACTAAACTTTCAACAAACTCATTTTGCTCTTCAAGATTTGATTTGAATATGACATGGTTGTTGATTAGAATTTGTAGCCCGAATAATTTTCCAAACAAATGGGCTCTTTCTTCTTTCCCTTTCAATGAGCTTTTTACTTGAGTGATGTCATTTAATTTCAGTAGATACTGGGTGACTGTCAATTTACCACTCTTGACCAATTCGTTTACAATCTCGCCTAATGCCATTGAAAACCCAAATTTTGCAGATTGTCTAGTAGTGATAATCCCCTTGAGAAGTCGATTCAATGCATAGTCCCATTCCTGCTGATCGTCTTCGGATAACAAATCTTGAATTAACCCTTTCGCGGAGTCTAGTCTTTCTTGTGGAATTTCAGATCCTAATTTATAGTAATAATCTTTCGAGACCATCTCATCTACATAATTTTTTTTTTTCAATGAGGTTGTTCAATCTACGGAATCATCAGCATCCAGTAAGTTGTATATTGCCAATTGACCAGTACGTGTATAGTTGCGATGAGAGTGGTATTATCATAAAATGGGATTTGATCACTAGAAGACCGTGTTTGAAATGGAAAGCTCATGATAACTCAATTTTGACACTATTGACTTATAAACTGCATTTAGTCAGTCATTCAAGAGATTCAAGTATAAAGTTCTGGTCCGACGATCAATTGGTGTTCGAGTTCCCAGTTAACTCATTGAACTATTCAAATATCTTGTTATATAATGACTGTTTGATCGTTCCAGCTAGCGTCGACTCAAATAACCTAGATGTATACAAATTAGACGATAACTTTATGATTCATCGAATTGTTGAAAACTACAGTGCTTACGATGATTTAAATAATTTCAAAATTGAAGAAATTGGTAACAGAGGTGAATTTGGTATAATAATGAAAATGATTTTAATCGACCATACAATTTATATTGGTTTCGAAAGTGGAACAATTATAGGATTGAAGATGGATGGATTTAAATTTCAAATGGTATACCAAAACGATTTCCATTCCCCAATTCCGGTGATTTCACTAGGGTCCAAAGACAATACTCTAATATCGGGATCTACGAATAACAAAATATTTTTCCATGGAGATTGTACAAAATCAGAAACTTTGATCGAATCGGGCATTCAATCAATTTTGACTTATAATAACGATGTGTACATTGGGTGTTGGAACGGCGCGGTTTTGAAAAATAACCAAACGTTTATTCAAAGGATACTACCTAAGGTAGGCGACGACGAAATGAAATCAACTATAAAACTATCATGCATGAGTTTATTCGAACCAAGTATAAAGTCATCTAGTTTGAGTTCTAAAAAAATGAACAATTCTGTTTTATTGCTTATCGGCTACGAAGATGGTAACTTGGTGGTGTATAAATTAAATTGAAATCTAAACGTTTATCTGTAAATTCTGATCAAATACTTGGGACGATCTTTTATTTTCTGATTTCTTTCTAACTTGTTTTTGATTACTGGATTTTCTATTCACGGAACCATTACGTCTAATACTCGAGTTAGAATACTGTCTTTTGTGTTGGTTGTTGTTTGGGTAATTGTTTTCATTATCTTCGTTAAATTTTTGTATAGGACTGTTTAATCTCTTGATGTTTTGTTTGTTTTGATTGGTTTTGGGTATGTTTATGATGTTATTGTTCAATTGAGGAATCTTTGAATGTCCATTAGAAAGATTAGAATCTTCAATTAATAATGATGATCTTTTATTCTTTCTCTTTTTGTTTGACATATCAATTTGTTTCTCATCATTTATCAAAATTGCATTGTTTTCATGTAATGGAATATTTTCAATGAATTCTTTTGAATCATTAATGAAATCTTGAATATCTATCTCAATTTTTTCGTGTTTGTTAAACTTTTCTTTCAAATTTGGAAATTGTTCAAACATTAATTGTATAACTTGTAAGTTTTCTTCAATTATGTTTTTATTTTCTTGACTATTTGATTTAATTAGATTCAATAAATTTGACAAAATCGTCAATACTTTAGTATTTTTGTTATTGTAAATGGTATCCATGGTTTTTTTTTTACTTGTCAAAGATTCAATTAAAAATTCTAAATCATTATTATTTGTGATTATTAATTGATTTGAATCATGCCAATTTTTTGAAACTTCTTCTTTATATTGTTTAAAAGCATCACTAATCTTGGTAATTTCATTTGAGTAATGCTTTTTATATTCCGAAACAGAGCTGAGAATTGTATCATATGAGATTTTCAATCTTTCTAATTCTAAAACAGATGATTGAGAATTTTGCTGCAAGTTTTCGTATCTAATTTTTGACTGTTTTTGAGACGTCAATAAATTTTCATTCTTTGATATCAAAGTTTGATGTTCGTCTTCCAAATCAATAATTCTTCTCTCTTTTCTTTTTAATAAAGCACTCAACATATCGTTCTCATGCTTGATGTTGGCAACTTGGTCGACAAATGAATCATTCCTTGCTGACAGAATTTGATTTTTCTTGGTCAACTCTTGGTTCGAAAGTTTCAAATGTGACACCTCCAACACTAATTGATCAATTTTCTTATGTAAATCGTCAATAACTTTTGATGAAGAGGACGTGGATGATTTTTGTGCCTTGGAAGGTGAATTGGAGGATGAGTTCATGATAAAACAACTTAGATCTTTAGTTACAAACAAAGAATACAAAAGTTGAAGTGTTGATACTGGAAAAGAAAAGTAAACAAAGAAGAAAAAATTGTTAGGGTGCGAAATTGAATTACAAATTGAAAATGAATCTAATGTAGTATTGCAATCACATACAAATTGATACAGATTCAACATCAACATCAACTCAAACGTAATCAATGTCTTACCCAATTCTATTACTATTGTTAACAACCACTAATAAATAAGTCGTGTGCGGACCGTTTTTTGTTGTATGTTTCAGGTCATTGTATAAAAGTGTCAATTCAATTTGACTTATAATTGTTCCTTGTTGTTTACTTTTCTGGCAATGTTTGAATCAACTGTAAGTTTCACATTCAATTGGGGCTGATAAATTGTGCAAAAATTACATTGTTTAGGTTTACTCTTTGTTGGCTTTTATTTCTCAGCCAAAATTGAATTTGACTCGTATTGCGAAAACCAACAAAATTTTATTTCGTTTTTCACAATTCTTAAAACATTCAAATCTTCAATTATGTCTTCTTTCAAATTAGTCTGTTTAGGTAATCCCTTATTAGATTTACAAACCCCGGTTGAATCTTCTTATTTGAAAAAATACAACTTAAAAGATAATGATGCTATTTTAGCAGAAGATTCTCACAAACCAATCTACAAGGAAATTTTAGAATCAAAAGATTTGATCTTGGTTGCTGGTGGAGCTGCTCAAAACACCGCCAGAGGTGCCCAATACATCTTACCTCCAAATTCAGTTGTTTACTTTGGCTCTGTTGGTAAGGATATCTACGCTGATAAATTAAATAAAGCCAACTCCCTTTATGGTTTGACTACCAAATATCAAATCCAAGACGACATTGAAACTGGTAAATGTGCCGCTTTAATTACCGGTCACAACAGATCTTTGGTCACTGATTTGGGTGCTGCTAATCACTTCAAAGTTGATCATTTGAAAATACCGGAAAATACTGAAATTATCAAAAAAGCTCAATTTTTCTACATTGGTGGTTTCCATTTAACAGTTTCACCAGAAGCTATTAAATATTTAGGTGAAGAAGCTACTGCTGAAAACAAACCTTTAGTTTTAAATTTTTCAGCTCCGTTTATTTGTCAATTTTTTAAACAACAATTAGATGAAGTTGTGCCATACGTTGATTTCATCATTGCCAATGAATCTGAAGCTGAAGCTTATGCTGAATCTCACGACTTGAACACAAAAGATGTCAAAGAAATTGCTAAAGCTATTGCCAAATTACCAAAGAAGAATGAAAAAACCCCAAGAACTGTTATTTTCACTCAAGGTACTTTACCAACAGTTTCTGTTGTGTACAACAAATCCACCGGTTCATTTGATGTGAATGAATACCCAGTCAAAGAGTTATCATCCGATAAAATTGTCGACACAAACGGTGCCGGTGACGCATTCGCTGCTGGTTTCGTTGCATCTTTAGTCGAAGGTAAATCATTAGCTCAGTCAATCGATGTTGGTCAATGGGCAGCTAAGGTCTCAATTCAACAAGTCGGTCCTTCATTCCCATTTCCAAAAGAAACTTATAATTAGTTTGTGACCCTCATCATTTTCATTTCAACATATGTTTTAAAATTAGAATTATGCTAATTCTGGTTTTTTATGGTTAATTTGATTTTTTTCATTTCAACATGGTTTTTTATAAAGTAGATAGATATTGACGCTGAAAAGTACAACATAAAGTAAATGCTCTTTATAATTGTAAAACGATTATATTTTTTTGAACGCTTGATACTCAATTTGGTCAAAATCGATGCCACCCGCTTTAACAATTGAGCAGTTGTACTTTCGATTTCATAGGGACTATAAACTCTTGATAACTTTCGTTGGATCGGGTGCAATCAAGAGTTAATAACAAAGATTTGCAAACACAATCCGTTGCAATGTGTGATGAAAAATGCTTAAGTTTGTAGTACTTGAAAGCAATGGTTTGGAGATATCATTGGTCGTATTGTCAATAATTAACTTTTAGCCTTCGGTTTGTTATCAAGTATAGCATCGAGCTATAACATTGGTGAATTGGTTGCAAGTACCTCAGATGTAAGAGACATTTCAAAACCAACCGATTAGTTTCGCGATACAATGTTGGTCAAGAACAACTTCACAGGTTTATGTGAGTTCAGTTATAGAAAAGTCAAGCCAATTGAATTGCAATGCAAATGTTACCAAGATTTAATCAATCATGAAAGAACAAGACCTGGTTTTGAAGCTACACAAAAGAAAAGTGACTATGATTCCAAAGGTGAGTGCCGTAGCAATCAATTCCATCAATTTTATTTGTGTAAAACTGAAGTAGTGGAGCTTCAAGCGAGGGTTTATATTCAAGTAATTCGTAAATGAATGGGTTAGGTAAAATATATATAAATTTGTTTTTAACATTTTGGACATGTATTAGGCGGCGAGTTCTGACAATTTACCAGTGAATCGCACCAAAAAAACAAACATTTTAGAAGAGACGCAGGTAAGGATGAAATCAAACAACTGGGTAAGGATGTAATAAACGACTAGGTAAGGATGTAAACAGTAGTATAGGTAAATAACTAGATGAAATCAAACAACTGGGTAAGGATGTAATAAACGACTAGGTAAGGATGTAAACAGTAGTATAGGTAAATAACTAGGTAAGGATGCCATAAACGCAAAAGCTAAGGATTTAAAGAAGAATTGAGGATGCTAGAGAAGGTTGTTACTTTTGTGTCGCACTGGTAAATTGTCAGAACTCTTAGGCGGCTAGGGTAATAAGGGAAAAGCACACAGTGCATGAAAAATATCTAAAAAATCGAATGCTGATGTTACATCATGATGCATGGAAGGATTACATTTTGCAAAGCCTAATGAAAGATCTTAATTCAGATCATGGAGCAGAGCTAGGGTGGGACAAGACAGCTTACTGCGCTTCTGCATGTTGAAGAAGATCAAAGAGCAAGATTGCAAAACCAATCAGAAGGTTGTTTGTTATGATCTTAATGTGTGTTTGTATATGTTCCCAATTAGAGAAACAATACTGGTAGAAAACCTATGACGTAGTTTATTCAATGGTTCAAAATTCTATTATGGGCGCTTCAAGATTGGAACTGTTAACATTGCTATTTCATGTATTTTCCATTGTGGGCTAAATCATCAGTATTTGCAAAAACCACCAATCTTGTATTCCCATGAGCCGTACTGTTTGCTACTATTGCTAGTCTATTTTGTGATTACGTTGATATACTTTGCAAAAAACTTTCGTTTACTTTAATGTTATTTCCGTGGTGACCCCGTCCATGCAGGGTTCAACCTTTACCAACTCATACTTACTTCCGCTTTTATAATGTTGTTAAGTCCGATGCCTCATTGTGCTAGCAACATACACGATCCGATTAATTATGACTACCGCTACATCTGCAAAGCTTATAACTTTACTATTAGCATCAGCTTTTGCCGAGACAGTCTAATTCAAACAATTCTTATTGAAGTGCAAGTTATACCTCATTCTATCAATAAAGTTTCATGTTAGACAATCAATCCCCCCTCCCCTCCCCTATTTTTGACATGATTCAAAAGACAGAAACAGCTTACACTTTTACGTGATCATGACTAAATTGAGAAAAATTTTAATAAGCAGTTGTACTTATATGATTTAGATAATACAATTGGTTGAAGGGCAGCTGAGAATTACTCTTGGCATGTAATCCAGATCTTCCAATATCTGAGGATTCTATAATTATATTGATAATGCAATCGGAGCAAAATATCTCCAAACTAACTAATCCAGCTAATACCAATTTATGTATTTAAATCATACCCACACGTGTATTATTAATGAAGGAGCATGCAGCAATAGTCGCTTGATACCAAATTAGTGCTTATACTGGGTTTGCTTTCCAATGCTGCTATTCAAAGTATTTAAGGTCCAAGTTTTGCAACTTGTCGATCTCATCGAAAAACAATATGAAATATTTGTTAGCTTCTTTAGCTTGCGGTGCCGCTTTTGTTGTCAGAGACAAGATTCCACATGACAGTCAAGTTTTGACTTTGGGTATTTTTTCAGACTCAGACTGTAAAGACCAAATTGGACTGGTTACGATTGACAATCAAGGTAGTTGGTCTCAATGCTATAACTTGCTCAATGATGCGGGCCATTATTTGCAAACACCAATTTTGACTCATTCGGTAATTAGAAATTATAATGATGCTGGATGTACTCAGGATGGTTCCAATAAAGGTCTAGCAACGGAAACCGATGCTTGTTGGCAAATCCCTGAAAATTACTATTTTGATTACGGCATCACTGATCTTTACGATCCAAGCTCCCCACTCTGTTGCGATTAATGTTGGGATGTATTAAAATTTTGTTAAAAGAATATACACCCTTTTTTCAGTGTTTATCAGAGCCAATCAACAAGGCCGTATGCTGCTTGGACTTGTTTCGATTCGGACATGTACATTATTGGGTGTATTAATAACCGTTATAGTGACGAACTGTAATTTAAACTTTATGAACTCTTTCGCGACCACTTTACTCATTGCTCAATTCAGGCAGCTGTAGATTTTTAAACATATAAAATGAGAGTAATGACCAACTTTTTGAAACCAAGTTCAATGATTAAAACCATTTTTGGAAATATTTTAATAGCATCTTTATCCACTTTGGCTCTTGGACTCAATGTGGGAGATGTGTTGGCTAGCACACCAGACGTTCGTGATGTCATTAATTTAGCTCGTATTTATCCGGACACCATTGTGATCAAGAATGACACAACCGGAATGTTTGAGTTTGTTTACAATATCGCTAGCACTGATGAAGAAGTTGAATTTACCAGTTCAGATTTAGAAACAATTAAACAAACTTCGAACGAGGTTTTCGGGATTTTTGGTAGTGAAAAGTTTACTAAGTGCAACCACATACGTTTTTGCCATACCACTAGATACTGTGAATCTAAGCTGTGTAGAGTTTGCATTGGTGGAAATGAACATAACCGTGGCGGAAGATGTGATGGAAATTTATGATTCGTAAAGAACAGTTTTGTACACACAATAATCTTACCCTTTAGTATAGTGACTCAGGTGTGTCAACGCCATCAGTTGAATAAATAGTTATAACCTTTATTTAGCATCTGTAGTTGTTTATTAAATCTTCATTCTAATGACTGTTTGCATTCTTCTAGTCGTAATTTCATAGCCATATTCCGTATCATTCCTAGTTACTTCTTCTTTTTGTAATTTTGTAAACGTTTCACATCCCCACATAGTTTACTTCCTTTTCTTTGAAGACTCATAAATTGAAACTAAAGCTTTTTGGGTTGTGTTGTTTTGTGTAATTTTTAAAGTTGCAAATTAAAATAAAATCATTTTTGCGAGAGCAGTCTCAACTTAGGCTGAACAGTGCATTTTCATTGACGCCAATTATGTCAAGCGTTTACGCTTCGTTTAATTTTTATAGACAAGCTTTGCGTAGCAAAATGATCTACCTGTCTACAAATAACTGAGTATTTTTTTAAACGTGAAGACGACTCAAGTTTGACTAGTTATGAGCCTATTAAATTTTGCTGGCCCTGTTAAATAAGTCTAGGAACCCTGGACTCTTCAAAATTTGTAAAGTGTAAGGTCTAGGTTATTCAAGTTTTTTAAGTGCAATCTTGTCATGTTAAACAATACACATGATTATAATTCATGATTCATCAAAGAATCAGGTTGGTCCATTTTTTGACTGCAAAAAAATAGTCCATCTTGCATGTTGATCCTACACGATCAACAAACCTTCCACGCCAAGAAATTAATGACAGATGTCAACTAAATTTGCAGCCATTACAAGTTTACTGAAATTTCAAGTGTGTAGACATGCGGGCGAAGTCAAGTTAGTCGAAAACAAATACAAATTCTGGGTGATGCAGTTAGTAACACTTTCTGTTGCATCCGGGCTCGGATTTTGGTTTTATTTTTTTTTTTAATCTGATGGAATCTTATCTTTTAAGCCTCTCTTCTGCACACACTGGTGCCGTGTTTGTTTAAATTAACCAACCACATTTGATACTTTACCCGTTTCTGCATCAATTAAAGTATAACTCCATTCCTATTGTCAGTTTTAAAGCCTACTTTTAAATTGCATCTTCTCAAATGCTATTGGTTATTTCTAAACCTTGCACGCACCCCCTAGGTGGATCTATATAAATACAACAGAGTCCTCGAAATGGGCTCTCTTCTTTAACCCCCCTGACCCCCATATCTCACTACAATGGTTAACGTTTTCAATGTTCAAATCTTCTTCATTGTGTTCAGAGAATGCTTGGAAGCAGTGGTTGTTGTTTCTGTCTTATTGGCGTTCTTGAAGCAAGGTATAGGAAAGTCCTCGTCGGATCCAAAAGTTTATAAAAAGTTGAGGAAACAGGTCTGGCTAGGGGCGATCATAGGTGTGGCGGTCTGTCTTGTCATCGGTATCGTCTTCATTGCCTTGTTCTACACCGTCGGTAAAAATATTTGGTCGAGTTCGGAAGATTTGTGGGAAGGTATTTTTTGTATAATTGCAACGGTGTTGATCTCATTGATGGGTATTGCCATGTTGAGAATCAATAAGATGAAAGAAAAATGGAGAGTCAAGTTGGCCAGAGCATTAACTAAAGTACCTGATAAGAAAAAAGATCGTTTCAGAATTGGTTATTTGACCAAGAAATACTGTATGTTCATCTTACCTTGTATCACATGTTTGAGAGAAGGGTTGGAAGCTATAGTTTTCGTCGGTGGTGTTGGTTTGAAATCTCCAGCCACCGCGTTTCCGATCCCTGTCATTTGTGGTTTAATTGCAGGTATTGCAGTTGGTACCATTTTGTATTATTCAGGTAGTACTGTCAGTTTACAAGTGTTTTTGATCATAAGTACGGGTATTTTATACTTGATTGCCGCCGGTTTATTTTCAAGAGGTGTTTGGTATTTCGAAAACCACAGGTTGACTGTATTAACTGGTGGTGATGCTTCTGAAGGTGCTTCCGGTCCTGGAACCTATGATGTTTCAAACACTGTTTGGCACGTCAATTGCTGTAACCCAGAGATTGATAACGGTTGGGATGTTTTCAACGCCTTGTTAGGATGGCAAAACAATGCTACTTACGGTTCAGTCATCAGTTACAACATTTATTGGTTATCCATCATTGTCGCTTTGGTTTTGATGTTGTACGAAGAAAAACATGGCCATTTACCATTTTGTAAGACTTTGACTTTAAGATCATTGAATCCAATGTACCATATCAAGAACAAAAAGAAGAACGAATTGACTGAAGAAGAAAAAGAGAAATTATTTGCTCAATTGAAAAACGTAGAGTTACACAATGATGAAGATGAAGATGAAATTGTTAAAAACGAAAGAGTTAGTTTGAGTTCTGAAAAAGCTTCATAATCACACACACATATTTATAGAAGCACAGAAATCGATTAATTTTGTATATTGCAGGATGGGGGGTTCATCTTATTTTTATATACTTGTTTTTTAATAAATATTACCAGGATTAAAAACACACAAATTGATTTCTTGAGTTGTAAATGTTATCTTTTAAGGTTTGATCAAATTGTGTTTTGCTATATTTAATGGGGGAATCAAATTCACCGTATTTATTTTCAATTTCATTTAGTAACAATTGTAAGTATTTATAACATTGATCATTAATTTGAAGTATTTTAGACTTTTCAAATATCTGTAATATATAATTTGTGTCTAATTTCAAGTTGATCAAGCAATAAGAATTTGTGATTTTGAAATTTGTTCGTAAACCATCCAACATTAGTTTTATCAAATGAGTTTGTAACTCATTCATAATGGTGATAAAGATCTCTTCGCTAGTCAATGGTTTAAAAATGTTGACCAACTTTACAAAATGCACTAGTATTTCAAATATGAATGAATCAATTGTCATCTCATTGATCATATACTCATTGTTATAAAATTCATTCACATTGGATGAGATGTACAATTTTTCGTTATTTAATATATCATCTATTATAGTTAAACTGGCTTTGTCCATGTCAGCAAATAACTTTAAATTTTGTTTTGACAAATCTTTATCGTATAATCTATCAAATGAATTGATTAAACTTGGGTAAACGATTCTTGATAATTTATCGAAATTGTTCATTGTTAAGATCTTGAAAACTTCCAATGTCGAAGATTCGATTCTTTCATAATTGTATTTTTTCATAATTGAGTCAACAATTAAATTCAAGCTTCTCATAAATTGAATTTCAATACTTACCAACATACGCTTACTTGGGTATGACGAAACAATTTTAAATTCAGCTGGAATCTTTGTCTTGACTAAATCCGATATTTTCATGATGATATATAGTTGGTAGTACTCAATGATGTTCACTAGTTTTGTGTTGGATCCATCATCGTATGATTTCTCTTCGATTCTCCAATCTTCTAACTCGTGGAATTGGCCACAATCATTGACCCAGGTTGAGCAAATACCTTCTAAGATTTTTTGATTAATCTTTAAACTAGAACTTTTTAAACCTTTGATTGTTTTGTTTGTATCTTCATATTTTGATATATTACCTATTTTCCCAACTATTTCTCCAAACATGGTCATTATCAAATTTACTTTCTCTTGGATGTGACTCAAATGATAAATGGTTGACAAAGAATTTGTGTAATATGGTAGAAATTGTTTATAATTCTTTGGAGATGATTCTAATTGGTTGTTGTCCTCGTTTTCGTCATCGAAAAGTGTGCCTAGTATCATAACAACTTGGTTTATCAATTTCAAAAATTTATCTCGTATTTTCCCATCTTCGTCTATACCCATTTTGACGTAATGTGAATAGTTGTTTAAAAATTTATTGAGGTTTTTCATTAGCAAATTGTTGATAAAATTCACAAAATTGTACAAGACTAGCCATGTTTCATTAATCAAACTCAAATCTAAAGATTCATCACTCTCAAAAGCCAGTTTTATAATTTTTAATTTCTCATCAAGACTCTTTGATAAGCTTATGTCGTCTTTGTGGTTTTCATACTTTTCATTGATATAGTTTACATGTGATCCGTTTCGTTTTTCAACACTCAAGGAAGATATGTAATCGAGTAACTTATTTTGCATAATCAAAAATTTACTATCAAATTTGGCCACCTGGTATTCGAAATCCTCATCTATAACATCAATCTGTTTGATCAAGAAATCTGCAATCGGATTTTTTTGTTGATCTTGATCTAATTTAGATAAGTTATCGACCAAGGATATAAACTTGGAATTTGTTCCATTATTCGAACTGACTTCATGATCCAACAGTAATAATTCTTTATAAATCTTATCTCTATACTCTGAAGCTAGTCTATCAATTTCTTTAAAAACAATGCTTATAGCTGTCAATTTCATTTTCTTCTCCTCCTCTATGTTTTTCAATCCGTGATTATTCTTCTCTTTCAAATGACGTTGTCTTTGATCGTTATATTTACTCTCCAAGTAGCTATAAAATTTTTCCTTTTCATCAATGTATCTGATATAATTGTCAATAAATGAATCGTTGTCATTTATAGATATATAATGTATTAAATTGGATGGTAGATTGAAAAAGAACTCATTGGATTTAACAAATTCAATCATTCTGTGTATTTTGTCTTCCTTAAATTTGTTTTCACTGATTGGACGAATTAGCAAAGAAGTGGTTGTAGTCAAGTTATTCAACGAAGATTCCAATTCTGATGATAGCTCACTGCCCGCTAAAGCCCTATGATTCTGTGGATTAAAATATCTTGAGTTTTCTTTATCTTGCTGAGCTTTCGACTTTGATCCTACAAAATCCACCAATGCATTATCGATTTTAGTTTTACAATTTAAAAACTGTAGGAAATTGTATTCGATAGCTTGTTTTAACTCATTTTTGTGCAGATGTATGTTTTTTTCAAGAAACGTCAAACTGTAATTCAATTCATTCAAGGAGGTGTCTTTATGGATGGTGGTTAAATACTTAAATGAATTGAAGTTTTGTGATCCAATCAAATAATTTCGTACAATTGGATCTTTCGGTGTAGTTATAATTTTCTGTTTTATCAAACTTGCAATAACGTTGCTTCCTTTTCCTTTCAAAGGGTCTTCAATTTCCGTGTTTGATAAGTTATCTAGGTTCAAGTCTTTACTTGACAATTTATGCTCATCCAAATTTAGTACTTTATTTAATAATTTGAATTGTTCTTCAGTGGAAAAATTTGAAACGTTTTCGGGGTATTCCTCTATGGTTAAATCATCTTTGGTTGTTGGATTTAAAGTTTTTAAATTGTATAAAGATAGCAATTGATCTCGACTTGGACTACTGAATAAATACATATGTATTTGTCTACGGTAAATTCCAACACAGAAAATTAATTTTACAATAAGCACGCGCTACCAGACCCATATATTCACAAACTCTTTTTCAAATCATCGATTAGATGGCTTATAAGGTCTTCGAATTTCATATCTTTCAAGTTCGACATTAATTGGTAAAGTAACATTCTGAAATCCATTGGTTTCCAAGTAGCGTCAAATTTTGTGTTGTACTCGTTTGATAATCTATCCCAATTAACCGCTAGATTAGTTTTGTAGTTATACTTTTTAATCTTTTTGATAATCCAATACTTTGTTTCAATATCCATTTGCTTGATCTTATTTCTTGATTCAGTTTTCCGTATGTTGTTGTATTTGTATCTACATTGTATTCTTGATCGTTCACCATTCATTTTTTCAGACACTAAAGTCCAATTGATACTTTTTAATTCATCTTCTATTGGACCTGGTAATAGCAGCAACATTTCATTAACTATTTCAAACAATTTTTCTTCATCTTCTTTAGTCCATCTGCTCAAATTTCTATTTTCGCCACATTTTATATAATTTCTCCATCGATCTCTACAATCTTCAGGCATTCTTCCCATCAATTCACCTATATGTTTCCATTTCCCTTGATGAGTTAACCCTAGCTCTCTTAATTTCTCTTCTTCTTCTTTTGTCCACTGAGCTCGGACATCAAAAATATGATATTTCCTCCTTACGTGTTTATATATACTCGATTGTGACCTGTACGAGAACACCTTCTCTATCCTTTTCCAAAAAAAATCTTTCCTACGATCGTTGGACCATATTCGATTACACAAATCTTCTCTTGATGACTTATTCAAAAAGCACCAGCCGGAAAAATAATAATCAAGAACCTCGTCTTCATATGGGTGAAACGGTCTTGGTTTACCTTTTTCATCGGGCATGACATTCTTTTCATACCACTCATTAATTTTCAAAGTACACTCTTCTTGGAGGTTATCTAAATCACCGATGCTTGAAAAATCATAATTTGGTAAATTCGGAGTTTCAATAGGTTGAATTATTTTCCCTGTTGTTGCTATTTTTAACCGATCGTCTTCGTCGACCATTTGACTGGCCACTTGGAGGATTTTTGCCTCTTGCTGCGGATTTAATAAACTAGTTCGTGCGTCTTTGATTGCCTGGGCAATTTGATCGTGATCCAACTCAATGTCATCATTTGAGCTCTTTCTTTTCGATTTCTTCGTTTTCTTTCCGGTGCTTGTTGTGTCCTGTAACAAATCAGTCCATTGATTGAAATCATAATCATCGTCAGTACTTTTTCTTTTTTTCTTGATTACATCGTTCAATGTGCCCCCCACATATTTCATTACGGCTGCTTCGACGGCATCGTTTATATGTTTGTTTTTGGATTCAATGTCGGAGGAATTCAAATCATCTTGTTCATCATCAGATCCATTCACTTTAGAACCCAATCGTAGTAAAGCTTTAGCACCCCCAATTTCTTGCTCATCTTTCATTTTTGCAGCCAAACAATATTATCGATATTACCCAGCTTAATGAGATGAGAGTTATGATTTTTTTCACTACTGTTCACGTGAGGAAAAATAAAAATCGAGAATACAAAATCAACTTAATCCCCCGTCTTTTCGGTAGCAATTTTGACACCCGACACTACTCCATTATATTATGAAGTTACAAGATTACACACCAAGTTCAGTGGATAGACAGACGTTGTTGGCTGATTCAGTCAAAATCATTGATCCGATTGACAGCTGGGAATTGGTGAAAACAAACACCGACACAAGGATACTCAAAACTACAATTGGGGATGATTTTTGGTGCGGCAGGGTCTCCCACTTACCACCAAAGTACACCTCAAAATTGAAACAATTGATAATTGGCGAGTCCACCATTGGAAAAACTCACTCTGATTACGAATTGGATTATATCCATGAGGTTGAAAGTATAAAAATCGAAAACGTACAGACTTATGACGATGGATGGAGCTACGAATTGAAGGCAATCTACGATCTAGGCTTTTTTTTAAAAAAGAGAGTGTTTCACGTATTGATACATATTTACAATTTTGACCATTACTCAATTGTGACTAGTTTGCCAATAGACGGTGACAATGCTGAAAAGAACGTTTTGGCAAAGTACGTTTCGGTGGAAAAAGTTAATTGGGAAAAAGATTCTGAAATAGAATGGATAATGGCAACTGCTTCTACTCCTGGTGGATGGGTCCCAGATTGGATGACCAGAAAGGGAATGCCCGGGGCAATCGAAAGAGATGTTCCAAGTTTGATCAATTACATAAATCAGAATGAATAAGTACGGCGCTACCTCTTGGGGTAGATTACATTGATAAAACGGAGTTTTCTTTGACTTTCAATCGATTTTATATTGTTTATACCCAGTCGATTATTGTAAAAACTTGTATCTAATATTAATATTGACTCCTCCCATCTATTATAGACTCAAAATGATATATCCATAATGTAGCTGCGCTATTTAAGCATGTATGCGTCTATACAACATTTGTGAGGTCCTTAGAATCTTCGATTAAACTAAAGCAAAACTCAAATTCTCTTGGGCAAATATTATAAGCTTGATAACCAGTATTTAATGTCGTCACCCAAATTTTCCAAAAATGTCAAATTTCCATAATCTAAAATCCCGTCTGTGAACTTGTCAAGCAAACCCTTTTCAATTGGGACGGACTTCAGTGACTGGTGTTTATTTTTTATAATTATTATGTTCTTCTGTTTATACTTTATGTAATAGAACATCCAATCGTTGAGTTTATTGCTTGTAAACTTATGAAAAAGCTCGTCCCCCTGGAAATTCCCATCAAGAATGTGCAAAAGCTGATTGTGTATATGGTATATCGCTGTTTTATACTTTATCAAGTCCAAGCTTTGAATTGGCGGTAAATAAGGTAACGAAGATTGGAAACTAGTTTGAGTTGGATCAAAGATTATGTAAAAAAAATCTTGATCTATTTCGTTATTTGCGTAAATTGAGCGAAGTGAATTGATACTACTTGATAGATTGATACTTTCAGATAATGAAATTTGATTTATATCTTCTATTATCAAACATAAGTCATTTTCAAGTCGAGTATAAAACGATTTGTCATTAAGTTGTGAGTTTCCAGACTCATATATTAAACAAACATAAATATCGTCTTTTGTGTATAAAACTAATTGGTATTCACCAACCGTATCTCGATCTCCGAGGTAGACCATTTTTCTTGTAATTTGATCGTTGACTAAGCCAATTATGTACTCGCCTGTGTCTTCTTCCTCAATCTGTTGCGGTTCTTCACTCACAGCCAAATTTTTTATAAAAGATGGCATAGTAAACCAATTCTCCGGAAGCACACTAGAAACTGTATTAATTGGGGAAGTGACTAAGTTCATAGGATTGGGTAAACTAGATTCATCAGGATGAAATCCAAAATCTAGATTAGTTGCAAAATCATATTGATCCGTCTTTTGATGGTAATTGTTAAATTCCAACCAATTATATATGTCAATTAAACAAGTTTGATTCAAACTTTCAACCGAATCTTTATACACCAATCCGTGTTTTTTGGGAAATTGTTGATTAAAGTAACTGATTACCACACCCGTTGGTGTCAAATCCATATCCATGACTCTATCTTTCAATTCTTGATTATTTAATCTTATGGATGACGACTTGTAACTTGAATTAAAACCAAAATATCCTTTATAATTTACGCCGTTGATCCAATTCAAATTGATTGGAATTTTCAAATATAGTTGGTTATAATTTATGATGAAATCGGTCCAATACTCAATTAAACTGTCTTGCAATAACTTGTAATTAAATTCAGCAAATATGTTCAATGGTTTGTTGAATAAAACAAATCTGGAGTTTGCAGCCTGTATTAGCGAAACCACTTGCCGGAGAATTATATCATCAATTGATTTGACTGAGCAAAATAGATGATATTGTGACTCTAGTTTAATCAGGAGAAATGTAGAGTCCTTGCATTTCGCTACCAAAGGAGTCTTGCTGTTTGTGTTTGTAAATTCGCTAGTCAAAGATTGTAATCCTTGAATTAACCCTAAATTCAGTGAATTTTCCGTGTTTATGTTGATCACCACCTGCTTATCCAAATCTGGAGATATAAAAGGGTTGTAAATGGACACGTATTCAATAGTGTTTACAGGATCATTTGAAGAATTTAAAGTTGGTATATATTGAGTGATATTCATTACTGGGGAAAAAAACCATTTTAGATAGTTTTGATAGACATTTTTCTACATTTCGACTTGGGTCCATGGTAGACGTAATCTATTCCAGATTCTTTGCAGACCGACCAAACGCTAGAGTCATTGAAGAACAACAAGTTATGTTGGATCGAAAAGTCTGTCAGCTTGTAGCCGTTGGGGCATAACTTCAATTGTCTGGTGCCGTTCTCAACTCTAGCAAAATTTAAATTATTCATATTTATAACTTTGAGACTTGAATTACTCAAAATGAACCCTTCAATAGTGATTGTTGAAGTCGAATTCAAGTCAACATTTACAAAATTCCCTGTAGTACTCAAGTTGTAATTGTTTAAACCATCAACATCAGCAACTAATTGAATACACAAGACAACACTAACAAAGTACAACGCCAATAGAACCATATTTACATTCCACATATCCCGAGCTCCAATAACCTAGCTTTATCTACAAGAGATCAATTACTTTGTTATGCGCCATATCAAAATATTACTCGTTATTGTTTATATTAATTCTCTATTCCATCTCTACAAAAACACCATTGAAATGACTCATAGTCAAATGAATCATTTTTTGAGGTGGGTATTGATCGTCTTTACTTATCAAAGTTGGGAATAATTGTGCTAACCTTGAAATAACATATGAAGCTTCAGTTAATGCAAATTGTTGACCTAAACATATTCTTGGACCACCATTGAATGGAACGTAAGCCCATCCCAATCTCTTTATGTTTTCCCATCTTTCTGGTTTAAAATCATTAGAGTCTTTACCGTAGTATTCTTCCAATCTGTGAGTCTTGTAAACGGTGTATGCAACAGTAGAACCTTTTGGAACGTAAATTGGTTTGTTACCATCTTTACCACCACCTCTTGGTAAAGTAGTGTTTGTAGTGGCAGTTCTGAAATTGATTGGAACACTTGGGTATAATCTTAAAGTTTCATCCAAGACAGCTTTCAAGTATTTACATTTCTTCAAGTTTTCGAAAGTGATATCTTCAATTCTAGAATCTTCACCTTCACCAAATTCACCAATGACTTCTTCTCTCAATTTTTGCCATACTTCAGGGTTTCTAGCTAATTCAAACATAGCAAATGACAATAAACCAGCAGTGGTATCTCTACCAGCAACCATAATATTTAATAATTGATCTTGTAAGACTTGTGGGTCTCTTGTTTGTTTAGTCAATTCATATAAGAAAACGTAACCAGAAACTTCATCCAATTCTTCTGGGGTTAAACTCAAAGCTTTGTTAACAAAATATTTAGCTAAATGATGGACTTTGGCATTACAGTCTCTGAATTCTTTTGGATTTGTTAAAAAGTAAAACATTTGTGAGTAGGATCTGGTGGCTAAATAGTTTTGACTGATATTAAAAGCATCGGCAAAATTTTCTCTTCCTGGAATATCGTTTGGTGGTGCAACTCCTAATCTGTCATCATATAAAGAATGAACAGATTCTCCAAATAAGAATTCAGTGGCAGTATCAACAGTGAATTTGAAAAATAAATCTTGAATATCAAATGTTTTACCTTTGTTTAATTTGATATGTTTAGCTAAGACTTGAATGTGAGGTTCTAATGATTTGACGTGAGCAATTTGTTCTCTTGCAAATTGAGGTCTCAACATAGATCTACTATGTTTCCAACCTTCAGCATCAAGGGTAAAGATACCATCTCCTAATAATGGTTTGAAATGGGCGTGTCTAGTACCAAGGGAAAAATCGTTAAATTGAGTGGCTAAAACAGCTTTGATGTTTTCTGGATCAACTGTAAAGACAATTTTTAAAACACCAACAATGTTCAAGTAAAAAGTGTTGTTTGGATATTCGGCAAATTGTTCGTCAGCAAAATCAGCCAATCTACCAACGTTTTTAGCTTTAATTATTTTAATTAAAGCACCAACACCGGTCCAACCAGCAATTCTAAGATAAGTTGGGTTTTCGCAACCTAATCTCTTAGCATTAATGTAATTGGATAAGTTTATGGCAACGACATAGACTATACCGGCCAAGGTAATAATGGTATACCATTTGGTTAAGTAAGGTATTATAGAATCTACAATTGACTGTAATTCCTGTGACATGATGTGAGTGTGTGAGTTGATAAATAAATAAATAAATAAAGTGAAATGATGGTTAAAGTTGGAGAGACGTTGGAAAGAGGAAATGGAGTTTATATATATAAATATTTTAACCAGAGCAGTGACGTTCTCAACACCATTATTTTTTTCTTTCATGTGGAAAAAACCCATAGAAAACTCCAAATATTACACAAAACTCAAATTTCAATGATACATTCGAAAACTCCGATACCTGATTTTAGCTTTCTTGTACACGACTGTGTATTTTTTTAAATAAGCGTGTGGGGTTGACACTGACATTTCTGCCATCCACCAACAACTGAGTTCCCAAAGTAGTAATATGTTCAGACACTGTTGGGTTGCAAAAGACAATTTGTGTCCATTAAACCAAAATAATAATCATGTGATCCACAAAGCAGAATAAAATAATCTTTAATCATGCCAATACATAAGTGGTATTGACAATCTACAATCAGAATTTGAAGCAAAACGTTGAACGACTGGTTGTTTCAACTTAGAGTAATGTCAAACTCATAATTGACGAAGTTAACAAAAAGTGTCTGATACTGAAAATTGTTTTATACGTCTGTGAGATTATTGGTTGAATTGAAAAATATGTATATGCAGTACGACATTGTTGTTTACCATCACATCGCTTCTAGCTTACATGTTGCTGCTACACTCCATTTGTGGTAATTTTCTCTTCATATGTTAACTTCAATTGTCCCCATAAATAGTGAAGTTTTACACCAGTAGCAACAGCAAGCTGTTGCCAACAACTCGTAACATCATCTCTTTTTAGTGATCTTCTCTGTCTGTGCACCAGTTACAGATTTAACCTTTTTGTTTTTATTAAATCATAATCTCCTGAATACAGTCGATAACAATAATCTACTCTTTCTCCATCATTAATTATACTTTGCAGGTTCCAGCTCTACAATTTACAGTTTCTTTCGCAATTTATGCATCAAATCTAAACATATTTTTACCCCACTTTTTTCACACAAAAACCGGCTTTAAAATCTAGTCTCGACGAGAGAAAGATGCTGATCATTATTTGCAAAGATTGTCGCATCAAGCCCAAAACTTTGATTTCGCATCCACATCGCGTTGACCCATGTGAATAATCAATCTCCAACAGTACATCTTATGATTCAATACTAACCCTGCAATTACTGAACTCAGAACAATTGTATCCTATGACTGTAGTTACCCTCATATCAGCATTTACTATTTCACTTGTTAAATTAAAAACTTTCAGACGACGCCCGTTGAGATTAACTCCGAATCTCACATTCTAAACAATACAAACGAAACTTTAATAAGAATTGATGAACAAACACAACTTGTCAAAAATTTTTACGTGTCTATACCAGTATATTATACATTTCATATGAAAACAGAGAAATTATTTTGTGTCATTTATGTTAGCAATATTTTCAGTTACCGTATTATCTCCAGAGTAAGGCACATTTTAAATTTGCTTATCTCCATACAACTACAGCTGTATTCTTTGATGTAAAATCCATCCTTACTTTAGTTTATTGTTTCAAGTGGGTTTCAGTCATTTGTAAAGCAATAACCACCCATTTAATTAGAATTTTGCTTCTCATCAATTTACTGTTTATACCGGCGTCTACTAAAAAAAAATATGTTGTGTCTGATTATCATGGTGATGTTCCAATTGGCTGCAGACCACTTTATTTGAAAAACGTCAAAAACAAGCATTAAAGACTTGGAACAGTTTCATTTGTCACCTTAATTTTTCTCGGTTTTAAATTTTAGGATTTTTGTAATCGCAAAAAAAGGGGACCAAAATGACATCGAATATTACTCCCGGACTTTTGAAAAATAGTCAGTCATGAAATCACACTGATATGTAAAACTTAGAAGTATTTTTCGAGTCTTGAATTTTTTCGACTGAAACTTTTATTTTGGCTGCAAACTGTAAATCGAATTCAGACACATTTTACGTCCTATCTAAGGAAAGTGAATTAGACATGACGAAGCGTTTGCAACGTCATTGCAAGTAAGCCATTCACCCAGATTATTGTAAACTCTAGATTGAACGGCATCAATTGTTTGGCAAGTTGAAATATGAGATCAATGAAATTTATAATTAGATTGGGTCTTTGTATTATTAAAATGTATTGTTTAGTGATGGTTGTTTATTTTATTACACATGTTATACTTAGTGTATCCTGAATATTGTTTGTTTGATTCAATCCATGGATTAAGACATATAGGAGTACTCATCCAGCGATTACTTTTCACTCTTTATCCTTGATTAGGCTTTATGGAAAGAACTCACTTGGATTATCTACAAGTGTTGACTCAAGCTAAATGGTGTTATTAGTGGCTGCCGTTCGTGGAAAATCATCGTACTGGTTCAAGCGACACCGGCACCATAGGACACCGATTGGTTTGAAGACATGGCTACTGTTTCTTTTAAAAGTTACCTAAATTCAAGTAAATAATAGTACAGCCAACTTTGATGAGCTCAAAATGTAAAAGATTTTTCTTTTGGGCTTATTCATATTATCTCTATAAAACTTTAAAGTGTAGTGAAGAAGCGGTATATCAACCTTAAAGCTGCTTTGTCCGTATAATTCTTACTATGCATCTACCAGCTTTACTCTCAACAAAATGGCACGACGACAACATTCGTCAAGAGTTGCAGTCGCTGATGCCTCCGTGTAATTGACCATGATTTTTCTAACAATCAGCGTCAATACGTTGCTAGTAAAATCAGATCAAATTAATTATTTTCGTGTTACGAGAAGTCTCAGACGCCGTCCCACAAAGAATACAAAAACATGGGGTTTGAATCAACTGAGATCACATACACAATTTGGTACATACTGTAAAAGTATATTTATTAAATGTTGCAGCAATATATCCGGTTCCTTTTTACATAGCGATTGACCTTTACTTTTCCACCATTTACCGTTTATATCATTGTAATATAAATTGTTGTTCTCATTTATCAAGTCGCAATCTTGAAAAGTGTAACCATCGGACTTTGAAATCTACGAAATGTACATTCAGAAACCCCTCCACAACACGACCGAGATCAATAGTTTAATGTTACATGCAAAGAAATACAGCTTAATTCATTGTTCGTCTTGGTAGCAATTATTTTGTCAAGTGGCCAAATGTTGCTGATATGCTAATCGTAAATCTAGATTGAAATTCGACCTAACTTGGCTAACAGTAAAGGTGGTAATGATTATTTCCTGAACATGGCCTGAAACATACTTACTGTTGTCAAAATGAAGTGTATTCAATTTCTCAACATTCTAATTGAAGATATAGTAGCCATACAGCTAACACCACAACCCAAATAAAGTGCAATCTTACTCAAATGGTCGATCGGCAATACCAATCCAATTAAAAACCACACGAACCCAGCGACAGTAAACAATATCACTGAAATTATATCTCCAGGAACAACGTAATCAAGCAACCCTAATTGAGACTCGTTAGATACCTTAGTTTGAATTGGTTTGTTTGCCTCTTTGTAAATCACAGACACATTTACAACCAGCAGGATGAGAAATATCGATAGTGGTGAAAACATGGATAGGAAAGAAAAAAAAAATTATGTAATGTCAATCAACTGGAAAAATATAATTACCACGTCTACATCTATAATATCGGTGGTTATACTACTAAATGAGCTACGTAAAGTGTATCTGAGACAGATCGATGATTTGTCATCCTTACCACCAAAAACCAGGGGCATTGAGTCGCTAATTGGGAACACACCATTGATAGAGATCAAGCTGTTGTCTCGATTGACTGGGTGCAAAATATATGCTAAAATGGAGTTAATGAACCCTGGCGGAAGTGCCAAAGACAGAGTTGCGTTAGAAATTATCCGGCAGGCGGAGAAAGAGGGCAAGTTGCATCCTGGTCAGCAGGACATCATATTCGAAGGAACCAGTGGGTCCACGGGGATATCGTTTGCCATATTGTGTAATTCGCTAGGGTACATTGCACATATATGTTTGCCCGATGACACTTCGAATGAAAAGCTCCAATTGTTGACCTCTTTAGGTGCTAGGATCGAGAAAGTCAAACCTGCAAGTATAGTCGATCCCAACCAGTATGTGAACATAGCAAAGATGAAATGCGATGAAGTCAACTCTAAACAAACAAACCAAAAGGCCATATTTGCCAATCAATTTGAAAATGACTTCAATTGGAGGGTGCACTACAGAACCACGGGGCCGGAGTTGCTCCAGCAAATGGAACATAAAAAAATCGACTGTTTTATAAATGGCAGTGGCACGGGTGGCACAATTGCCGGAGTGGGTAAATATTTAAAGGAAAACCAGCCGGATGTTAGAATAGTTCTAGCTGATCCTCAAGGATCAGGATTATGCAATCGAGTCAATTATGGGGTCATGTATGACACCAAGGAACAAGAAGGCACCAGGAGAAGACATCAAGTGGACACCATAGTTGAAGGGATCGGGTTGAATCGATTGACTTGGAATTTCAAACAAGGAGAAAAATACATTGACGAAGCGATCAGAGTCACTGATGAACAGGCGTTGAAAATGGCAAAATTCCTTTGTATCAATGATGGGTTGTTTTGGGGCTCTTCAGCTGCCATAAACTGTGTAGCTGCGATAAAAACTGCTTTCAAATACGGTCCTGGCCAAACTATAATATTCATAGCTTGCGATTCTGGTGAGAGACATTTATCTAAGTTTTGGAGAGTAGCAAAAGACTTACCAAATGATATAACACTCAATGATATATTAAATTAGTCATATATTATTATTAGTCTCTTGTTCGATCATTTTATTTTTCGTCTCTCTATAAAGTTTTATTGTACTCAATACCGACGCACTGATACCCATCCATATTTGCCAAGTATCAAAGGGCAACACAATGTTGAAAACACTGTAGGTGTTAAATCCTATATCGGACAATGTTTTATATATATCTATCCAGGCATTGGATTTTTTAAACTGTATATCAACCAATGCCTTTGAGTCCTCTGAGCTTGGTGAATACGATGTTAGAGTGTTTCCTCCTAATAATTGTTTTGATATTTGTCTCGCTTTATTCTTCACCTGAATTTGAATTTTTATGTCCATTTCCTGTTGAGTTAGCTTTTGTAGATTTTCATACGCATTGTATAGTGCTAACCATGACTCACAGTACCAACTGTATGATTCGTGTTTTGTTACAAACAGTTTGTAATTGGTATCCGTTAAAACATTGAGTTTGTACAACAATATTGACTCATCGTTAATTCCATAGTATAAAGAAAAAATCTCTCCCAATGTTTTTCTATTAAATAAGTTTGCTTTGTTTATGTAATTTGATTTTAGATTCAAATTAATTGTGAATTTTTCATACAAATCTCTAATTCTGAATGGTGTTTTCCCGAATCTTAGAAGCTGTCTATACATCGATAGCCCCGTTATCACACCAGCAACTCTCAGCTTGAATATTGAACATACTAAAATGCAAATGATTTTTATAAAATCTTTGGGGTTCATTAGGAAATTTTTTATCAAATCCATTTGTTTCTCTTTATTGTTATAAGTTAAATTTATAGACTTGATATTGAATTTGTCATCACTTAGATACGTCTGTGATCGATCTGCATGATAAACAAGTAATCTTAAAGTATATTGGCCGACTTTTGCCATTTTATCTTTTCCAACTATATCGTTCAACATTGACCAAAAGATTTTCCAATCGCTTATTTTAGGAACAGTCTTTGTTGTTGCTGCATCGTCTTCATTCTTGTCGGATAGCGGTGTTATATAAGAGAAACCACCTTGCTTTGCCTTCAAGGGAGTTTCAAACTTTTGATGAGTTGAAGTTGTAGTAGCCATTTTCTGTTCTTCGATAATTTTTGATAGTCTTGAAGAAGGAGAATTTTCAGGGGAGGTCAAATCTTCTAACCACTCGGAATTAAATATAGGTTGAGGTTGGGAATACAATTTTGAAGACGGATGTAAGGGAGATTGTCTATAATGAGGGGTAGGGAGCTGTTGATTGTGATTGGGATTATACTGAGGCTGGGTATGTAGTATATGAGATTGCTGCTGTTTTGGATTTGGATAGTATTGGGGCGGAATGTGATTGGGATGAATTGATGATGAATCTATATCATTCATCATCAAAGGGGAAGTATATATAAGTTTTTTTTATAAACAACCACAACAATTAAAAAAAAAAAGATTTGACGGTTTGTGTCACCTGAACCAAAATGCAATTAGGTGGTGCCAGAGATAATGCCAAGTGGCAGTCAGCAATGGTACACGGTGTATGGCGAATGAAGTACACACTAATGCCAATGTTACTCTAAATTACTCTAAATTACCGCTTGTGCTTTTTCTGCCACTGTTGGGGGTTTAATTATTTAACAAAGTTTAAACTTTTGCTTGATTCATATGCAACTCAGTTTCATTTATTACGAACTACACAAAACATACTCGTATTTAATACAACGTCTTTACATCTCACAACTCATCTCTGGCTCTTCCATCGCCTTGTTTTGGTGGGAACTCACTTGTGTCAGCTCCAGATTTGGATTCACAAGTACACCATTCACTCTTTGGCGCAGCACCCATGGCTGCTGGTTTATGGGCTCCACAACCTACCCAAGTCTTACCTCCACAACAATTACATTCAGCTGGACGACACATAACAATACTAATAATGGAAAAGTCTCTAGTGGGAAAAAAACAATGTTTATATAGTCACTCGCGGGTGGGGGTTTGCAAAATAATCTATTGTGTCGAAATTCCGACTAGATTGATCTAAAATTAGTGTAAAGTCCGCCTCATCTCAATGCAATCCCAGATTTTGTTAGTCGTGCAGATACAAAAAAAGCTGTATGTATGTAATGGGCTTTGATTTTACTCTCTCTATACACTGTGAATTCAATCACCGTTGAAGATCTTCTTTTCCCGTAATTCTTCTTCTTGGATTCTTTGTTCTTCTTCTTGTTTCAATTGTTGCTCAACATCTAGGTTTTCTTGTATCGACCATAATTCACTGTATAATGAATCGTACTCTAATAACTGTTGATGTGTACCTTGTTCTTGTACTTGTCCTTTATTCAAGACTATAATTTTATCTGCATCTGCAATTGTTCTCAATCTATGAGCAATTGAGATGTTTGTGTTTTGGTTTGCTCTGAATATTGACCGTATCGTTTTCAACAAGCTTTGTTCCGTGTGGGTATCCAATGCAGAAGTCGCTTCGTCGAAAAATGTGATTTTAGCGTTTTTTAATAATAGTCTTGCAATTGCTAACCTTTGCTTTTCTCCACCACTAATCATCATTCCCCTTTCTCCGACAATTGTTTCATATCCATTTGGTAAATCTTTTATTAGTTGGTCCAATTTGACTAATTCGATAACTTTACTGATTTCTTGTTCGGTGCTTTGCAAGTTCCCATACTTTATGTTTTCGTATATTGTATCATTGAATAAAGGCGTTTCTTGAGGTACCACTCCTATGTTTTTCCGCAATGATTCAAGTGAAACTTTCGTTATATCTTGTCCATCAATTAATATTCTACCTGATGTTACGTCATAGAATCGGAAAACCAATCTTAGTATCGTTGATTTCCCACTACCTGAAGGACCAACAATTGCTACTTTTTGTCCTGGAGGTATTGTGAAGGACGCATTTTTCAAAATAGGACGGTCTGGGTGATATCCAAAAGTTACATTTTCAAATTTTATTTCCCCATTATTAATTTTCAAAGCTGGAGCATTTGGAATTTCTTTAATTTGTATTGGAACATTTTGCAACTGAAATAAGTTTTCCATGTCTAATAGACTTTGTTTCAATTCTCTATAAACCGAACCTAGAAAATTTAATGGCACACTCAATTGAAATACAAGTTGATTGATCAAGACCAAATCACCCACGGTTAAACTTCCAGTAGATACTCCTTGACATCCCATATACATCATTGCGGTCAATGCACTTGTGAATATGAAATTTTGTCCCGCATTTAAAAAAGCCAACGAAGTTGCAATTTTGACACTTGCATTTTGATATAAAGTCAATGCCAGGTTATATTTTTTGGCTTGATACAATTCATTGTTAAATATCTTGACACTTTCATAATTAATCAAAGAGTCTAACGCTACTGATGCAGCTTGATTATCAGCGTTGTTGGCTTGTCTTCTAAATTGAGTTCTCCATGACGTAGTCTTGATTGTAAAAGCCGAATATCCCGCCATTGTCAATAATGTCATGGTTGCAAATGGAACACCATAGTTCCAACTTAAAATCCCACAGACTATCGATATTTCCAACGTTATCGGTATTATATGAAACACCATAGCTGACAAGACGTAACTAATACCTTTTGTTCCTCTATCAATTGCTCTA
This sequence comes from Insectozyma chauliodis, assembly GCA_030557115.1. Taxonomy (NCBI): domain Eukaryota; kingdom Fungi; phylum Ascomycota; class Pichiomycetes; order Serinales; family Debaryomycetaceae; genus Insectozyma; species Insectozyma chauliodis. Next base: position 51,786 of record JAKTVI010000022.1, on the reverse strand, counting down.
GTTAAAGCCCCAGTTTGTCTGCTTAGGTGGAAATTCAAATCCATGTTTAACAACCTCACAAAGGTATTATATGCAACTCGTTTAATTGCAGTTTGGGCAACGGAAGCAAAAATTGCATTCCTCAATTCTCCAAACAAAACAGATCCAAACCTAGCACCCCCGTAAGCTAAAATCAAGCTTCCAATGACTGTGGAAACGGTACCTATTTGATTTGTCCAATCGATATTCATTTCATCAATGATTTGTTTGAAAAAAAAGGGCACCTGGACGTTTAAAACCTTAGATCCTACCAACAACGATAATGCAAATATGACTCTGAATTTAAAATTCAAGTTGTCTTTTGGCCAGATCGTTTTGAATAATGATTTCAACATGAAAGATTCTGAAGTCGATATTTTCCTCCCAAACAAAGATGGCTCTTCAGTTTTAGAATTAAGTCTTTTGTAAGACGTGTGAAGAAAGCTTTTAGTGTATACATTTGGTCTCATGCATCTCGTGAACCGCAATTGTTTAACTGGCTGTAAAAGTCGAAGTTGGAACATGATTGCAAATTTCAACTGTGGTTCATGCGCGAGAAAAAAAAGAGACAATAAAAATAACTATAAATAAAATGTTAATAAATATTTATTAGTATTAGTGGTTATATCTAATTTAATTCTTGCAAAGATTCTTCTAAAGCCTTGGTGAATTTATCAATGTGTCCTTCGTAAACTGAATAACCCATATGTCCGACTCTGAAATATTTACCAACTAATTGTTTATGAATGCCTCCGGCTACAACAAATCCTTTTTCGCTCAATTTCTTTAATAAATCTGGTCCGTTAATGTTTTCTGGGAAGTAAACGGCTGTCAATCCATTAGCAGCAACTTTGGAATCGACTGGCAATATTTTGAAACCCAATTCTTTCAATTTGTTTTTAAATTTAGTTGATGTTTCATTGTGTTTGGAGAACCTGGCATCTAAAGAATCACCCAAGATTTCATCCAAAGATGTTTTCAATGCTGTGATGGTTTGAACTGCAGGTGTTGCAAAATAAGCACCGTTACCACTTTCGTAAGCTTTCATAATTGGAGTCCATCTTTTCAAGGATGCAAAGAATGTGGTCTCTTTTTCTTTATTTAAAGCTTTACCTAATGCTCTTTCACTGGCGTAAAATATAGATAATCCAGCTGGAACTCCAATAGCTTTTTGACTTGCAGTTAATACGAAATCTAAGCCCCATTTGTCGAATTCCAAATCCTCTACTCCAACAGAACAAACACCATCAACAATGATTAATGTGTCTGGTGAGACTTTTTTAACAACATCAGAAATAGCCTTGACTGGTGAAACAACTGAAGTTGAAGTGTCTACATGAGTAATTGTAATTGCATCGTATTTAGTTTCTTTCAATTGTTGTTCAATCTTTTCCAATGGCACAACGTCTCCTACTTCAGCAGTGACGACATCGACATCGACTCCGTAAACTTTCAAACATTCAGCAAAAGAATCTGAGAAAAAACCAGTAGATAAAACCAATGCTTTGTCACCCGGTTGCAACAAGTTAGTGGATGCTACATCCCAACCTAAAGTTCCACTACCACTGAGAACGTAACCTTGAGTGTTTGCGTCTGTGGATTTGAACAATTTCCTCAAGTTTTTCAACACTTGTTGGAATGTCGAGACAAATTCAGGTGAAGTGTGCGCTTGTGAAGGAGTGGCCATTGAAGCCAACACGTCGTTGGAAAACTCAATTGGACCTGGAATCAAGGTCAATTTGTGGGATGGTTGCTGGTATTTAAATGGGACTGAGGAAGACATTCTAATTGATCTGGTGGTAAAACGATTAAAAAATCTGTTCATAAAAAGATATCACAAGTCGAAATTTGGCAATTAATTTTCTGTCCACTGGGAAAAAGTCTATGTGGGTTTTATCATATGAATACAGTATCACTGCGGCTGTAATCTGCCCCCACATTTGGAGATAATTAAAGCAACAGGCGCTACCAGACAGAAAATGTAGAATAAGTATGTTATTACAGAGTTCATAATGTAGTATTATTGTTTATCTTAAATTCATTATTTTCTTCATCCTTTTAGAGTCTTTGTCGTTATCAACATCGATCTCATTGTTCTGTCTCTTGTTGTTTTTGTACAAGTCAAATAATGACCAAAACTTTAGGTTTTCGTCTCCTGCAACCGTGGCTAATGTCAATTTATCCGGTGACAACACGCCGTTTAATATCCTAGTGTCATGAGCGTTGTTGATTTCACCTGTTTTCTGTAATGTTGGGTAATTAAACAATGATATGTTATTAGTTGGAAATCCATGGGTTGCAACAATTTCCATTCCAATTCCATTGGCATACCCCCAATTTAAAGAGGAAATTTGTGATCCCGTCTCAATTGTATTTACTCTTGACCCTGTTGAAGTGTTCCAGAAATGTATGGTCTTATCAGTTGAGCCACCACCAGTGGCTAACAAATTTGGCTGATAAGGACACCATGACAATGCCTTGACTGCGGCTTTGTGATTGTTTTTAGTCATGATTGGTTTATCTGTTTTTTTCAAATCCCATATACATACCAAATTGTCATTACCACCAGATGCAAATTGTGATCCATCTGGTTTGTACTCTATGCCACACACTTCGGCTTGATGTCCGTATAAAGTGTTTGTAAGATGATTGGCTATTCTCACATCAGAATGGTACATATTCCCCATTCTTGATCCGCTTGTCAAAACATGGTCGTTCCAACATTGGGATGCGATTCTCGTCAAGTGTCCACACGAAATGGTTCTCAATTTTGTGTTTGTCTCGATATCCCAGATTTCAATCATTCCATCGTCTTTGCCTATCGATATGTATGATCCATCTTCCGACCATTTCAACGAAGTCACAATTGTTTTGTTTGCCAATTCACAAAGGAGTCCTACTGACCCTGTTGAGGCATTCCACACATACACGGCGTCCTCCAACCCAATTGCCAACAAGTTGGTCAGCGACCATGCTAATAGATTCAAATAGAAATCATCGACTAATCCTGGTGCGTCCAAGACTCGTTCCGGCGCGTTGGGGATCTTCTTCGCCCTCGCCGATGCCTGTGATGGCGTTAAATAATTTTTACTGATTTTGTTGATTGGATTACTCACGTCATACAAGTTTATCGGTTTTTTACTTTCTGGTGGTTGTGGTTGATATAACAAAATTCTTGAGTTCATTTGTAACCCACAAGCTTCAGCCACATGATGTTGATATATCTTAGACGTCTGTGCTTTTATGTGACTCTGTGGGGAAGCGCTGGGTAACGGTACATCATTTGAAGTTTCAAGCTTCCCGGTAATTGAATTATGTCGCGATGGTATAAACCTGTCTGAAGTAGTTGGTGTTTGTTGTGTGTCTGAAGATGATGTCGTTATTAACGAATTGGTTCGTCTCAATTTAAACGGATTAGATGTTGATGGTACCGACAAGGTAGTTTTTGAGCGTGCTGTAATGGAAGGTTTTATCGTCGGTAATTGAGGTCTTTGAAATTTAGATTTTGGAGTCTCTGATATCCTTGTCACATTTGGACTCATGTGCTGTAAGTATTGTCTTTTGGGTGATGGAGAAGGTCTTCTTTTGAAATTTGATGCTTCTTTTTTATTTGATATACTGTCATTTGGATGTAGTAAATTGTCTTTGAATGGTTTATTGGGGGAAACAATTGACATGATAGCGTCAGTTTATTCAAACGGTTGTTATCCAAAAAAGTAGAAAGAATGTATAAGTTAACTAATAAAAGTGGTTCAACTGTCTTTGATTGTGAAACTCAATTTGCAAGAAATTTTTTAAAATCAAGTTTCGTTTAGTTTAATTGCAAATATTATGTAATAACTGTGCATTGTGTTATGTAATTGTATTTATAAAATGTCCTGATTTGGAAAAGTAATTTGAAATTGTCGATGGTGTGTCAAACACATTTTTGCAGCAATTTTTAGTCCACTTAGATCTTTAAAGGTTACGTAAAATGATCCATATCTATAAGAATTACATATGAGATGATCCGATTGTAGCTCATATCTCATTTCAATGGTACTGCTTAATGTAGCTATGTTGTTTTTTTTGGAATGGGTAAAATATAAATAAACCGTTGAAACCCTGAAATTGATCTGCGGTCAATTAACAACACTGGAAAATATGAAGTGATGTAATTTTCAAATACCCCAAACAAGGACTTGATTGCATTTTTACTGTCTTACTGTTTTTTTCTGTAAGTAATTGGAGTCTGCACTGTCTAAATTACGAGGCAGACCAAATGAAAATGTGTGAATTATCATCACATTTAAGTCAAAACTAACAACTACTATTTTTAAAAGTTTCATTGAAGGATGCTATAACTCGTTTGTAAACAGATTGATGCCTAGTTTAATGTTTGAAGAAAAACTAAATCTGTTTTAAGTTTTAAAATTTGGAATTGGACAGTATGAGTTCTGATCCATGAACGCTTTTTGTGAAATTGAACATGCGTTGTTTCTTTAATTATTGAGCACCTCCAGGTATGGTACAAACCGATACATCTAGTTCAAAACTATAAAGATGACCGTTTTTCCCATATTAGAATGTATAATAATCATTGTGAAACCATATGGTATTAATTTTCTTAACCTTGTCGTTTTATTAAGAATTCATTCATGACCAACGCAGTTAATACAATGGTCAAAAAGACAGAGTTACTAAGAATTTTGTTTAACGGTCGATACTACATTAAAAACATTTGACTATAATTCAATCTAGGGTTAATTGGCCCACCAATAATTTTTACGTTAATTGTTGCGAAATATTAGGTAATTGGTGGTCGACCTGAGGACGATATGAAATATACCCAATATGATATTTCAATTACTAATTAAACCAGAAAGCACTAAGCTTTGTCTGTTTAGTAACTTAAAACTACGATGGGTGATGGCTGATGTAGTAATATTGGTTCAAAAATATTAAGAGAGTATTCAGGAATCTGTACAAAAGACTCCACAAAAATTTCTTCAAATCAACAGATAAGCCATAAACATTTTTACATATAATTTATAAGCACGAGCAGTAAATGACTATCATTGAGTACTTATTTTCTATTTGATTTGTTTTATGATAATTTGCAGTCGGGTCTCTCTGGTAGCGTCGACTTTGCCTGTATACAAAATGAACAAAACCAATTCAACTTATCATCACTAATTATGCCTGCTTACCATTCCACCTTCCTCGCGGAAGAATCACAACAAGACAACAGAACTATAGGTAACTTATCATTATTGCCAATTCATTCCAAGTTTCGTGGTCCCGCTTACGAACCGGAACAAGAGTACGATATAATTGAAGAGACTTTAGATTTGTTCCGAGCAAATTCATTTTTCAAAAACTTTGAAATCAAGGGCAATGCAGACAGATTGTTGATTTATGGCATATTGTTTGTCAGTGACTGTTTGAACAAATTGAGCAAGAGCGTCAATTACAAAGAAGCAGTGAGAATTTTGAATAACTTGAGTTTAGACAATTTCAGCTTACCGGGAGACATTGGGTTCCCATTAAATTCATTATACTTACCACCTAGAACCAAAAACGAACAAGACTTATTGAGGAGTTACTTACAACAGTTTAGACAAGAATTGGCTGATCGATTATTGAAGAGAATTTACCAAGATGACGAACTGCAACCCAGTAAATATTGGTTGGCATTTACGAAAAGAAGATTCATGAATAAAAGTTTATAGGAATGTACACACCTACTGATTGTCGATACTTTACGTAATCTTGACCGTAGAACTTATTCACCAATAACCATTCCTCATATTTGATTCTGATTGAGAAAAACTTGCCCATTAGATACATGTCCAACAACAAGTTTAAGTAGTTGGAAAGATAGAGTTGAATTCCAATGACAAAGAGGTAGAATCCTAAATAACTCGGATGTCGGCAATATTTGTACACTCCGGATGTGATCAATTTGTGGTGTTTCGGCACGGTTGCAATGTAGTGGCTAAACGATTCACCACAATGTTTAACTGCAACAAACCGTAGACCTGCGCCAAAAACAATGAAAAATGCGCCTAGGTATTCCAGCTGTATTGGATACTTTAATTTGTACTCCCACAAAGTGAGCAACTGCATCATCCAGAAATGTGCGTTGCCTTTGTTTCCATAGATCATGAACGATTTCGACGTCACTGTTGAAGGGTGGTATAGACAGCTTGCCAAGAACTCAAGTTTGAAAAAACATTGTAGACACAACAAATACACAACCAACTTGCAGTTGTGTTTGTACAAGTACGCCAATTCCACCGTTGTCAAGATTGCCAAAATGAAACATACCACGAATATCTCAATCAACGAATTCTGATCATTATTATACATAGGATGAGGTTCCGAAAAAAAAAAAAATGTGTGGGTATCATGTATAACCCGAATCATGTGGACTTGGTCAAAGTGGCTGCAAAATCATATTTCTTGGGTTTTCTAATTACTATAAATGCTATACTGATTGTTTACTATCCGAAGTTTTTCTTCATTAATTGTTACTTCATTTTCTTATCTATTTTTCATAGTTTGGAATTTATCAACACGGCATTGTTCAACCCCAGTCAAGTAGATGACGATTCGTTCATACTAGAAGACAAAGAGCTACACTTAATTACAGTGTTATCAATACTAGAACATCTATGTCTAGGTTGGAAATTTAAATCTCAATGGTTGGGGTTTGCTTTGGTTTTGATAGGACAATTGATACGAAGTTTGAGCATGTACACAGCCCGAGACTCATTCAATCATTATATCCAGAAGGAGTCCAAGAAATCACATAGACTAATCACACACGGGTTGTACAAGTATATTAGACACCCGTCATATTTTGGATTTTTCCTTTGGTTCGTAGGTTTACAATTATTGTTGAATAATATCTTGGTGCTACTAGGTGGTGGTTACGTGTTATGGAATTTCTTCAATTCTAGAATCCAATATGAAGAAAGCTTGTTGATTGAATTTTTTGGAGATAATTACATACAATATAGAGCACGGACAAACACCTGGATGTTCATTTAATAAATATATACTATAATCTCTATAAACTCTATTATGTTGGACGGTTACCAACTCCATTAATATTTCTATACATCATGACTCCATTTTGACCATCAACGAATTGACACATTCTAGCAGTCTTCCACAAGGAAACCCACATGTTTTCATCTGAATGTTGGTAATGTTGGCCCATGACTTTCTTGACAGCTTCACTGGCTTCTCTAGCATTGTAAAATGGAATTCTTGAACAGTAATGGTGTAAGACGTGTGTTTCAATAATGTCGTGGAAAATGTGTTTACCAATAAAACCAAATTCTCTATCAATAGTAGCAGCTGCGCCTCTAGCAAAAGTCCATTGTTCAGTTGTATAATGAGGCATTTGAGCGTCCGAGTGTTGCAAATAAGTAATGAAAACTAACCAGTGGTTAACGAATAAATAAGGAATAACGTAGTTTACCATCAAGTTGAATCCACCAAAATTTTGATACCAAAAATAGATAACACTACCTTGAATAATTAAACCCAAATCGGACAATAAAATGTAGTAATAATCTTTTTTGTCAAATAATGGAGATGATGGATTGAAATGGTTGACTTCGAAAGAACTATGGTTTGGGTGTTTTTGACCTGAAAGATTAAAGAATAAATGTCCAATCCATCCCAATCCTTGTTGCAACAACAAAGTGTATAAAGAATAAATTGGAGAATCGCCCAAAATATCATCCAAATCTTTAGCGCCTCTAGCTTCAATAAATTGTTCTTTTGTTTTTGGCACAAACACCATGTCTCTAGTCATGTGACCAGTGGCTTTATGATGTTTACTGTGAGTGAATTTCCATGAAAAGTAAGGTACCAATAAATATGAATGTAAGACCCAACCAGTTAAATCGTTAACCCAACCATAATCACTAAAAGCTTGGTGACCACATTCGTGAGCCAAGACCCATAATCCAGTTCCAAATAACCCTTGAACTATAACGTAACCAGTCCATAAAGCAAATCTTATGTATTGAGATTCAACCAATTGAATATAATTATTGGCCAAGAATCCCAAAGTCAACATACAAAAGATATCTCTAAAGACGTAGTAAAATGAAGTCAACACTCTACGTTCATAACAATGGTTTGGAATTGCTGACAATATGTCTTTAATTGTGTAATCTGGAACCTTGAATGTGTTTCCAAAAGTGTCGACTGCAGTTAAGTTAGATTGGACGGTAGATGATGAGAAACCAGCGATGTTACCGGTTTTCTTGATAGTGGCGCTGCCACCGTTCAAGTTTGATGAGCTTGAGTAAGCAGTTTGAGCAGAAGACATGAGGCTGACTTTGAAAGAAGAAAAGACTACGAAACGGGAATTTGCAAATACAATCAAACCATATAAATAAAAGACGAGTTAAAAAAATAAATTAAAAAAAAAAAAACTAAATTAAAAAGAAAATTTAAACGCCATGGTTAGTTACCCTACCGTTATTACTTAATATGGAACCGGAAATTGAAAAAAAAAATTGTACCAGTTCCCACGCCAAGTTGTGATAATTTGTTGAGCTATACTTTTGTGACAGTTGGTGCTAAAACCATTGGGAAAATCAGAATCGTTTAGAATCGTATCAGAGTGATTTCCGTCGGGAGAATTATTTACCAATTGTCGACAAAGTTGTCAATTGATGAGGCTGATCGTGAAACTCTTGTCTTTTTAGTTAATCAACGTGTGCGATAGTTTTTTTTTTATTTTCCCAATGGCGTGTCAATAATCTGTATTGTTATGCTACGTCAAGTGTTATAATAAAGTTTACGACTATGAGGTAAATAATTTTAATTAATGCCCTGATTTTTGATATGTACATTGGTTGATTTCGTTGGTGAACACCACTGAATCAAACACACTTCTAATCTTCTTTATCTTGATTACTTTTAAAGCTTTTTTTAGAGGACCGTTCAGCTATCCTATCATCATCTTGGCATTGCAATCACACATGACAAAAATTATCCTATCTGATTTGAAACTGAAATTAACATGTGCGGCTTTCAATGTCTTGAATTTCTTTTCTAAATGCGAAGCGGTAGCGCTAAACATTAGAGCTCGCGTCAAAGGAACCAGAAATTGTCATCTAGTTGAATCATTTTACATAAGAATATTTGTATCTATTATCTATTTTCTTAACGAATGTTACTTAATCTTGTTGAATTCATATGAACATTAATATCCAACTTATCTGCATCTTCTTCAATTTTTCTTAATCTGATGTTTTGCTGGTCAACTTCGGTACCCATAGTATTGGCTAAACCTTGTAATTTCTTTGCATAGTTACCAATTTGATCTAAATTAGATGCAATTTCTTTTTCCATTTCATCGTCCTCACTATCATTTTCATATTGATATCTTTGAGCTTGTTGTAGATATTTTTGATCTTTATATTTTGAATGAGTTTCATTATTCGTCGCGTTGTTCGTGATTCCAGCTTTGATACGTTGTTCAGATTCATACACATTTTGTCTATTTTGTTCTCTACTATATTTCTCTTGAATTTTTTGATTTTTGATCCTCTCCTCTTGAGCTCTTAATCGACTTTTCTTATTAAATGGGTTTCCATAAGCTGGGATAAAAATAGAACGGTTTAATCGTTTCAACTCTTTAACTTTTTCATCAGCAATTTGAGTTTGAGTATCTGCAAGTAACAAGTTTTGCTCTGCATTGTATAATCGCTCACTTTGAGATCCCAACATACCTAATGTGTTTGTACCACTAGCATCCGCCTCTTGAGCCATTCTTAATGTGTTTCGAGTAGACTGGACCGACTCTTGTTTGACAAACCTAACATCTTGTTTAATAGCGTCCACTTCTTCATCTTCAGAATTGATTTCTTCTTGCTCCTCAGGTATTTCAAGGTTCAAATCATCTTCCACATATTCATCGTTCAAATCTAAATCATTAAATTGTTGTTTTCTGATCGGCTTCACAGCGGAGAACAGCTGGTTGGTAGGTATAGCATTAAGGTCTAAAGACTCTGTGTCATCTGCATAAGTGTTTCTAGTTGCAGTACGAGTTGCAGCATAAGGGTTTGCCGAAGACTGTGTAGATGGCTGTCTCGTTGATTGTGGTCTTTGCGGATTCCTTTGTTGAGCAACTGGTCTGGAATTACTGTAAGGATTTGATGAACTTTGCAGGTAAGGTGAAGCTTTTGATGAAGTTTGATATGGAGAATTATTGGATGACAAAGTAGCAGTTGATCCGTTTGATACTTCCGATTCGTTGTTTTCATTACTCTTGTCATATGGATTACGAGGTTGACCTGGCTGACTTTGATTATGATTCATATTAGCATACGGGTTGGTGACTGGCCCCATATTTTGTTTCATTTGTTGCCTCTCTTGTGCATAATTCTTAAACGCTCCAAACTTTTCTTGTCTTTGATTTCCTGATTTCGTAGAAATACCCACTCTACTTAACTCCTCCCTGATCTCCTCTTCAGTGGGATCTTTCTTCATAAACATCTTTTTAATACCCATTTTGTCAACAAGTAATACAATTTATACAGCCCACAAATTTAAGCGAGCACAAAAAACTACAAGCTATGAAATATTATGTAAGAACTTATGTAATTAAATTTTATTAACCAATTTATACAATGGATGATTTTTGAATATAAAATTTGAATCTGGTTTAACAAATTCATCTTGCAATAGTTCAGATGCAGTTGGTCTATTCACAGGATCTAAAGTGAAACATTTCTTCAAAAAATTCTTTGCACAGTCATCAATATCTGCATTTATTGGCGGATGAGATTTCATTCTACCAATGTTGTAAATAGCTTGCATAGCGCCGGTGTTATCCCAAGGACGTTTTCCATTAAACATTTCCAATACCACACAACCCAAGGACCATATGTCAATTTTTGCTGAATAACCATCTTGGTTCTGTATGACCTCCGGCGCCATCCAGAAAATTGTACCTTGGATCGAACCGTTTTCAAGATACCCATTGATTGTCTTTTTGGAAATGCCAAAATCTCCTATTTTGCAAGTCCCGTCAAGTTCTAACAACAAATTGTCGGCTTTCAAGTCTCGATGGACTATGTTGTTTTCATGTAAGTAATTTAACCCCACCAAGACTTGTCTAGTGAGGAATTTGATCAAACAAGTATCAAATTTCCCGTAACTTTGTAAACAACTAGCTATGCTTCCACCAGCGACGTACTCTAAAAATAATGAATAAGTTGATTTGGTCTGTTCAAAGCCCAAGTATTGCACTATATTCAAATGATCTAAATCTTTCATCGTTTCAACTTCTTTGTGTAACCCATCGACCCCTAATGAGTTGTTACATTGTTTCACAGCTAACATTTCCCCGGTGGTGACGTTGAATCCTAAATACACGTCTCCGAATGATCCACGTCCAATGAGCTCTCCTTTGATCCAAGCAAATTCTTCAAATATGCCTTTTTTGTTCTTCAACTTGCTTACAAACTTATCAATGGATGTGACTTCAACAACTTTCTGACCCCACATTTTAGTGTTTGATCGAGATAGCGACACTTTTCTCCGAGCTTCATTGGCAACACCTCTGATAGTTTTCATTCTTCTCACTGGAGTATACTCGTTTGCGTTTGAGAAAGTCCTCGAGATTGAGGAGTCATCGATTATAGGCTGGTCCAAATTTGTGTGAGGAAAGTATTTTTCCAAGTTGTTATAAACTTCTTCTACAGGTGGTCGCACATTCATTTTCGTGCTTTTCATTGGCTTGACGAAGAAATCATCATCATCATCATCATCATCATCGTCATCATCATCATTATCATCGTCAACATCATTATCATTATCGTTATTATTATCGGGTTTGGTAAATTCAGGTTGGGTTTGCTCTTCTTTTTTCTTCACTGGCGGTGGTGGAGCCGCTCGTTTGGCTATGAAATTATTACGTTTCTCGGATGTAATTGTAGTGGCACTAATTGGTGATTTTTTCTTATCTGAAAGCGAACTGGAGTATATGTTATTAATTAATTTCGGTGTTTCGTATGGTGACTTTCTTCTTTCATCAAAATCAATTACATTCTTACGCAAAACTCTAAACGAAGTTTTCACTTGTAATGCAGGTTTTTCTGGTTTCCGTTCTGGTAATCTCAATGGGAACGCATTTGACGGTTTTTTAAAATTCCAGTAATCTATTTGAGGGTCTTTTGTTTGATTTAATAGATATTGTGGTGTAGCAGGATATGTGTTTCGATTGTCGTCAAAAGATTTCGAATCGGACGAGGTTGTAGATATGTTTGTACCATATGGCGATCGTAACTCTTGTTTAACCAACAATTTGGAATTTGGCTTGATGAGTTTGGAATAAAGACCATCGGGTAATGCGTCACCTTCTTTGGAATTAAAGTCAGTTAAATGAAAAGTTATGTTTCCTATTTCAATTAGCTCCAAAGAGGAAAACACATTTTTTTTAAAATCTTCATCCAATACCACGGGAATAAATTGTTTATTATCTTTTGTGACCAACACAGTAGCCAAATTGATGCTTTGTTTTGGTAAAAATCTTTCATCCACTTGCAGTTCAATTGAAGTTGTTGGGGATATAGAAGGAATATCTAAAGGTTCCAACATGGGAACCTCCAAAGTAGAATTTCGTTTTGATTTGATCTTGTCTCCACCGTACTTTCGAATCGTGTTTAATATGCCACTTTTTCTATACTCACTCTTGACTTGATCTTTATGTTTTCTGAAAAAAGAAGGAGATGATGCTGATGATGCTGAGGTCGATAATTGCAGTTCCTTGTCTTTACTCGAGATCGAACTTATGGATGAAGCCGACTTGTGGTACTTCTCAATTTTGTCTTCATTCTTTAACAAATCTATGAACCGGTCTATGGAATTCATAGGATCAGTTGTATCTATATACTTCAGAAATTGCTGCCAAATTATTGACTCTTTATCGAAATTCTCTAATTCTAAAAACCTGTTTCCTGATATTTCATTCCTCCTAAATGTTTCTTTCCATGAGTTATTGAAATCGTGTCTATCTAGCCATTTTATGACGGTTTCAATGTTCCATTTATTAGAAGTATGCTTTGATTGGTTCATTGCATATCTAGCAAATCGTTTATCTTTATTCTGTTTTTCTATTGAATTCCCAGATATAGTAGAGGATTCTGAGTCATGTCGGTTATGAACAAATTCAGCTTGTGGTTTATCGGTTTTCAATTCTATCGAGCTTTTTGAATGATAGTAACTTCCTATTATGGAACCCACAGCGTTTGAACTCAAACTAGTAGCATCACTTGGGGATTCAATTACAGGACTGACAAATTTGAAATCGTCTTTGGTTGGACTGTGGCTGTACATGACACTATCTGAAGTAACTCTAGGCTGTTGGGTATTGATTGATAAATTATCTTTTGTGGTGTTTAAAGAGGTTGAAGATGAGTTTGGCGGTTTGATTCTTTGGGTGTCATAACTGACAGATCTTCTATTTTCATCCCTAAATGTTTTAGAATTATTGGTGCTATTGTTATTGAACGAAAACACTTTGAACTGGCTGTATTCTATTTTTGAACGAGATAACGGAAAAATATAAATACGTAATGAAAAATTGCAATAAACACTCGATGAACCGGGTCACGTGAAATGTAAATACGACAACTAACTCCATGTGAATACAAATGCAGAGATTACGTTTTACGATCGTTGATTCGAAAAGTTAAACCAAAAGAATAGAAAGATGAAGATATACTTAAAAAGGGAAATTTCTGTTTTGCAATTGCGTTCAATTTAGAATGGCATTGCAGAAGTTACATAAGAGAAAATCAATGGTTATTAGACAAAAGTGTTTGGCTCTTTCTGCGATCATAGGAACAAAACAGTTTATGAAATCTTTAGATAAACAATTTATGGTGATGTTGTTAAATCATTATTTTCATTCATTTGAACTGTTTTTTCCACTTTTTAACCGAGTTTTTATGAAATCACCAAATGAAATAGGGTTTTTCTTTAAATCACGAAATAGATTATGATCGATAATTTGCATAGTATAGATTTTATTATTATTAGTTTGAAATTAAAATTTTTCTTGACTTCAAATGATTTTACTATTGTTTAACATTCATTGTCAGAATTTGCACCTAACGCAGTTTCTTAACCTATTGTTTTCTAATCTTTGATCCAGGCTTCAAAGTTAATCGTTACAGGGGTAGAAACTCATTTCAAACAATCTTCATACTGCCAGATGTTCAACGGAGAGACTTCCAAGAAAACTCACACCAATGCTAGGAATCTAATTCAACAAATTTCTGCAGATCGATTCAAGACTGTAACATGTAGTGTCTTTTTTTGCAGCCAATCTGGATTTGTGACATTGGTGCTAAAAATATCACAGCCGTTAATGTCCTGGCGAGGACAAAAAAGGTTATGGAGACAATAGAATGTAGAAATTAACACGATAAGCCTATTTACCGCGGTACACTTTTTTTGTAGAGGATTTTCGACTGAGTTGTTGGCACCAAACACCAACGACCTACCCCAGTAATCTACCGAATGTAAATCTGATCCGACAAGAATCCGACCTCGTATTTCTTACCACCAGATTTCTGGTTATTTTTTTTTTTTATTTTTCAATATTTTTTCTAGACGTTGAGTTGTTAAAAAACAGAAAAAGCTTCTGGGGAAAATTTTATTCAACACCAATTCTATAATGAGCACTCAAAAGATTGAAAAGAAGCCAATCAGTTTTTCCAACATATTGTTGGGTGCCGGGTTAAACATGGCAGAAGTCACCACTTTAGGTCAACCATTGGAAGTTGTCAAAACTACAATGGCTGCTAATAGATCGTTGACCATGCCCCAAGCTATAAAAACAGTTTGGTCAAGAGGTGGATTGTTTGGGTTTTACCAAGGGTTGATTCCTTGGGCCTGGATTGAAGCCAGTACAAAGGGTGCGGTGTTGTTATTCGTTTCAGCCGAAACTGAGTATCTTTTAAAATCAACTTTAGGTACTGGTAATTTTGTTAGTGGAATGGGTGGTGGTATCATGGGAGGTTTGGCCCAAGCTTATTTGACAATGGGGTTCTGTACTTGTATGAAGACTGTTGAAATTACCAGGGCAAAACAAGCAGCCACAAGTGGTGCACCTACTCAAACTAGTTTCCAAGTGTTCCAAGACATTTATAAAAGAGAAGGGATCAAAGGAATCAACAAGGGAGTCAATGCCGTTGCTATTAGACAGATGACGAATTGGGGTTCTAGATTTGGATTTTCAAGATTGGCTGAAGAATTAATCAGAAAACTTAGTGGTAAATCCGAAGATAAAAAGTTGACTGCTATTGAGAAAATTGCCGCATCCACCATTGGTGGTGGTTTATCTGCATGGAACCAACCAATTGAAGTTATCAGAGTTGAAATGCAATCGAAAACAAATGATCCAAACAGACCAAAGAATTTATCCGTACTTGGCGCTGCCAAATACATTTACTCAAATAATGGTATAAAAGGTTTGTACAGAGGAGTCACCCCTAGAATAGGTTTGGGAGTCTGGCAAACTGTTTTCATGGTTGCCTTTGGTGATATTTTCAAAAAGATGTTAAATACAGACGGTGCAGGACATTAGATATTTATATATTATAGAAATTAGATATTAAAAATTAAAATATATTATTTCAATTTCCAAATTTATCGTAACAGTATAAGCCGAATAAAGTTGTTATCAAACCTAAAGTTTGCAAATTTGAGAAATTTTTCAGTTCCCAGATAAAACTTATCAAAATGATGAATATCCTTTTTAATATGTTTGCAATTGAATAATTTATTGGATTAACCATGCCTAAAATTTGAAAAGCTAATAGACTTTGTAAAAAATGACTGAGGCCATTAATGAATATCAAAAAGAATATTTTCGAATTCAATTTTGCTAATGAATTGTGATAGTATTCCGATACGACATAAATTGGAAAAGTAAAGACAAATCCTACGATTGAACAGTAAAACAATATGGTCAATTTGTCCAATTTCTTACTTTGCTTTGCTAATGGTAAATTATCAATTGTCAATCTGTTTTTAGCAAATATGTTTTGTGAAACAAAAATCATCATTGAAACGAATGCAAAAGTCAATCCACTTAAATAATTGGAGTTGGAACTAACGGAGTTATTAGGCTTATAACATGTCAACATTATTCCCAAGACCAAAGGAATCAAAGTTATGTAAGTTTTTGACTTGTAAGATTTTTTAAATATGAATTTATAAATTAATACAGTTAATAAAGGACTTAATGACTTTATTGTATGAACTAAAGATACGGGAATGATTGAAGTTGCTTTGTGACTAGATAAATGACCAACAAATTGAAAACAACCCATTGGTAAAGTAGTTTGTACGATGAATGTTGTTGGTTTAATGAATTTCATTATTGACAATTCATTAGGCACAAAACCCAAAGGCAAAGAATGTAATATATTTTGATTGAAATTTATAGCTTGTAAAGTGAATAAACATAAGAAAATGTTCATTAAAAACTGATATTGGGTGAGTGTAATTGGATAATTAAAATTATTTAAAATCAATTTGGTTGAATTTGATGATATTATTGAGAAAAGGTACCACAATATGCATAGGGAGAATATTTTGTAATTTATCGGAGGTAACAATGAAGTAATGAATGATGTGGTTGTATTGGTATCAGCTGATTGCTTTGGGTAGTTGAAAAACTCCGGTGACGAAGGATGAGAAATTGGCGGTGTTAAAGGATAATTGAATTGGTGAAATGAACTGAATGAAGGGGAACTGGATAACGGAGGTGTGGGTAATTGGTAGGGTATGTTTGGATGTTTATGGGAAGCTGTTTTAGCTAAATTTGAAGATGAAGCATTCGGATTGACTTGGGAAGATTTGTAAAACTGGGAATGGTGTGGAAATTTTAAATCCTCTACTGATATATTACCTTTGTTTCTGTACATTGTGGGATTGAGTTGAGCGAGTGACTAATGTACGGGAATTCAGCAGTTAATAAAAGAATGAAGATGATGATAACAACAATAATAAAATGAAAAAAGTTAAAAATACAAAAACCAAACAAAACACAAAAACATCTCAACAACACAATAAAAAAAAAAAGAAATTCAGATTGATTGTTAAATATTGATGTTGGTACCAACCAGCAAGCCCACTTATACGTACACGACACTCTTAATTTAATCATCTTCAATTGATGTAGTTTCACTATGGATTTCATTTCACTATTCAACTTTAATACACGTTGTATTGGTATTTAAATTGGAGTTACACGATTGTGGCACGACACGTGATTATTTTTGTGTGTTTTTTATCTCGATTGTGCTACCAAAATGAAGATTTCGAGTAGTTCAGCATACATCTAGCCTTAACAATCATACAATGAAGAATAACAACTCAACTAATTGTTGACGTATTCAATTGTCTTCTCCTCAAGTTCCAAATAACATATCTAACAATTCAAATTCTATATCACGTGATATGACACGTGACCATTTTTAAATTATTCTTAGTTGTCTGAAATGAACATTTCATCTGATTCAATTAATCAACCTGATTCTCTCATCTAACTATCTGTAAGTGTAGTTTGTTGGTGTTGCAATTGATTTATATTTAATAATCATAAATTCAAAATATTCTATTTTTTTTTACAACAGAACAAATCTTTAATCAATCAAATCTATATTATCATATTTCCACTTACGGATCAATTCTTACTTTCATTGTTGATCAATCCAATTTTACATACAGATTATAAAGATACAATTGCTTACAATTCATGGTTAGTTTGGCTTTATACATAACCAAGACATTAATCAAAAGAGCTTTATCCGACGATACAGATGATAGTCCTGATTTATCAACTCCCGATGATGACCATTTAGATGACTCTAATCCTGTTGAAAACGAGATTTTCTCAAGTTGGGCATTGTTTATACTTTTATTCTTGTTGATGTCGGCGTTATGGTCATCGTACTTTCTACAACAACGAAGGATTAAAGCTATCCATGAGACTGTGTTATCTATATTTTGTGGAATGATAGTGGGACTCATTATAAGATTATCACCAGGACATTATATCCAAGACGCTGTGAAGTTTAATCCCGGTTATTTTTTCAATATTTTGTTACCTCCAATCATTTTAAATAGTGGGTACGAACTACATCAAGCTAATTTTTTCAGAAATATTGGAAGTATTTTGACATTTGCAATCCCAGGTACTTTTATAAGTGCTTTGGTGGTGGGTATTATTGTGTACATTTGGACTTCAATTGGTTTGGATAATGTAAAATTAGAATTTGTTGATGCATTAGCCGTCGGTGCCACGTTATCAGCCACTGACCCTGTCACAATTTTATCAATATTCAATGCTTACAAAGTTGATCCAAAACTATATACCATTATCTTTGGGGAATCCTTATTGAATGACGCTATTTCTATCGTTATCTTTGAAACATGTCAAAAATTTCATGGACATCCAGTACATTTTTCCTCATTATTCGAAGGTATAGGATTGTTTTTGATGACATTCACAATTTCAACAATTATAGGTATGTTGATTGGTATACTTGTTGCTCTCATATTAAAACATTCTCATATTAGAAGGTATTCGCAAATTGAAACCTGTTTGGTATTGTTATTTGCTTATGAATCATATTTTTTCTCAAATGGAGCTCACATGTCGGGAATTGTATCATTATTATTTTGTGGAATAACTTTGAAACACTATGCTTATTATAACATGTCAAGAAGAACTCAAATTGCAACAAAATACGTTTTCCAATTATTGGCTCAATTGAGTGAAAATTTCATATTCATTTATTTGGGATTGTCCTTATTCACAGAAGTTGAATTAGTGTTTAAACCTTTACTTATCATTGTGGCTTTCATATCTATTTGTGTTGCAAGATGGTCAGCAGTGTTTCCATTGTCTAAATTTTTAAATTTCCTTTATAAGGCTAGGTTCGAGAAATTTTCTCCACCTCAATCATCAGCAACTTTGCTTCCTGATGAAATCAGTCATTCATATCAAATGATGATTTTTTGGGCTGGACTTCGAGGCGCTGTAGGGGTCGCGTTGGCTATGGGATTTGGCGGAGAGGCAAAATGGACATTACTAGCAACAGTATTAGTGGTTGTTGTATTGACAGTGATATTATTTGGAGGTACAACAGCTAGCATGTTGGAGATATTAGGAATAAAAGTTGGATGTGTTGATGATTCAATCGACTCTGACGATGAATTTGATATCGAAGCTCCGAGATTGCCAATTCATAATCAAAGTTTAATGGGGTCAAGAAGATTCTTGAACTCACAATCTAAGTTTAAAGATTTACCTTCTAAGAACTCATCGGTAAATAATTTACTAGATGAAAATAATGATGACGATGAAGAGTTGATCAGCGAGGATGATTTGTTATCAGCCAACAATATAAACACCAATGTCAGCACCAACAGTATAGATGTAAATAGAGGCGGTGTGTTGGGAGCATTCTTGAGTGCTGAAGAACATGCCAAGTGGTTCACAAGGTTTGACGAAGAAGTCTTGAAACCGGTATTATTAGATAAATTACCCAATCAGGAAGAAAGAAGAGATTAAAATATATACATACACATTATACATTTCTTTCCTTTTGTTGTTGGTCAGCGATTGCAATGTCAACCACCCATTTTGCCAATTTGTAAGTTCTTGGGTTCAACACTAGATCGTTCAACTTGAAATTGAACAAGATACAAAGTTTGTAGAATTGGTGCATTGCCAAATCGTGTAGTAAAGCAACCACGCTGGATTTTAAATTCTCGCCTTTTGTGTAAATTGAGTTTGGTGGGTAATCGCAGTAATTTGTGGTTGTGCGAATAGTCTTTTCTAATATATTTAAAACGTTGCATAAATCAGTCTGAGTTATCACATTTAATTTGTCTTCTGATGTTGATCTTTTAATCAAATTTGAAATTGCTACAATTGAGTTGCCGAAATTGACCGGGTTTACCACCCTTGATTGTGAATCTCTTTTCAAAGTGACTCGAAATGGAGTTCCAAATTTAGATGATAAAAATTTGTCCTTGATTGAAATTAAATCTTGTTTAAAATTCGGTGCTTTGATTAATTTGTTAAAATATGTTGATATGGGTGACGCTATATTGTAGAAATGATTTGGTGTTAATTTGGACTCCAGAGGTGGATGATAATCTTTTATAACTTCGGATTTCTGCTGTAAAGGTGAGTTTGTAGAGTTACCAAATAAAACTGTTTTTTTGTCTAGATTTAAGTCGTCTTTATAATTAACTTTAATGTCTTTTAAAGCTTTCATATCTGACTCACTTCTATAATTGATTTTCTCATTGACTTCAATGAGTTCATCTGAACAGATTTTATATATCTGATTCCAGTACTCGTTTGTCTTCAGCTTTTGTGAAAATAGATTTTGTCTCAATACTGCACCTTCTTTTTCTGAAGTGGTTGAAATGTATGCCAATTCTTGATATGCCGTTAGTTTAATCAATGAATCTTCAGATTTTAACCCTTCAATTAAACATGAAATAGGATCCAGTGAGTATGAGCTTATAGGTTTCTTACCATCCAAGCATCCGATTATCAGATAGATGTTGAAAACGTAATTTTCAAACTCCCATGATAAAATAACCAAATAAGATAAGTAACCCAACACAAAATAAGTTGACCAAGAAGTATTATTTTTCGGGATTGTTGTGTCTAGTTTCATTATGATGATTAACAAGTAGCTCAATTTGTAGATCAAAGTTTTGACAAAATAATAACTCAACGGAGTCAATATGATGACAAACAAGTTAATTCCAATAGAGTGAGTTATCAATTGAATCAAATTTGATTTCTTAAACAATGCAGATTGTGGATTCACCCTGTTATTCCCATAACTGAAGTTCAATTTATTCCTCTGAAATATTAATTGATTGAAATTGTAGAATAAACTAACAAATACGCAGCTGTACCAATAATAAACAAATTCATCATTTATCAATGGTTGTGCTCTATATTCCTTGGACAATAGGTAGTATTGCGTTTTGAATGGGAAGTTGAATAAATAAAATGAGTAAATCAAAATCAGACTTAGTAAATAAAATGACCAACTTTTTAAAAATTTATCTGAAATTATCGTGTAAAAAAAAAGAGACGCCAAAGTCTTGTGTGATGAGTAGTCAACGGTCAGGAAGGTTTTCCTATTTTGACTGATTAAAAATGTAGATATGAAGATCAATGGTGTTATGACAATGAAATTAGTTAAAATTTGTGACCATATTGAACTTTGTAAAATAAACGGCAATTGATAAAAATAAGGTATTACTAATGAAAACAATAAGTTGATGTTTAACAAATATTTCAATCGTTTATTGTACACCCTTTTGAATATGGCTTGATAATTCACCTCTACTTTACCATTCATGTTGGTGAAGAAGTATCAACTTTTTTTTTGTGCGCGCAATGTGTATAGTGATGGGTGTCAAATTTTTATATTTACAATCTATTTACATATCAACTGTTTTGATTGAGTTGAGCTTGTCTTTTGTATTCTTCTGCTTTACCATTTAATACGTCTTTAATTTGTTCCAATCCTGGTTTACCATTGATTTCACCCAAGATGAAATCTTTGACATTATTTTCGTTAGTTTCATTTATAACATAATTTGGTGACATGCCATTCAATTTCGCTTCAATTAAAGATTTTTTAGACTCATAATCACTTACATTAACCTCAAATGCTTTGTAAATTGCATCTTCCAATTGCTCTTCATTTATAATAAATTTGTTAGACGCATGATACAATTGTAATAATTTCTCGAGCTTTGTAGATTTTGCGTTCAAGTCAAGTATATTTTTGTTCAATTTCTTCTCTTGTTTCATCAACTTTTTTTCGTCTTCACTGATTGGCTCAATCATACCGTTTTCTAATAATCCAGATAGTCCCGGTAAATAATTCAATAAACTATTTGATGATGATTCTTCTGATTGTTGTGCTTTTAATTCTTCTTCTTTTTTCACTTTTTTTTGGTGTATCTTTTCTTTTAATGAATCCATTTCCTTCATTCTCTTTTCTTCTTCTAAAAACGACTGTTTCAAGAAATCGGCTCTATAATAAGCTCTTTTCAAAAAATCTCTTTCATTTTTGTCCTCAATTTTGTTAATTTCACTAAGGGATTTGTCTGGATATTTAATTGAATTGATTAAATCTTGCACAGGTATGAATTTTCTAGGTTGGATTGTTTTCGGTTCAGGTTTACCTTTTATTTTTGGAAGCGGTATATTATCGGCATATCCTTGTTCGACGTTTTTATCTTTAGCTAGCTCAAACTCTAGTTTCGGACGTATGGGCATCTTAAATATAGGCTTTGTTTTTGGTAATATCCCTGATTTACCATTAAATTTTAATACATTTTTACCCATGGTGGTAATTAACTGAACAAAAAAATTTTCAGATACTACAAAGTTTGATATTAGAAAAATTACACGTACTGAACGCTACCACATTTATTACAATCATTTACATGTCCCCCCAAACGTCGTATATCTTCTCCGATAGTACTTTACCTATCTTTTTATTTCCAACTTGATCTTTGAATTCATCCATCATTAGTTTCTTTTTCACGTCAACGGGGACTAGTCGATGTTTTTGGTAAAATTGTATTAAACTTTTCGGTGTTGGAAATTGTTTCTGTATAGCTATTGCTTTTTCTAACGAACAACCTCGAACCGTCATCAACATTAATATAAACATTTCCTTCACTGTCATTTGCTTTGTTTTTACCATTATGTCTTGAAAACTCGAGAATAAATGCACACACTCATAATTTTCTTTCCTTTCGAATTTATGTCGAAAGGTAGTCAAAATTTGCAAGTAGTGATCTTGGTTTTTTATATCCGTCGGCTTAGCCACTACTAGGTTGACATCTTTCATTAATTCGGTAATAACTGAGGAATTGGTCAGTAGAAAATTAATCGTTTCATCAATATGCATAAATCTTTTCAAATATAACCTTGCATTTGTCATTGTCTGAGCAATACAGGTCTTTATAGACTCCATTAAATCAGTAACTTTATCACTCAGTCCAACCATTTCTTCTATGATATAATAACAATGTTTCATACCTGCCTTTTGCATTCGATTTTTCTGTTCTTGGAATCTACCATCTTTGATCGAATCGACTAAATCGTCAATTCGTTTCCTTTCACATATAAAATTAAGCACTGATTCTCTTTTAGTTTTTAAATTTCTTGCAACCCAAATAGCATCTCCAGATGATAATCCTATGAATTCAGTCTTAATATTAGTTAATTGTAATCGTTTTTGAAAATAATCTCTTTCGTTGCTAGATCTCATTTCTCGATTATCTATATACAATATGATTTCAAAATCTTTTGGTAACCAGATTTCGTAATTGACGCCAGCGTAGTTTCTATTTACAGAATCATGATTTTTCATCTTGTTGAGTTCTTCAGTTATAAATCTATTATCATGGGCAGGATTATGCAATGCCGGCATTGCTCGTATAGGCGACGATCCCAACATGGAGGAATTAAGTCTGACTCCATTATCAAAAGACATATCCACCGTGGTGTTTGCAATTGGAGAAGAATCAATTCCCACAGTGGATTTTAATTGTTTAGCTAAATCTTCACCTTCATCAGTCAAGCTGTATAATTTAGGAGACCTGCCACGGAAAATCACCAACTCTTGATTTATTAGCGTTTTTATAGAACTCCAAGCAGAATAAAATTCTTTACTTGCAGGATTAGATGTGAAAGATTTATCACAATAAGGAGTTGCAATTGAACTGATTTGCTCTCTCGTTAACCCTTTTCTCTGTCTGTCTTTAAGAAACAAAGCAATTAGAATTGCAAAACCCCCAGATCTGTTTTTGGGTATATACTTCTTAGCTGTCTTGACGCGTTTGGCTGGTTTTTCTTGCGACGTACTGTCTTGGAAGTCTAAAGAATGCTTTTCTACGTCATCAAGAAAACCTCTAGGTACAGGATAATTATTTTCATCACAATGACTAGCAATTTGTTTTCTAATCAATGTCACTGTCTTAGCGCCAACAAATTTTATCAGTTTTAAAGTTTTCAAATCAGTGATTGGTAATTCGAATCTTCGTAGTTGCTCCAAAGATTTATTATACAATATGGCCAATTTCGAGCCTTTCCTTGTTGCTTTAACAGCTTCTTCTTCTATCCAGTTGGTTATTAGTGGTTTAAAATCCACAGGAGGGAAATTCATGGGTTCCATATCACCTCGAAACAAAACAAAAAAAAAGAAAAAGAAAATAAAAATATAAATTGAAAACAGCACCAGTATTCATGTCATCCATCAAGAGAAATAACATACCACCAATCAATTTGATCTATCGATGTTTGCAAGAAAAGTCATTAGTGACAGTTTGGCTATATGAACAATCGGAAATACGAATTCAAGGCAGGATATGCGGGTTTGATGAGTTTATGAATTTAGTGATTGAAGAGGCTGCTGAGATAAAAAATGGTGTTGAATCAAAATTGGGCAAGATATTATTGAAAGGAGATAACATAACATTAATATCCAGTTTGGAATTACAAGCATGAAACGAAGGCAATGTACATTATCATATAAACTTCACCTTTTTCTTAGGACTAGAGTTGGATGATGAATCATATTCATTTGATCTTTTACTATGTCGTAGTTCGCGTTCTTCTTTGAGTTTAAGTGAATTGTATTGACTGATCTGTGACTCTCTTTGGTACAAATTGTGCTGCTTTTTTATGGGTGATTTCACCTTCACCTCAGACAAGCGGATGGCTGACAATATGTCTGTTGATAGGCGGATAACAACTGTGTATTGTTGCTGTAATTCTACTGTCATATCATGATAAATGTTTGACTAACAAAATAGATCTTTTTTTTTTCTCTATTCCTACAACACGTCTAAATTAAACATCATTCAATGAATCATAGAGAAAATGGTCAAAATAAAAGATTCACAAGGTCAGCAAATTACGAAAAATCAATTCATGAACCTGGATTTGCCATATCTCCTTACACTGAGAAAGAACAGGCTATGATACAAGAGAAATTGAATAAAGTTTTGGGGCCGGAATATGTCAGTTCAAGACCAAGTGGAGGGGGATCCAAAGTCCTGTATATTGAAGGATGGAAAGCTTTGAATTTGGCGAATGAAATTTTTGGGTTTAATGGTTGGAATTCTGAAGTCATATCTTGCAATGTTGATTACTTTGACACTCATAATAATACAGGTAAATACTCTTTAGGTATATCCATTATTGTGCGAGTCACAATTAAAGATGGAACTTATCATGAAGACATAGGGTATGGATATATAGATAACGCCAAGTCGAGGCCAATGGCGTTTGAAAAATGTCGAAAAGAAGCTTTAACAGATGGATTAAAAAGATGTCTTCGTTGCTTTGGAAACGTCTTGGGGAATTGTTTATATGATAAAACGATTGTCAAACAAATGAACAAAGTCACTTTACCACCTGTTGAATATGAAGCTGACAATTTTCATCGAGATCCTTTGTTAGCTGAAAGAGAGCGGAAAAAGCAAAAGCAAGAGCAGGAGAAGCAACAACAAGAAGAATATGAAAAGAGAATGGAATTGCAGAAACAGAAAATAGAGAAGGCGAAACTATTGGCCAAACAACACGAGGATAAATTGAGGCAGCAGCAAAATGGGTTTGTAACTCCAAAGCTGCCAAATAAAATTGTTGAGATTTCAAAAGAAGAGCCTGACGATGAAGAGGATTCGTTTTTGTTCAGTGATGATATCAATGATGATCTAATACAAACTAAATTAGTTTCTCCTGATGAAAATGATGAGAAACCGACACCACTCGAGTTTGGATTTGTGGCTGCGAAAAGTGCTGATCTACTACAAAATAATCAGGTGGAAAATATACCTCAATTTGACACTACTTTTGTAGCCTCGAGTTTACGACGAACCGTTGATCCAACCAAATCGGTGCCCATAAAAAGAACAGATGCAGAGAAACCTAATGTTTTAAAACCAAATCATTTACATAATCGGATAGACAAACCCAGCATAAACCCCTTGAATCTTGGCAGTAAGATTTTGAATAATTTGTCACAAGATCACGCTCATGTGCGGAACGAAGAACCGTCTCATAAACGACCTCATCGTGATATCAGTTGATAGTTATATACACGCTAAGTTTAAAGTTTACTAGTAGATTCGCGGCAGATCATTTATTTTTTTTTTTTTTTTGTTTCGTTAGACTTTGCATAGACAACACACATGAGAGGGAATTCAGGTATTCTTCCACTTCTTAAAAACATAGGTCCTTTCAACGAAGTCATCGAAGAGTACAATTATGAATCAGCTTTGGAAAAATTGTCTTCATGTAAAATTTTGGTCATTGGAGCAGGCGGATTAGGCTGCGAACTACTCAAGAATTTAGCATTGACAGGTTTTAAAAACATACATGTCATAGATATGGACACTATTGATTTATCCAATTTGAATCGGCAGTTTCTATTTAGACACAAAGACATTGGCAAATCCAAAGCCGAAGTGGCGACTTCTTTTATTAAAGAAAGGTGTGGAGATGATCTAAATATTGTACCTTATTTCGGTAAGATCCAAGACAAGCCACTAGAATATTACAAACAATTCGATCTAGTAATCAGCGGACTAGATTCAGTTGAAGCAAGAAGGTGGATTAATGCAACTTTGGTCAACTTAGTCAGTGAGGATTTAATTATACCGTTGATAGATGGAGGCACAGAAGGATTTCGAGGTCAATCAAGGGTAATTATCCCCAGTTTCACCAGCTGTTTTGAATGCACTCTAGATTTGATGTCTAGTAAAGTTACATATCCAGTTTGCACAATTGCCAATACTCCTCGATTACCTGAACATTGCATTGAATGGGCGCATCAAATTCGATGGCAAATCGAATTTCCAACTAAAAAATTTAATGCTGATGACCCAGAGCATGTTGATTGGATGTACCAAACCTCTTTGGCTAGAGCAAACAGTTTTAAAATTGAAGGAGTTACAAGGCTGCTAACTTTAGGAGTTTGCAAAAATATAATTCCTGCAATTGCATCTACAAATTCAATCATTGCAGCTAGCTGTTGTAATGAAGCATTCAAAATCATAACAGATTCAAACCCATTCCTTAATAACTACATGTCTTATACTGGAGATTATAGCATTTACACATACACATTTGAGAATAAAAAAAAATCAAATTGTTCAGTGTGTGGATCAATAGCCAAAGCATACCAGGTACAAAATTATTGGACTTTACAACAATTCATCGAAGAAATTAGTAATAAGCAAGAAATACAAGTCAAAAATCCAAGTATAAGTTCAAAAAGTGGACCTTTGTACATGAGTTCTCCCATTGAATTGCAAAAAATCACAAAGCAAAACTTATCGAAAAAGATTAATCAATTGGTATCAGACGGTGATGAGATTGTGGTAACTGATGTAAATTTGCCAATCAGTTTGAGATTAGTTATTAATTTAGTCGGTGAAGAGGTAGATCCTGAATTTAGTTAAAATATACAGGTATATTTTATTTATATATTATTCATTTCTTCAATAATCATTGAATTGAAGTCGTCTATATTGTCTAAATAGATATGGTGGCCCGAATTCTCGATAATCTTTACGTCACTTAAAGCTTTTTTGTTGAAATTGTTTATTATCAGAGAACACAACTCACCACCTTTTCTGTCCATCCAATCTTCTTTCCCGTACCACCAACTGACTTCAAACGTTATTTTATGTACACCCCTTTCAATCAATGGATGTCTCGCATTAGCACCGGGCTCTAGCAAATAATTTAACATGTATTCGCCAGATCCAGGTCCTTGAAAGATTCCATAGAAATATTTGTGCAACAAATGCGATTCTTTTTCAGAAAGGTTTGCAAATCTCCTTGACGACCAGCCGCTCACTAATTTAGAACCCAATGGACCGAATTTTCGAACAAGTGTGAATGGAGATATATTTTGTTCCCATAGTTTCTTGAAATATTTTGGGACAAAAACAGGTTTCCGATGTTTGATGATTGCCCCTGGTGAAACACAAATCAACTTTTTGCAAAACTGAGGATTTTTTATTCCATATGTTAATAGTAGGTATGCACCCATTGAATGAGCCATAACAATGCATTTTTCAGGATCGACATTCTTCTGCTTGAAATATGATTTAAAAGAATCGTGAAACCAAGCTTCGACTTGTTGTAAGTTTTGAGGATCAAAATCCGGTCTTGAAGAACATGCATATCCAAACATATCAAAAGCATGTAAGACATATTTTGACGATTTATCATTTGATAAAAGTTCAAAATTTTTTAAAAATCCTCCCAAACCTGAACCATAACCATGAACCATAAACAAATGATTTAAATTTTCGGAATCGGCTTGTGACTTACCTGGTGGGTAAATAACAAATTCATTTATGTAATTTCCTTTCGAGTCTATTGGGATTTTTAAAACCTCAGATGACCGTCCATGTGAGTCTGGGTGAGGGTAGAATGGCAATAATGAAAGCAAATCATGTTGAAATTTAACAGGATCACATATTCTATAGTCTTCAATAGACTCAGCTACGCTCAAAGGAAAGTTGTTGCTAAAAATCTTACTTAACGGCACTGAGGTTGGATGAGTTGAACGTTTATATCCATTTGAATTTATTTTAGCTAATTCCACTGGTACAATCTGCGGATTTTCTTTTTGAAACTTTTTGAAAGATTTGAGTAGCTCTTTAATATTTATACCTTGAATGTTAGGATTGTAATTAAGGGTTTGTAGCTTCTTGAATGACGTGTTAATTAAATTGTTCATCTCGACTACAACAAATTTTTATAATGGCAATACAACTAAAAGATTTAACTTAACTAAAAGCAAAATAATAGCTGAATGCAACTCCAGTCATGGATCAGACTAGTCTGGGTCTAGTGAAAAATAACTGAAAATTAAAATTTTTGCAAAACAATGTCGCGACACTCAAAATGTAAAGAAAAATGAGTTACAAAGTTTAAATACCCCAATACTCCTGATAGAATAAGTCAACGTGGAACTTCAGATTATAGTTTGTTACATTGCGTTATTAATCTATTTTTTATTAATGATTTAGAGTGTCAGTTGTCGTTTTCATTTAATGATCTAAAGCGTCAATTGTCCGTATTTTTAATGATATAAAGTTAATATTTTGCTGTTACAAACATTAAGATCAACGGAATAAGCTCAAAAAAGAGTGATAACAAAAGGTGCATTGTCATCTTTAAAAAATACAATAATGTGTGATTATTTTCCAATGTCGGTGGTAAAATTTTAGTTTTTAAAATTCTATATAGACTTGAGTAACTCTTATTTGTAGCTAAAGATTTTCAACTTAAATAAAGTATTTACATTTCAATCGTACTCTGCTTTAATCACATTTGCCAAAAAAGCAAATTCGGAACGGTATCGCAACTATACTCTCCTGCCATAAACGCTTCACCTAAAAATTTGTAAAGACTAGTGGCTAGGATGATTTTGTCAAATAACATTCACTGCCTTTTTACGACCTTTTACTAAATACTGTTGAGTTCAAACAATGGCAAGACATTGTTTAGGGAACATATCTGAGATTTTAATTTAATTTGGTAGCGTTGGCTGCAAATTTCCTATTTTTTAGTTTATTTTCCAAACATTCATTTAAATTCGGAAATGTTGTAAGTGGGAAGCATTTGCAAGGTGCATACTTTGTCAAAAGGCGTATTTCTGTCTTTACTTTCACATCTCATCAATAATAAAATCATAGAAATCTTATATATAAAAGTCATTAAATTGGTATTGTGAACATATATATGATATAAATATTATTAAGCTAATCAAATTCAATTATTGTAAATCGGCGTAAACTTGAGCAGTGATTTCTTCCACATTTAAATGTTTCACTCCCAAAACATCAACAACAGCTTTGACTATGTCACCAATTTGATCATGAGCGATATTCAAAAGCTTCATGATTACTGAAATAATCAAAGGCAAATGGGTGAGAATCAAGCCCATCAACTCAGTGTTACTTGGAAGAGCACCAAACCCAGGATTTAAGCCCAAACCTGGATTTGGTCCTAAACCAGGACCAGATGGTATATCCCTAGGATGGAGATCACCAAAACCATGAAACATATCAGAAAATAATTTACCCATGTCTGGCATAGCAATACGAGCAACTTTACATATTGTTTGGAAAATTCTCATTAAAGTAGGAATCAAACACATAATCATCTCTTTATGATCAAAGTCCAAGAAACCAGGCCCAAAAGGAAGTTCAGGAAGTCCATGACCTGAACCATTAACAGCTTTGTGTGATGGAAAAACAGTAGCAGCACTAACAATCAAAGTAAAAATTGCTAAACCAAAAGCTTGAGTAAATTTCATCTTGATTAGAGTCTCAGTTGAAGACATTCAACTTCCATCTCTATTTATAGGTGAATTCTTCACTGTTTTATCCTAAGTTTGGCACAGAGTATTGTCGGTCAATTGTAGACAACTGAGAGGTCGCATTATACTGCAGAGATATCACATTGTTTATCAAAACAAAAATCTAATGACTTGAGTAACTTATTTTCATGCTTTAGCTGCGATTTACTTGTTTGACTCAATCCCATCTTATCATCTATGATTCAATCAAGGCTTCTCATATCTAGAACTCAATCGATAACAAAAATTTAGAAATACCAAGAAATGTAAATCACAAAATTTAGAAATTGTAAGTACAAATATGACTGAATCACTATATATTCCAAGAAATACTTGACTTTCCTTTCAATTGTATCTAAATTTTTACAATAACTCCAAGGATTCTTGTTATTGAATAGACATCTCAATCAGTAACACAAAAGAAGGTTTTACAAAGAGTTTATAAGATTTCACTTGCAAACTTAAAACAGACTAGAAGTTTTAAAATTGAAAGTTACTCAAAATTCCTAATCCAGTAAACTTCCGAGAATAGTTCAACCAACTCAAAAAATCGGATGGAGTGAAGGTGTGAATGTCGATGACCGGATAGGAGCGATCGAATGATGTCAAAGCCAAAAGGCTTAATGCCAAGAGGGATTGGTTTATATGATTTGCAGCACTAACGGCTTTACCTTGATACGTCAAAATCAAATGCCATAAATAAAAAAAAAATACCGTAATGCGTTTTTATCACAATAAATAAGACACATTTTAATTAAACTCAAATTGTGAATATGTGCATATTGTTTAAGCCCCGGGACTAGATCTACACTTCGAAATTGTTACTATTATTCCACCCGGTCTTTGCAATACAAGAAGTGGCATACAAAAACAAAGGCTCGATCCGAACGAACAAGACAACAGTTGAAATGTAACAATAAATTCGTTTATTCAAAACCAATAATAAGTTCTGGCACAATAATTGTGTTTTAGACTTTAAGCATATATTTAAATTTTGAAAAAAAAAAGGAAGAGTACAGAAAAAGAAACATGAGTTCCCTTTATAGCCAATGAAAGCTGGAACAAAAAAATAAATTTGTTTGATGCCCTAGCGTTACATCCAAACATCAATACATAATTGTATTTGCGAGTCGCTTTATCAGATACATCTACGTATGTTTCTAAAGTTTAATTGGGTATGTAACAAAACCGATGTTGTGCATTACTGTCTGATGATATGATGAATATGACTTTCTCTACGATTTCAGGCAAATGTAAGACTGGTTCTTTAAAAGTTGATTATGGCATTCAGCAGAAGCTACGATTCTTGACGAGTTATTGGCACCATCGATCCTTTGGCCATGTTACAACGGAAATAGCCAATGAAGATAAAGTTTTCATAATTTTTAAGTAAAGATGCATATTAATTAATAATTGATGTCTGCATAAGATGGGCAGCATTCAACAATTGGGGCATCTGATTGGTCAAAACATTGGAAAAAAACTAGATGCATGAAATCACAATTAACAAGGTAATGTCTAAAAGTTGGTTAAAGGCGACAATTTATACTGAAGCTACCAGGTGCCCAGAATTTACCAATCCTTTAGCCAAAATTGTGAATTTTGTGTGCTTGCCAAGAAAATATATACTGCACCAACACAAACTAAAATTAAATATTTTATAATTTTTATCTATTTCATCAGCTAGTTAATCGATGTACCTTCAGTGTGAAAACAGAAAACGAGTCAGCGAGAAGATCCTTATTTAAATACTCCAATCTTCCTGAGTTAATTCTTTTATTCCTTTTTTGGTCTTTCTTTTTTTCTCGTTCTTTGGGTTTCTTTGTTTTAATAGTCAAGGCATAAAGTATCAGTTTCTTATATCATATATAAGTGAAAGCACCACCAAAATGATGAAGAAATTATTTTTTATCACATTTTTAGTATCATTGATTAACTATGTTGCTGCCGAAACTCATACTTGGTACTATCAAACCGGTTGGGTAGACGCAAATCCAGATGGAGAATTCGAAAGAAAAATGATTGGGTTCAATGGTTCATGGCCATTACCTACTTTAAGAGTTAAAAAAGGTGACAGAGTCAATTTATATTTGATCAATGGTTTTGATGATTTGAATACCACTTTGCATTTCCACGGTATGTTTCAACCAGGATCTAACCAAATGGATGGTCCAGAAATGATCACTCAATGTCCTATTCCTCCAGGTGAAACTTTCTTGTACAACTTCACCGTCGATGAACAAGTCGGTACATACTGGTACCATTCTCATACTTCAGGTCAATACGGTGATGGTATGAGAGGTGTTTTCATCATTGAAGATGACGACATGCCATACAAAGATGAATACGACGAAGAAATTGTTTTGACTTTAGGTGAACATTACCATGATTACTCATCTGAATTAAAACCAAACTTTTTAAGCAGATTCAACCCAACAGGAGCTGAGCCAATTCCAGATAGTTTGTTATTCAATGAAACTGTTAACGCTACTTGGAAAGTCGAGCCAGGCAAGACTTATTTGTTAAGAATTGTCAATATTGGTAGATTTGTTTCTCAATACCTTTGGATTGAAGACCACGATTTTACAATCATTGAAGTTGATGGTATTTACGTTGAGAAAAACACAACTGATTTGTTGTACATTACAGTTGCTCAAAGATATTCCGTTTTGGTCACCACTAAAAACTCAACTGATAAGAATTATGCATTCATGAACAGAGTCGACACTGATATGTTGGATACCCCAGGTAACTTGAAAGAAAATAGCACCAACACAATGGAATACAGTTCTAGTAATGCTGCTGTAGAACAATCCATTTTGGAAGGTGACAAACAAGATGATTACTTTGATGACTTCTTTTTGAAACCTTTAAGTAAAGAAAAATTGTTGGATGATGCTGATTACACTATTACTGTCGATGTTCAAATGGACAATTTAGGTGATGGTGTCAATTACGCTTTCTTCAACAATATCACTTATACATTCCCAAAGGTTCCAACTTTATTGACTGCTTTATCTGCAGGTGATGACGCAAGCAATGAGTTAGTTTACGGTACAAACACCAACTCATTTGTTTTACAAAAAGATGATATTGTCGATATAGTCTTGAACAATTTGGATACTGGTAAACATCCTTTCCACTTGCACGGACACGCTTTTCAACTTATTGAAAGACACGAAGCTATTGATGACGATGAAGATCCAGTTGCTTACAATGCTTCCGATCACGCTGAATGGCCAGAATACCCAATGGTCAGAGACACTGTTTATGTTAGACCTCAATCTTACATAGTTTTGAGATTTAAATCCAACAACCCAGGTGTTTGGTTATTCCATTGTCACATTGAATGGCATTTGGACCAAGGTTTAGCTATCCAATTGATTGAAGACCCAATGAGCATCCAAAGCAATGAAACTCAACAACTTACCGATAACCATAAACAAGTTTGTGAAAAAGCAGGCGTCAACTGGAAAGGTAATGCAGCTGCTGATTCAAACGATTACTTGAACTTGAAATCAGAAAATGTCCAACATAAGAGATTGCCAACTGGTTTTACCGCCAGAGGTATTGTTGCTTTAGTATTTTCATGTGTTGCCGGTTTCTTGGGTATCGGTGCTATTGCATTTTACGGTATGAATGATATTGATGATGTTGAAGAAAGAGTTGCTAGAGATTTGGATGTTGATCTTGAAGAAGAAGAGTACGAACAAGAAGAAATATCAGCTTCTTCAGTAGGTAATTCCTCAACTAAAGGATTCAACAAATAAACTACTTCATGATTGAACCGATTTCAAATGTTTGTTAGAAGAAATGTGTGTGTTAAACTTTGTTTAAGAGAGAAGCAAAGTTTTTTGAAATATCATTTGAAATGGGTTTACTTGAAAAGTTATACAATTTTTAGTTCGCTTTAATATTTTTTTGGTTCAATTGTTAATTGAATTTGGTACTTTAATGACTTGACTTAATGATTAATTTGATTTTTATAGAAATTCCCTTAAAAACCCCTCCATTTTTTTAGATTTGTTTAATAAATAACGACCCCGTATTTTTAAGTATTATGCCTGTCATCATTACTTTCGTCTAGAAAAGTTTGGAAAGTTTGACATATTTGGTCGTGCTCAACACACTATCAACACATTTGAAACCACTTTTTAAAAATAGCATCAAATTTGAGATCAGGCAAGAGGGATGACTTAAAAATGACGACATTGGTGCTATTTTGCTTAATTAGAGTAATATGACATTAGGTTGGCAGAAGCATCTGACAGACACAAAAAGAACAAATCATGGTTGACGCAAGTAAAAGGATATGGTTAACGCCAATTGTTTAAAAATTTCTGACGGGGCTTTAAATTAGAAAAAAACCACTTGGTTGGTTGGTTGGCGCAAATACAAATGTGTAAAAACACAATAAAAAAAAAAATATAAAAAAATATAAATTACATTATAACTTATCAGATTATTTTATATACAGGGCACCTGGCGTTGATGTGAATGCAACTAATATTTAAATCGAATGTAATATCCTTCGAGTTCAAAAATCAGTTGTTATTTTATCAGCTTTCATTTAGAGTTCGTGAAGTTTAATTCTTGGGTATTTGAAGTTGTGGTTATTCGAAATTAAAGATTTCCCCTGATTGTATATTTTTTTGACACAATTCAAATTATTTCTTGGCGAGTTCTTATCAATAGATTATTTTTGGACACAAATCATATCAATACTTAACCAAATTATCTGGCTCATTCAAATAGACTATACAGTATGAATTTTCTAAGTATATTGACTTTGTCTTTCATATTGTCAATTATCAATGCTGAAACTCATACTTGGTACTTTCAAACCGGTTGGGTTGACGCAAATCCAGATGGAGAATTCGAAAGAAAAATGATTGGGTTCAATGGTTCATGGCCATTACCCAACTTGAGAGTTAAAAAAGGTGACAGAGTTAATTTATATTTGATCAATGGTTTTGATGATTTGAATACCACTTTGCATTTCCACGGATTGTTTCAACCAGGATCTAATCAAATGGATGGTCCAGAAATGATCACCCAATGTCCAATCCCTCCAGGCGAAACATTTTTGTACAATTTTACTGTTGACCAACAAGTCGGTGCATATTGGTACCATTCTCATACTTCAGGTCAATACGGTGATGGTATGAGAGGTGCTTTTATTATCGATGACGACGACAATCCATACCAAGATGAATATGATGAAGAAGTGGTCTTAACTTTGTCAGAACATTACCATCAATACAGTAAAGATTTGATGCCAGGATTTTTGAATAGATATAATCCAACAGGAGCAGAACCTGAACCTGATAGTTTATTATTCAATGAAACTATGAATGCAACTTGGAATGTTGAGCCAGGCAAGACATATCTATTGAGAATCATAAATGTCGGTAGATTTGTTTCACAATATTTTTGGATCGAAGATCATAATTTGACAGTGGTCGAAGTGGACGGTGTTTATGTTGACAAAAATACAACTAGCATGCTTTATATTACCATTGCCCAAAGATACACAGTTTTAGTTACTACGAAGAACTCAACTGATCAGAATTATGCTATAGAAACATTTGTTGATAAAACCATGTTGGATCAACCAAAAAATGTTAATACAACCAATTACATGATGTATGATGATAGTTTAGCTAAACCTAAGACAAACACCAAACTGTCTTTAGATGATTTCTTGGACGATTTCTATTTAGTTCCATACAATAAGGAGAAGATTTTTGACGATGCTGATTATACTTTAACTGTTGATGTCACAATGGACAATTTAGCAAACGGTGTTAATTATGCTTTCTTCAACAATATAACTTACACTACTCCTAAGGTTCCACCATTGTTGACTGTGTTATCATCAGGTGATTTGGCAACAAACGAGTTGATTTACGGTTCGAACACTAATACTTTTGTGTTACAAGGTGGTGAAACGGTTGACATAATTTTAAATAATTATGATACAGGAACTCATCCGTTCCATTTGCACGGACATGTTTTCCAAGTCTTGGAAAGACATGAAGCAATAGATTCAGGCGATCCTGTACCATTCAATATTTCAGATCATGCCGAATGGCCGGAAATTCCAATGCAAAGAGACACTCTTTACGTGAGACCACAATCTTATTTTGTCATTAGATACAAGGCTGAAAATCCAGGTGTTTGGTTTTTCCATTGTCACATTGAATGGCATTTAGATCAAGGGTTGGCTATTGTTTTAATTGAAGATCCATTATCCATTCAAAACAACGAGACTCAACAATTGACCGAAAATCACAAACAGGTTTGTGAAAAAGCTGGTGTTAATTGGAGAGGTAATGCCGCAGGTAATTATACAAACTTTTTGAATTTACAAGGTGAAAATGTTCAAGTCAAACCATTACCAACTGGTTTTACTGCTAAAGGTATAGTTGCCTTGGTATTTTCATGTGTCGCTGCCTTTTTGGGATTGGGAACAATTGCCTATTATGGTATGAACGACATAGCGAATGTCGAAGAAAGAGTAGCTAAAGATTTAGATGTCGATCTCGAAGAAGAAAACGACGAAGTCACCGAAGTGGAGCAAGTGGTTGAAGGAAGTAGCAGTTTTTCTGGAAACTCCTCAACAGCTAAAATACATTAAAAAAGTTTGTCAAGTAAAAGGTCATGAAGAAAATGTGTGTGTGGAAGAAATCTTATTAAGAAATGGAAAAATTGGATTTCTCCTTGAATTAACCTTGAAAATTGATAAACAAATACATCCCCCCATCCTGCATTATAGTTTGTTTTTTTATAGCTTCATTTCGTTTTGATTAATTTTAATAAATAATTTAATATCCCGGTACAAAAAATTTACTTTGTCTGAAGAACTCACTGTAGAGAAAAACAAAAAGTTTCAGTTTGAACTTTAATGATTGAAGCTTTATATATATCTGACTCAACCAACAATTTGATATATGAGTATTCCAACACTTTAACAACTCCTAGCTTTAAAACTTTGCTTCCTAAGATTAATCAATCGCCATCAAGTTGCATTATAGAGATTAATCCGCAGTATTTTATATCCCGTCAGAATCAAAACAGTTTGAGTTTTTACTTATTATGCAATAACTCGACAAATTTCAATCCGTCGATACCGCATATATTTGCAAGAAGGTTAATTGAGGTGTTGCGTGATTACTTTGGCGAACCATTGACACCATCGAAGGTTGAATTGAATAATGACATATTAACTTTATTGATGTATCAAATGTTGGATGACGACATACCCAATATCACTGACTTTAACAAGTTAAAAGATCTTGTTAGTTACAAGAGTTTTTTGAATAAAATTTTGAGCGGTGCAAGTAAAGCAACTAAAAACATAACGAATCCATTGGATTTAAATGTCAATAAACTACAGAAAGAATTAAACGATATACCATGGAGGAAATCAAATGTAAGACATACCAATAACGAAATGTATGTTGATGTGACGGAAACTGTGAGTGTAATTATAAAACCAGTCATCAAAAAATCAAAACTCCAACAACAGAATTTTGATTCTGCATTTTATTCGAGTTCCAAGAAAGTTAATGAAGTTGAAAACCACATAATAGAAGGGCACGTCGATGGCGAACTATTATTTTTAAGTAGACTAAGTGGGGTTCCAACATTAGAATTGGTTATGAATTCTGTCGGTTCAAGATTAGCTTTACCAAGCTTCCACAGATGCATTGATGTAGATGGTTGGAATGAACGAAAAAGTGTATTAAAGTTTATACCTCCAGATGGATCATCAATATTGATGAAATATCAGCTAGAATTGGACAAAAACATTTTAAGAAATACTATCGATATCGATTTCATTTGTAATACAGAAGAAAAGGATTTTGAAATAAGAATAAATCTATCACATTTGAACAAAATTGACTTCATAAATGTGGAAATACACTGTGAGGATGATTCTGATACTGTGAAATTAAACCGGCTAACACAAGGTGATTTTTCAAACAAATCTGATGGTACAAGTGAATGGTGTTTAAATAATATTAAAAACGGCACAACTCCAACATTCTACGGTAGCATAACTTCAAAAGAAGACAACGATGAAAAGGTAGATGAAGTAGACGCAATTACCAAGCCAGCAAAGCCTGCTTATTTAAAAGTAAATTACAGTTGTAAAGGTTCAGTGCCAAGTGGATTTAAAATAGAAAGTTTGAAAATCGTAAATTCACAAGGATTGAGTGATAACGTTAAGCCTTATAAAGGTGTCAAATATATCACAAAGTCAGGAAATCACATAATAAGATCTTAATTTATCAATCTATTCTTATATTCCCTATGAACCTGTTAATATAAGTTTTGACGTCAATACTATGTAACTCACTTATTGTGATTTCTTTTTACTTTTCTGCTTTTGTTGATTCTTGATCAAAACCTTACCAATAAACACTCCGACAAACAAACCACTTAATAATAACAAAACCAAAGGTAATTTTATAGCATAATCTCTTGGTAAGAAGAATTGTTGTATGAATGAAGACTCATTCACAAAAGGTAAAATGAATACCCAAGTCGTGTAATATAGGAACACAATTGAAGCAACAATAATCATAGCAGCCCCAATTAATTTATCTAATGCCTTTTCCCGTTAGTATACCTCCATCTGAGCGGATCTATTCTCCCATACCATTTTTGTTGTTGTTCTTTTACGTGTAGATTTTTACGGTGAAAAAAATACCGATTTTGATTTCTGCGACACTTTGTTCCACACTACCATTTTGTTTGACAATTAACTATGTTTTCGAAACTCAAGCTGAAAAAACCCCCCTTGTCATTGAATTCAGTGTCGAATGCTATAAAATCTCATGGGAATAAAAGTTTGTCCCCAGAAGAAGCTATTAATCCAAAAGGTATCGATCTCAAGCTAATAAATCAGATTGGTATACCCAAAAATTCCATAGTGGCAGTTGCATATGATCCAGTCCAGTCTTTGTTGGCTGTATCAACTAAAGAAAATGATGTGAGAGTTTACGGTCAATTGAACGTCGAAGTTGTTTTTGAGTTCAATTTAAAACATCCAATAACCTATCTTAGATTTGTTAAAGGTATCTACTTGGCCTGTGCTTCTCCTGGATCAGGGTTAACAATTTTATCCTTGCATTCAAAAAAAATTATTGGTACTTTTTCGTTTCCGGGAACTGTCACAGCAGCCGAAGCTGATCCATCACTAGATTTTTTAATTTTTGGTTTAGCAAATGGGAGTTTGATCTTTTATGATATTGATAGATGCAATCTAACACCATTTAGGATTGACAACCTACAGAAGAAAATCATGCCTAAAGAAAAGTTGTCTCCTGTGGTGTCAATCGAATGGCATCCCAGAGACATCGGAACTTTATTAATCGGTTACAATCAACTGGCAATAGTATATTCTTTAGTGACAGGTGAAGTTAAAAGTGTTCTTGTTTATCAATTGTCAAAAGATAACAGGTCTTTTCAGTACTCTCAAAACATTATAACGGGAGGAAAGAAAAAATTGTTTGGAAATTCTAAAGATATCATTGTTGATTTGAAAGAAGCTCATTTTCATCCGAATGGTTTGCATGCCGTTACAATCCATGTGGATAATGCAATTGTTTTTTGGGACATTGCAAGTGGGACAATTTTGGAAGCTAGAACCATTTTCGAAACAGGAATACACAAAAACGGATTACCTTTGGAAATACCTGAAGCTTTTAATCCAATTGAATCTGTCAAGTGGGTTTGCGGTGCTGATCCTGAAGATACTAAGTTAATTGTAAGTGGAGGTGATTTGAACAAAAATTGTTTACATGTTTTGGATTTTGGGTTCACTTTGAAATATCTGATAACGTCATTCGACAAGCAAGGAGAATTTTACTCAAATCCTCAACAAGGTCAAAGAATAATACCAATTTCATTTTACTTGAACAATTCCCCAGAAGAGGAAAAAATTACCAAGATTGTGCCAATTACCGAAAACGGGTCACCGTATTTTCACCAAGGACATGATCCCTCGTACTTGTTGTTAGTTTCCAATTTAGGACAAATTTATTTAGTTACGTTCGATCAAAATTCTGGTGGACAAGGTTCATCAGATTTAGGAGCATTGATCTTGCCAACTTCAATATCATTTATCGATCCTCCTTTGACCGTTTTAGAAGTACAGCCTACGTTCAGAATGGACTGGTACAGTATCATGTCTCACAGGGTAAATCAAGGAGTTACTTCAAGAACAAAGACTT
This sequence comes from Insectozyma chauliodis, assembly GCA_030557115.1. Lineage (NCBI taxonomy): Eukaryota > Fungi > Ascomycota > Pichiomycetes > Serinales > Debaryomycetaceae > Insectozyma > Insectozyma chauliodis. Next base: position 11,045 of record JAKTVI010000022.1, on the reverse strand, counting down.
TACTATTTGGAGGTGCACCGACACCATTGAGTAATTTGACAAAACCATTAGGAACTAATGACTCAGTACGTAACATTCTTATCACAGGACATGAAAATGCTTTGGTTAGGTTTTCAGATGTCACCAAAGGCGAACAGCTGGACGTTGAAAGTGTGGTTCAAATAAGTTTAAAGGAGACTTTGTACGATTATGGAAACTCGAAATGTTTAAGAGTTATGTTTGTTGGTTGCTCGTTTGAGAACAGAGAATTGTTGGTTGGATTAGCAAATGGTGAAGTTGTTATCTGTAAGTTTGGTAAGAATACGGTCAAAAATAATGGTATTAGCTCTTCAAAAGATTATTCTACTTGTTCAATACAACACGAGAACGGTAATGCTAAATTACTTGACATATCAAATAGAGTTTCAGGTTCAGTGACTGCTTCTTCGGCTTTCTTGCCGGTAAATTTGTTACAAGTGGACCCAAATGAAGAAATTTCTTTTTTGAAAATGAGTAATGTCGGTTTTGGAGCTATTGGTTATAAATCTGGTAGGTTGATTGTATGTGATATATCAAGAGGACCAGCAATTATTTTCAATGCAAACATCAAAGAAAATTTAGTGTCCATTCAAGGCAATTGTTACATCACGTCCATGGAATTTACAATAATGGAATACGGGTTCGATGGTTATTCATCAATATTATTATTAGTGGGTACTAATTGTGGTGGTAATCTATTGGTTTACAAGATTGTACCAATGGGTAATGGTGGGTTTGAAGTTGTATTTGCTGAAAAAAGCACCCATTTGAATCATAGATCGAGTGATCCAGATCAAGAAAAAAGCTGTGTTTCACAATTGATACCAATCAATTCAATGGATGGATCATCTGCCATTGCAAACATGACTAATTTCAATAAGTTAAGCCATGGCATAAAAATACCTGGTTTGATTATAACTTGCTCCAATAGAGACGTTAGAATATTGAAGACACCAAAACAAAAGTTGGCCCATAAAGTTATTGATGAAACATGCTTCAAATGTTCACTTATCAATTACCGAGGCAAAGGCGTGATATTAGCTATTCTCACAAAATCAGGTTTCGTTAAGTTCTGTTCAATACCTTCATTATCTGATTTGTTTAATATTAAAATCAATAAAGAATTGTTTCAAAAATTATCAGCCTCATTTGAGTCCGAGACGTTTGCTAAACAAAGTGATTTTTTGAGTAGTGGAGAAATATTTGTAAGAACTTCAAGAACTGAATCGATCTATTTAACAATCTATGAAAAACTTAAACGTGAGCTTCCGGAAGACCAAACAAGTGACGCATTATTTAATGAAAATGCAATAATACCGACAAGACCGAGCGCTTCAGCGTTGAGCTGGGCAAAAGGTGATATCAACTATGTTAGTTTACAGGATTTGGTGTTATTGATAGCTGGACCAAATAGAAAAGCACCTAAAAACAAAGAATCAGAATTAGCCTATAACATCAGTCCCGAAGCTAATCCCCAACAAAATTACGGCAGAACTCCAACCAATAAGTCCACAACTTCTTCGCCATATGAACAACCAGTAAGAAAAGCCACCACCCAAACTTCATTTGGTTCTCGAGGTTTTTTAAACACTTTATCAAATTCAATACAAAATGTGGAGGAAAATCTTCATGAGGGATTGAATAATATAGGACAATCAGTTGGAGATGGATTTGAGTCGCAAAAGAAAGATTTTTACACCTCTGCTTTGAAGAGCAAATTTGGTTTCTAATAATATAGTTGGAGACAAGTATTTGTATACATAAATAGATGCGGCTTTTTCACATACATTTTGATGGTGAAGCAAAATAAACGAGTTTGAAAAAGTAAACAAAGCCATTAATGAATAAGGAAAACATACCCACAACACCACCATCGTCCTCACCAAGCAATTACAAGAAGAATCTAAAACCTGTATCACCGAACAAAGCCAACCGATTGAGTTTTTTACAAAATGATAACATTGACGACCATTTTAATAATCTAATTCTGAGCCAGAACGAAATCCAAAACCAATTGTATAATATAGAATTGAATACGAAGCAGACATCTGTTGATCTTGAGCAATTATTCAATAGAAGTAAGAATAACAATGAAAATTTGAACAAGATCTTTGAAAACTTGAGAGAATATTCTAACGAAGTTGTAAATGACGGAAATGCTACGAAAACTGATATGAGTAAAGTTTTTAAGAAACTAGATGATATGAACATGAAGTTGGATTCGAAAGACATGGAGGAATATACTGAGTTGAAAATTGATATTGATGGTATTAAAAATCTAATTCAAAATAACGATAAGGCAATGCGGAACGAAATAAATCATCTTAAGCAAGGTTTACCTTCTAGCGATTTGACTGATAAAATTTCAGAACCTGTAATAAATGAGTTAAAAAAAGTTTTGTCAGAAATATCTCAAGTCAAACAAGGATTACCACCCAGCGACTTGATTAATAAAATCCTAGAACCAGTAATAAAAGAGTTGAAAAGCGTGTCGCTAGATAACAATTCTGTGTTATTACTCGAAAATATTCTCAATGGCATGAACAATTTGAAAAGGAACGAATCTCAAGATTTGATGGAGAAGTTGAGCAAAGAGCAACACATTTTTGGTAAAAAGTTGGACCAACTAATAAAAATACGGGATTATGGGGATATCGAGTACAAATATTCTACATTACAAGATAAATACGAGCAGCTTAAAAATGCTTATAATGAAAAATACGAAGACTACAAGCTTCTACATTGTAAATACGAAGATTTAATCACCAATTGCAAGAATATAACATTTACCAAAACTAACACAAAAATGGACAAGCTTAGAAAATTACATCATGAAAATTTGAAAGATATAGATAATCGACATTTTATAGAGTCAAGAAAAAGAATAGCTAGCACGCCGATACAATTAAATAAAGAGTTTTCAAATAACTCAGATAATGAATAAACTATGTACAGTTTGGAGTTATAAACGCTTTATTAAACATAAAAGGCTGCAATTTCTCTGGTATATTGATTCTATTATTTTTCTTGTCATAATTTTGTTCAACTATTGCGATTATTGCCCTTGGGATTGCCATTGCAGTGCCGTTCAAAGTTGCAACGTGCTCGTAGGGTCTTTTCGTAACTCTTTGAGATTCCGGTAATTTATACTTTATATCTAATCTCCTAGCTTGGTAGTCACCGCAGTTGGAACAACTGGTCAATTCACCCCATTTTTCTCTACCAGGCATCCAAGCTTCAATATCGTACTTTTTCATTGCAGAGGCCCCTAAGTCACTAGTTGGCATATTGAGAACCTTGGCTTTCAACCCAAGATCAGTTATGATTTCAACTTGTAAGTTTTTCAAATCTTCCAATTCTTGTTCGGCATTAGCAGGTTTCGTGAAATGAAAAAGTTCGACTTTTGTAAACTCGTGTACTCTGTATAGCCCTTTTGTGTCTCTGCCACTTGAGCCTGCTTCAGCTCTATAAGATCTGGAAAGACCAACGTACTTTTTAGGGAATTTTGTATCTTCTTTGAATTTGCTTGCAGAATGGAAAGCTGCAATTGGTATTTCGGCAGTACCTGTCAAACTTTTATCTTCATCCGTTAAATCATAAACTTGTTTTGCGTTGTTGTCATCATTGGGTTTGAAACCACATGCATGAACAATCTCTGTCCTCACTATAGAAGGCGGTGCTATGAAAGTATATCCTTTCGATATCGCTTTGGTTAAGCTATACTGTATTAGTGCTTGCTCTAGTAGTGCTCCATCCCCAATCAAATAATACCATGAAGTTCCAGAAACCTTAGAGGCGACCGTGAAATCAACGATATTAAATGATTCCATTATTGATTTATGATCTTTTCCTGTTTGAATGGGAAGGGACTCTATAGCGTCTTTCTCGGATTCACAATTAATGAATTGAATTATTTCTTCTTTGTATGGATCTATTGGAACAGACTCATGTATAAAATTAGGTAGTCCTTCAGCTGCTTTTAATAAGTCTAAGTCTAATTGCTTGTACTCTTCTTCCAATGCTTTCAACTCCTTCTTTTGAAGCTTCATGCGTTCTTTTTCAATACTTGTTGTATTTTCATCGATGACTGTCAGCTTTCTATCTCTCTTGATTTTGTTTATTTGATCATTAAATGCATTTTGTTTCGAACGAGACTGTTTGAGAAATTCCAAATCGCTTAAGAGCTGGGATTCGTTAGATAAATGTCTTCTAGTTATAGCTTCAGCATACTTGTCAGGGTTTAAAATTATGTCGTTGAAATTCAACAGAGGTCTAGAGATTACCGAAGTATATTTAAATCTTCTGAATATTCTCATTACCAATCGAAAATCAGAGTTTTTTTTTCTCACTTATAGTTGGATACAAGTTTCAAATGCCATTACTTCATTAAAATATAAACTTCATGATACATACTCTATCTACAATTATGCAAACATAAATTTTAAACCCTTTTTCCAAAATGGAGTCACTGCCCATTTCTCTTTTTCTTCTTCTTTTTCCAAGTTCAAGATTTCTTCATCGAAAATGGTTCTGTCTAAATTAATGTCAATATCCTTTAATGGAATAAACAATGACCAATTTCTTGTCCAAAGTTTGTGACAGACGTAAAATAGTATCAACACAATAGCACCTAAATAATTTTGGAAGAAGTTCTCTGCATCAGGTTTGGAAGCACCTACTGGATATAAGGCAATCCAAAATTGGGCAATCAATATAAGAACATACCAGACACATGCGTAGTATGAACCTATTAATCCAGTTGAGGCTTTGTAACCCAAAGCGTCCGTGGAAATGCCATTATATTTTAAAGCGGATCTGAATCTAATGTGAGACATACAGATACCACCCCAAGTGAAAATTTGTGATAAACCCGAGATGGCCAATAACCAATTGAAGACAGTTTCTTGTTTATTGTAAGCAGCAATAAAAGAAAACAATCCAATTATTGAACAAACACACAAGGCTCTGAATGGTCTACCGGTTCTATCAATATAATTGAACCATTTTGGTGCGAATCCTTGTTCAGCTAATGATTGCAATGTTCTTGAAGATGAGTACAAAGCAGAAGATGCAACTGAAGTGACTGATAATAAAATGACAGCATTGATGATTGATGGAACGGCTTTGACTCCATGTAAAGCAGCAGCTAAAACGTAAGGACTGGCATGAGATGCACCACCCCCGGAACCCATTAATCTGTCACTGTTATATGGAACTAACAAACCAACCATTGTTAATGACCCTAAAAACAAAATAAGGATTCTCCAAAAAATCAACTTACATGCGGTAGGTATAGCTTTCCTTGGATTTGGTTGTTCAGCAGCTGAAAGGGCAACAAACTCAGATTGACCTAAAGAAAAAGCACCTGTAACAAATACAGAACATAAACCTTTGAAATTGGTATGGAATCCAGGATTATGCCAATATCTACCACCAATAAATTCTTTGTGTGGACCACCACCTACATCGACAACAATAGCCATAATAATAAATCCGACAATCATTATGATTTTACAGGAACCTAAAATAAATTCACCTTCACCATAACCTTTTGCACCCACAAAATTTATCAACAAAACCAAAACGTAAAAAATGACCACCCAGACATCAGAATTGATAGATGTGTTCCAGTAACCTATGGTCATGGCAGCCGTCACCAATTCAATCGAAATAACAGACAACCATTGTATACAATAATTCCAAGTTATTGCAAATGCCAAACTCTCATCGATAAATCTTCTTGGATAATTGTTGTAACCACCTGACAAATCAGAATAATTGACAGCCATTTCTCCTGCTGCTTGTAAAGTTGGAAATAAAAATGAACCTACAATTGCGTACCCAACTATGACAAACAATGGACCGGCATTATGTAAAACTTTACCACTTCCAACTAACAAACCAGTACCTATACCGGTGACTAATGCCATCAAAATCAAATGTCTTTTACTAATACCTTTGGCTAATTGTTTTCCAACGTCATTGTCGTTGGGATCCACTTCTTTTCTTTTGAACGAATCTACAAAATTACCCCATCTTGAGTGGATTTTAGAATCTGAGGCTGATGATGATGAGATGTACGGAGACTCAGCATCATCGAAGGAATTGAAATCCTTTGTTTCAGTCACAGGTTGCTTTTCTTTTTGATCTTTATTAAACATAACAAAAACTAGATGTATAGATCAGTGAATTAAACAAAAATGATTTAGTGATAGTTTAGGAAATGATTAATTATAAATACAAATAAGAAAATTTGATGGCTAACAATTTTGGGGAAGCAAAAGCGGAAACTCTAAATATTATAAATCAAGCTGATAAGAATTTCGAGTTTAAGACGACGCGTGATGACTAGATTCTAAAAAGTGGAATAAATATGATAAAAAAGCAAGGCCATGTATAGGAAAAACTACATGCCAAAAAAAAGCCCACTCGTTCTTTTACACCGCAGACGTATTAAAATTAGAGATAAAGACAAGAATGGCGAGCGAATCAGGCCAGTGGCGGTATCGAAATAGGTAATGTTGATTCTAATCAAAATTTTATAAGGCATTTTGAGTCAAAAATCTGTTTTCCAACAAAACCGTACGGTGTTTTGTACCTTATTTTTGTTTTGTGACATATTTTATGCCATCACCGGAAGAACTTTTCTTTTGAAATTTGATAGGTATTGATAATTTTGCACGCATGAATCACCACTGCCAACTTTAATTAATTACAACTGAAGAAAAGGCTTTACAAACAAACGTGTTCTATACTGTAAACTGGAAGTAGACTATAGTTTAAAGTTTATAGTTTGGCAGCTGCCAATTGAAATGGTTTGTCAGCCTAGCTCATCGCAGTGTGCGAATACCGCTCAATTTTTTATGCGTCTAGGATTAAATCTGAGAGGCAATTTCATATTTTCTTTTCTTCTCACCTTAGCAGTAGGCCTACAACATGCCGTATTTTTTTTATCACTTGACCCGGGAGCGCAAACTTGAAGGTCTTACACCCAACTCAAATGAATACATATATTGACACTATCTCGAACATTCACTTTCCCTTCACACCAACTATTGGCCTACGATTAGAATTAATTTGAAACAGAGATCTTCGAACTTTCTGCGACGATCCATGATGCACAAATGATAATTCAGCGTTCAGATTACTTTGTTTGTTTGAAACGAGTAGAACGCTTGAAATTCCTGAGATGTTTAGAAGACGGCTACAAAAAGAAAGATAGTTATACTCCCAGTAACACACAAGAAACAAAACCCAACAACGATTGACAAGAAGTGTCAATTGCTGCACTAAATTATATTAAGGATGGCAAAGATGAACAGATTATTTATGATTCTGGCGCTAGTTTAAGCATTGTAAATCACAAGATATATCTACATGACTTTATTGAATCTGAACCAAAAACTTTTGTACTACCAACTAAGGATACTATTGAAGCTCAAGGTCATGGGTCTCTAATGATCAAAGTAATGAACAAATCTATTATTATCGATCACGTCTATCTTATACCATCAATAAACCTTAATATTGTTTCTATATCACAACTTTGTAAACAAGCAGAACGTGCAACTTTTGACGCATCAACATTGAAACTTACAATAGATAACCAGCAAATCATTATCGCCAGAGTAGTCAAGGAAGGAATATATGTTGGAAATCTCGATGATATTTTATGCGTTGATAACAATGCTCCAGAGATTGAACAGATCGATCAAATTTCGACAGATTCAGACAATATAATCGATGCAGAGTTAGATAACTCGGAAAATAATATCACAAATTTCTTATACAAACTACATTTGAACACAAATCACAGCAGCATCAAAGTACTCAAACAAATTGTACAACAGCAAAAGTTACCCATCAAACTCACAAAGATCTCCATTGACATTGTAAAAAACTGTAAAATATGTTTGCTCAACAATCACAAGTGATTATGACTGATGAGTTTACTGGTTTTGTTATTGTGATATACAACAACTCGGAAGCAATGTTGCAACAAAAGATTTTACAGCAACTAAAATTGATCAACAACCGATCTACTCATAAAATTTTACTCGTAAGATCAGACAATGGCACGGAGATACCAAGTGAGAATATGCTTAATGATATTGGAATTTTTAGAGAGATTATACCAGCTTACACACCTGTTCTAAATGGAAGAGCAGAGGTGCAAAATCGAATTGTGTTACAAAAGATAAAAACGATATTACTACAATTTCTAAACTATCATGTACAATATCTCACACTTTTACAATTCATCATGAAATACGTGATTGAGACTCAAAATAACTTACCATACAAGAAATTATCGTATCGTACTCCAAATCAAGTGTTTAACAACCTCTCCAAGAAATACCAATTTTAGTTCAAACAATTTGCATCTGAAGTCATTGTGAAATTAAATCCACCAGAAGCGAAGAAACTTGGTTTTGACATCAAAGATAAAACACTCAGCTACAATATCGAAGGTGTTTTTGTCGGATATGGATCAGATTCAAACAGTTACTTCATAATGGTTAGTTCAGAAAAGTGGCATATAATACTCACGACGAATGTTAAATTTCTAAATTCGTTTCATCAGATAAATCAATATTTGACTACATTAACCAAACCACTTGAAACTAACGATTTGCGAAAATTTGAACGCAACGAAACTAATACGATTCCAATACCATTGAGAGATTTTCCTACTACTATAAATTCAGATCAAGGATTTTATGAAAATCACCTCAAACAAATATTACAAACACAAGAGCCTATACAAAATTTAAACGGTTCAGTAGTTTGGGGAGCACATCACCCACATCATATAAACTATGATACAGGCTCAATGAAACTACAAAACATGGGTCTAAATGAGACTTATCAGAAACAAACTGACGAACAAATACATGCAATAGATGCAACAAACAGTTTGAGAAAATTAAATGCCACAGACTCACAAAATATAATTCACAAACCAACAAAAATGTTGGATCCCTTTAAATCTGGGAAAGAAACGGAAAGAGAAATAAATTTAGATTCCGATTCCAAATTAAATGCAAATAGTCAAAACCACATACCAACCAAAATGTTGGATCCCTTTAAATCTGGGAAAAGTACGGGAAAAGTACGGGAAAAGTACGGGAAAAGTACGGAAAAAGGAATTTATTTAGATTCCGATTTAAAAGTAAAATCAAATAGACAAAATAGCATACCAATAAAAATGTTGGATCCCTTTAAATCTGGGAAGTAGACGGAAAAAGAAATTAAAATAAATTCCGATTTTAAAACATTAGACTCTAATTATCACAATAATTTTCCAATTAAAATTAGAGTCTAATGTGGACAAATCATACTTTACTATCTGCAATTTCTAAAATCGAAGAAACACCGCAGGAGGAGTGGATCAATACCTGCATAAGGGATCTAGAGGACGAAAATATTACGGATGTTTCCTTTAGAAGCAATTCGAAGAAGCATGCACTTCGCAACGATCAGGTAATTACTCCAAACACTTTTTCCTACCACTATAGGCTCACAACCAAACATTGGAGAAAATTTTGTCTTAAAAATATTGAAAACTAAACTACCTGGTCAGATGGAAGAGCTACACAGATTCCATTCCATTTGGGACATAGAATGCATATCCACCATTTCACGAATCAATATGATCCTAAAGCACCAAACAAATGCTCGCCCATTTGCTTTTTCTGTAAGGAAGTAGAGTCTTCGTTTCTTCGCATCTATGAATGATGCTAAATATCTCAGTTAATATGGAGATCTATCTACCCCGAGCGGCATTTCACCGTTGCAAGTATCTTGGTTCCAACCATGTACCCAATTCCTTTTTACAGGTCAATCGGTTGATTGACCGTTACCTTTTAACCATTTATCAATTGTGGAAACGACGACGTTCAGCTAATATATTGGTCACAGCCATACAACCACTGGAGGTGAATTCTTTACTTATCACGGTCAAAAAACTTACTGACTACGTATAACTGAACACCCAACAATAGGCCACACTAATTTCATCGACCTCAAAAAAACAAATCTAGACAAAATTAAAACCTACCAATAGATAATTAAGACAATGGTCCAGGTTTTTCTATAGAAACTAAGTAGATTATATAGCTTTTAACCTAACAGATACGAAAAAAAAAAAAAAAAAAAAAAAAAATAAAACTAAATCTTAAAGGATGACAAAATTTCTAAGAATGAAGTATATGAAACAGCCTCGTGTCACAATTTGTCTGTCCAATCTCTGGCAGGTGCTCTTGATGTAGTAGTATTTGGTCTTTGTTGATCATTCGACATTTTTTAAACTGATAGTTCTAATATATATTTTCATTAACTATAAATTTTTTTTTTTATCGTATGTATTAAGGTTAAAAACTATATAAACTACTTAGTTTCTATAGGTAAATAAATAGAGCTATTCTCCTTTTAACTAACACTATCCCTTTCAGTGCTAGCATATCTTTTATCAATCAATGTGCACTATCCCTTTCAGTGTTAACATTTCTTTTCTTTTGCATGCAATACGTATGCAACTGTAGCCTTGTTACATTAGGTATTTTACATTATCTTACAAGATCATTTCACATCAAAAGGTGTCATAAACCTTTTCACCAACAATTTTTGTTTTTACACTTGAAATTCTGTAGGTTTGGTCGAACGTAATACCCTCTCAACAGTGGTGGATTTACTCATATCATAACATTCTAAACTTTTGCAGTCTCCACGTCCACAAGTTGCGTTCTCTCGACTACTAACGTGAAATAAGAGCCCATGTCAAAAACTATGTTGACAGTATCCCTATTATACCCAATTTGAACGGGAACTGTATAATAAGATCCAAATTTTGCAATAAACACTTGAGGTAAGAATGCAATAAACACTTGAGATAAGAATGCAATAAACACTTGAGGTAAGGATGCAATAAACACTTGAGGTAAGGATGCAATAAACACTTGAGGTAAGGATGCAATAAACACTTGAGGTAAGGATGCAATAAACACTTGAGGTAAGGATGCAATAAA
>JAKTVI010000021.1:0-214859 GCA_030557115.1 Insectozyma chauliodis | reverse complement strand
CAACCTAGTAGGAAAAAATTCAAGTTTTTAACTCGAAACCAAGAACCGGTTACAAGAAAATTTTATGGTGAATCGGACAAATTCCAATGGCAAATGTATCAGGATAAGATGTTGGTCGAATTTATCACACATATGAATGAGAATGATAAGCTCTACTCTCATGATATAATGAACATCGGTACTAAATTCTTCGCTGGTGAAGCTTATGCATGGATGAAGAAAACTGTTTTACCTTACATCAGAAGCATGTACAAAAAAGATGGTGTTATTGATCAAAACGGTAAAAATACGATTATTAAGCTACCAACTGTTAGAATGGTAATCGTTAATGTGATTAACTGCAGGTAAATAGTATTATAATAAATATATGTAAGATATATAGATTATAAATAAGATTGATTAAGGGGAAAGTAACTGTACTCAATTCTCTTTTAATTAATTGTTATTGTGATGATTTGCCTTGAATAGCCAGAGCTCTCAACAGCCAAAATACATAGAAAAATTAAAATGTCTCGAAAAATTCTAAATCATTTTGATTGAAATACGACATTTTGGCTGTTGAGGGCTCTGGCTATTCAAGGCTCCACACTTTATAATGTATCTCAACTATTGACACTAATCATTACGGAGACTGCACTTCCGATGACATACATATTGAATCTAAGGTGTTGATGTGAAATGACCTCATAGGATAATGTAAAGCATCTAATAAAACGATATTATATGTGAAATGATGTCAGATGTGAAACGACATCATAACATAATATATACAAAAGAAAAGGAATATGAAACACTGAAAGGGATAGTGTGTATATGAAAAAGAAGTAATGTTATCACTGAAAGGGATAGTGTGCAATTACTTAGAGATAAAGTGTCCGTCTCAAAGAATATAAATAGAGCCGAGTAGAGCCCTGTTTATGCATAGTTAAGCAAAATATACATTAAGTTCATCAGTATTATAAAATGTCAGATCAACCACAAGGACCTAATAATAATCCTACAAGACCAACGACTACGAGAGATTGGACAGACAGATTACAACAGGTTATGAGCCTCGACCAGCAAGCGACAGCTTAGGCATAAGATTGAGTAAATATGTAGCACACAATGAAGAATAAGCTCAGAACTTGGCTGGAAATCCCTGTTCGCACAAGAGGGATCTCGCCTTGTCTTCAATTGCTCGGATGCTCCGCTCAGCTGGTCCATTTTGATGTGAAGAGTGTGGTACCGAGGTTTCTTGTCTAATACCAACTTTCTCATAAAATCCTGACAACTGCTTGTTTACAAATTCACCTCCATTATCAAATTTAATGATGGCAACCTTGTACTGCAGTGGACTAAAATGACGCTCCACACGATTAACGAAATTTATGATTGTGTCACCAACCTGATTTTCCAGTGTTAATGGATAAAAAAAACAAATTTTAGTGAAATCTTCAGTAAGAACCAGAAGATAATTTTCACCACTAAAACCTGGTTCACCAAAGGTACCAGCAACGCAACATCCGCGTGAATAAGATGTAGCGGCGTCAGAACTTGGGTGTGATCGGATGAGCGTGGTAACGTTTCACAGGGCTCAGCTAAATCCGATGTTATGTAAGGAATTTGAGTGTACTAACATTTTTTTGAAGCTCTCTGAGTTTGGAGCAGCATGATATTGTTGCACAGAGTCACATGCAGCTAAGGTAGCCCGACAGCGAATAACTGGAATGGTGCATTCAAGCATAGTTCCATAAGTTCCAATACAATCATAAAGTGAGTGAGTTATACCAGTAGCATCTAGACTAAACAGCTCACCATCACGTAAGAAGGATCTTGGGTTTAATAAGTTAAACATGAGATCGGGAGCATATCCAGCAAACTTGTCATTAAACTCATCATGTTGAGTTTGAAATTTGACCGTGCCGTATCCAAGCACCGAACTTGTCTGACCATTAGCCACCTGAATTTGACAAGGTTTGTCAAGTGGCACATAATCATGCAAATATTCTCTTATATATGTGAGATTTATTGAAGCGCCAGAATCAAATAAAAACTTGCTAGCAGATTCAGCATGAGTTGCCAGGTTGACAGTGGTGATGACATTGACTTTCTTATCGGGTGTAGTGCCTTGCGCCCAGACATTGTCATCTGAAGACTCGTAAATGTGAATCATGTATGCCTGTCCTTGCTGTCTCGAACTCCAACAAGAAACGAAAATTAATAATACGAAATTCCACACAGATAGCTGATGAACCAACAAGTGATGAATTCATTTCAGGATGTATCAATATTGTAACTCGTCCAAAAGACAACGGTATACCAAATACATTCAAAGAAGCAGTTAATTGTAAAGAGAGTGACTGCTGGCAAGAAGCAATGAAATCAGAAATGGCTGCTCATGCAGAAAATGAAACTTGGGAAACTACAAATCTACCGGATAACCGAAATCTGATTGGATGTAGGTGGGTTTTCACGAAAAAGGACGATTGGAGATACAAAGCAAGATTAGTTGCTCAAGGTTTTCTCTCAAAAGGCTGGCATAGATTACTCAGAAACATTTTCACCTGTGATTAGGTCAGAGCCAATCAAATTATTGTTCGCTTTATCTGCTTACACTGGTAAAACCATTCACCAAATGGATGTGACAACTGCATTCTTGAATGGCGAAATTTCAGAAGAAATCTACATGAGACCAGCTCCTGGATATGAGCTAGAGTCTGAGAAAGTGTACAAATCGAAGAGACTATTGTATGGGCTAAAACAGGCTCCTGCTGCTTGGAATCGAAAAATTCATGAAGTACTAGAAAGTGATGGATTTAAAAGAGTTTCGGGTGAATTAGGGTTGTACGAAAAAGAAGGCATTTATACTGGATTATATGTTGACGACCTTTTGATAAAAGGAGACACACTCAAGAAAATTCAACTGGTGAAAACGTTATTATCAAGCAAGTTTAAGATGAAAGACTTGGAGTCACCCAAGAAATTTCTAGACATGAATATCAATCAGACTGAAAAAGGAATTGCTGTGTCCCTCAAAGATTACATTTTGAAAATGTTAGAGGAGTTTGGTATGGAAAACTGTAATCCAGAACCTTGCCCTACAACGCTAGTGCTGAGTTGGATAAGGACGTTGAAAAACCTACACATTGTGATGCCACTGAATTCAGATCGATCGTAGGAAAATTGTTGTTTGCCAGTAACATCTGTCGCTTTGATTTGTCTTATATTGTGGGGGTGCTATCTCGTCACTTTCAATCACCAGGAGTTAGGCACTTAACAGCAGCCAAACACTGTCTAAGGTATCTTAAAGGTACAATGAACCATGGTCTATGCTACAGCAACACTGAAGGTATAGAAGTGTATTCAGATGCCGATTAGGGTTCGACGTTAAAGGATAGAAAATCAATAAGTGGGTACATAATAAAACTTGGTGGAGCACCCATTAGCTGGAAATCAAAGAAACAGGCAAGTGTTGCTGTATCTACAGCCGAGGCAGAATATATGGCAGTAGCTGAAACAGTTAAAGAGGTACTTTGGCTATTACAACTAGTTAAAGAAAATCAAGAAGTTAAATTCGAATTACCGATTGTCATCAATATTCGAGAACAAAAAGATCGACGAGGATGACAGAAAGGGAAACACAAGCAGCATCATTGGAGAAGTGGACCAGGCGAGACTTAGCTGTCAATACTGTAGATGATATATGTACTAATTGCTGGACTTTTGTCAAACCGAATCATGAAATTGATAATAAAGAACATTTAAATGACATGCTTACTAACCTTGGAGCTTCAGGGAACGTAACTATATTCAAGACAGAAATTTTATTTACAGTTTTTAACATACTTTAGTTATGCTACAGATCCCAGCTGTAACTTCAAAGAGATTTATACTAGCGACATTAGCTACATATTCTATTATTCTGATGCTTCAATTGCATGACCATGTGAAGCTAATGAATCAGTTTCCGCAAAAACAAGAAATGATTTAGCATCAAAGTTAGAATGTATCAATCACTAAACCGGATGAACATTAACCAAATTTTAAATCTTATTTGTCTGATTCTTTCTTGAGCGATCTTTTTGGCTCAATTTTTTTTGCAGTAGGCTTTAGTTGTTTTTAACAAGCCGGTTTTCTTTCTGCAGTACTTGCTGATATCTCGCAAGAGCAAGGTGTTGGTGGAATCAAATAACAAATTATTTGGTTTATTTTGCAGTAGTAAATTTCAGTGAAATGATTTTTGTTGCAGTTCTATAATCTCCATTGCCATAAAATTTGCACGGGATATCTTGGACAGACGTAGATAATTCGTGGTCCCCTGTCATGATATTTATTTTGACTCAATTTTAAATTGATTTAACAAACTTCAATTTATTTTTGGACTCTATTTTTCGAAAAAGTTTTGCGAAGGAAAAGAATTCACAATGACGATTTCTGGAAGTTTTTCCAGTAGTGCTTGGAATTTTTATTCGAAAAGTAGTTATGCTGAACATGAATTAAAATTTTATTAAATTCTTAAATATCTCAAAAATTGAAGCAAATGTGAATTATTTTATTTGATCAAACCGAAATCAAATCATAAATTTGAGTTAATCCTATGCCTAACATTTTTTGAGTGATCGACATACCATTAACATCAACTTAAAGCTATAATTTTAAGTTCAAAGTCGGGTAAATTGTTTTTTGTTTAATTTTGATAATAAACCGGAGTTTTTTTTTTGAAAAAAATGCCTTGCTAGCTCAATGGTAGAGCGTGAGACTTTTAATCTCAAGGCTGCGGGTTCGAGCCCCGCGTAGGGCTATCTTTTTTTGATTATTTTTTGCAATCAATGGTTTTTAGTTTATATAAATACATTCTCTATTCTTTAATGCTCTTTTACAGTCTTAACGGATACTACTGGACAGCTCCCCAACACAAGTTATTCCACAATGCGACTTATTTTGGTGAGTTGTAATCATTTGGGTCATTATTTACCAATTTTTAAATTAAATTATTGATTCGTTGAGCGAACCCTGTAAAATCAATTTTTTAAGACGTACTTAATGAACAAAATCCATTCAGAATTTACGTTCAATTACGAAACGAAGGTGATGAAATTTTTAAAACTCTTATTGAACATTGTGTGCACGTCTTGGCTATTCCGATTCGCGTCGATGCGATATTCTTTAAATAACAAATTTTGCGTGATGTTGTGAACTCAATGTCAGCCAATCATATTGAATACAATTATAAGTTCCCGACTATTTTGTGTTTGAGAAAAACAAAAATCTGGAGAAATGTAAACATGTGAACGAAAGCTATATCCAAAGATATTACCGAGGAACATGCCGTCGGATGGATATGAGTGTGTTATATCATAAACAGAGCCAGTCGTAGCAAATGTAAAATTTCAAAGATTACAATTTCAGAGTCTAGTCTGGTTCTTCAAGATAGCATCAATGAACAGTACGGGTAAAGCTGTTTAGTGATGTTCTACACAAAATAAAATTGGTCAATACTGGAATCATATTATAAATTTCTCAGATATGATTGGCCAATTGTAATTATATGCAGTTTTGATCCATTTTATGGCACCGAAAAAATGCTGCTTTGGTTTTGGTGGTAAAAAACAGTTACACCACCAAATGAAGAGTCAATTCAGAACACAGACACTGTTTGTCCACCACAATTTGTAAAGAGGACCTAACAGTGCAGTTGATGCCTTCGGCTAGTGTTCCAGCGGTCCAATTGATATGGATATATGTGTCTTGATATCTGTGACTTTGGATTTAATTTATTTTTTATTTTTTTTTTTTTTTTTTCTGATTCTATTCATTCAACATGTATATAAACCAATTTACATCTTCCTCCTCCAATTGAATTTTTGGTTTTTATAAAATTTTTTCTCCTTGAACTTTTTTTGATTTCCATCTTTCTTTCTTCTGATTTATCTTCTATTGATTAGTGAAAGATGTTGTCTGCTTCAAAAACAGCAATGAGAGCTCCACGTTCAATTCGTGGGTTAGCTACTTCAGCTTTAACAAAAGATTCACAAGTTAATCAAAATTTGTTGGAAACCCATTCATTCATAAACTACAAAAAACATTTGGAAAATGTTGAAATCGTCAAACAAAGATTGAACAGACCTTTAACATACGCTGAAAAACTTTTGTATGGTCATTTAGATGATCCACATGGTCAAGATATTGAAAGAGGTGTTTCATACTTGAAATTGAGACCAGACAGAGTTGCATGTCAAGATGCTACCGCTCAAATGGCTATTTTACAATTCATGTCTGCTGGTATGCCACAAGTTGCCACTCCATCTACAGTCCATTGTGATCATTTAATTCAAGCTCAAATTGGTGGTCCAAAAGATTTAGCAAGAGCCATTGATTTAAACAAAGAAGTTTATGATTTCTTAGCTAGTGCTTGTGCTAAGTACAATTTGGGTTTCTGGAAACCAGGTTCAGGTATCATTCATCAAATTGTTTTAGAAAATTACGCTTTCCCAGGTGCATTATTAATTGGTACCGATTCACACACTCCAAACGCCGGTGGTTTGGGTCAATTAGCAATCGGTGTTGGTGGTGCAGATGCAGTTGATGTTATGTCTGGTTTACCTTGGGAATTAAAAGCTCCAAAAATCATTGGTGTTAAATTAACAGGTAAAATGTCCGGTTGGACTTCACCAAAAGATATCATCTTGAAATTAGCTGGTATTACTACCGTCAAAGGTGGTACTGGTGCTATTGTCGAATATTTCGGTTCAGGAGTTGAAACATTCTCATGTACTGGTATGGGTACCATTTGTAATATGGGTGCAGAAATTGGTGCTACTACATCAGTCTTCCCATTCAACAACTCCATGGTTGATTACTTAGATGCTACTGGTAGATCTGAAATCTCCAAATTTGCTAATTTGTACAAAAAAGATTTCTTGTCTGCAGATGAAGGTTGTGAATATGACCAAGTTATTGAAATTGACTTGAACACTTTGGAACCACACATCAACGGTCCATTTACTCCAGATTTAGCTACTCCAGTTTCTAAAATGAAAGAAACTGCTATTGCAAATGATTGGCCATTGGAAGTTAAAGTTGGTTTGATTGGTTCATGTACCAACTCTTCATATGAAGATATGACCAGAGCTGCATCTATTATTAAAGATGCCGCTACTCACGGTTTAAAAGCTAAATCTTTATACACTGTTTCACCAGGTTCAGAACAAGTTAGAGCCACTATTGCCAGAGATGGTCAATTGAAAACTTTTGAAGATTTTGGTGGTGTTGTCATGGCCAACGCTTGTGGTCCATGTATTGGTCAATGGGACAGACAAGATATCAAAAAAGGTGAAAAAAACACTATTGTTTCATCATTTAACAGAAATTTCACTTCTAGAAATGATGGTAACCCAGCTACTCACGCTTTTGTTGCTTCTCCAGAAATGGCAACCGCTTATGCTATTTCAGGTGATTTAGGATTCAACCCAATAACCGATACTTTAGTTGGTGCCGATGGTAAAGAATTCAAATTACAAGAACCAAGAGGTGTTGGTTTACCACCAGATGGATACGATCCAGGTGAAAACACTTACCAAGCTCCTCCAGAAGACAGAGCTTCAGTTAATGTTGTTATTTCACCAACTTCAGACAGATTACAAAAATTGACTCCTTTCAAAGCTTGGGATGGTAAAGATGCCAAAGATTTACCAATTTTGATCAAAGCTGTTGGTAAAACCACAACTGATCATATCTCAATGGCAGGTCCATGGTTGAAATACCGTGGTCATTTGGAAAACATTTCCAACAATTATATGATTGGTGCTACAAACGCTGAAAACGGCAAAGCTAATGATGTTAAAAATCTTTACACTGGTAAATATGACGGTGTTCCACAAACTGCTGCTGCTTACAGAGACACCGGTCACAAATGGGTTGTAATTGGTGATGAAAATTTCGGTGAAGGTTCTTCAAGAGAACATGCTGCTTTGGAACCAAGATTCTTGGGTGGTTTTGCAATCATTACCAAATCTTTTGCACGTATCCACGAAACTAACTTGAAAAAACAAGGTTTATTACCATTGAACTTTGTCAACCCTGCTGATTACGATAAAATTAACCCAGATGATACCGTTGATTTACTTGGCTTGACCGAATTAGCCCCAGGTAAGAACGTCACTTTAAGAGTTCACCCAAAGAACGGTGAAGCATGGGATGCCCAATTGTCACACACCTATAATATTGAACAAATTGAATGGTTTAAATATGGTTCAGCTTTAAACAAAATGGCTGCTGTTTCTGCTGAAAAAAAATAAGTTGATTAAATCCATTGTGTATTCCAAATCTGTTAATAATATTTATTCAATCTCATTTATATATATATATCAATATCTGTAACAAAAATTGTGATCCTATTTTATCTAGTTGTGTGAACAATAGAACAGTTTTGTTTGTCACATTGTTCTTGAACTTTCAAAAATAAGTTTGATGTCAACGGAATTGTTACCAAAGAACCGCCGAAAATTTCTGTGATTTATTACAATGGACGATGATTTGGTTTAAATAAGCCATAAGATTAATGAAGTGACGTCTACGTTTATGTTCGTATTCATCAACCTCCAGGCATAGTGCTAGTACGGCTTTTACAAATACGTCAAGACTTGAGATAAAGAGTTGTATAATATGACAATGCAAAACTGACAGTCAGGTCTAAAATATTAAACTCAGACTAAAAAGTTGATTACTCTAACGGTGTTTGTAATTGAACATAATTAGGATTCACACGGTTACGATCCTGAAATCTTATGAGGATTTGGAGCAGCAGTCAATATAAAAGTGTAAAATAAACTTCGTATTCAAAGGTGAGTTCTTGTTTGCGTGCCAGAATCTGCAATTGTATCAATGTTGATTAAACAGGTAACTTCCTCACTATAAGCCCCAAGTTCGTACAGACTAGAGCATAAATGGGGAATCTTACCATAACCGAGACTCTGTTAGTCGAACAATTCTGCGAATACTACCGGAATTGCGGCGTCTTTAATTTTAACACACTTTAAACATTTTTACGCATAAGAATTCTCTAACATTCGACTAATCGCATAAAGTTCCGGATGATAAAATAAGATGCAACCAAATCAGTCAGATTGATCGTAAATAGGCTACTTAAATAGATTATGCAAACAGATTTATACGTATGAACATAAAAAATCAAGACATGAAAAAATAAGTACTTTTTTTTGTCTTCATGTAATATATGCTGATAAACTAAATTAGGCTCTACTCACACTATACAAAAAAACTGAAAAATCACTATACAAAAAAATTGAAAAATCAATTGTTTGCAACAAATGATTACGTTAATATGAAAGCTCCCTATCCTCAACTAATTTGCGGCTGGAACTCTTTGTTGAACCCTATGGGTCCAGAAAATGCCAATTCCTTCAATCCGTGTTTCATCACAACAACAATGTCTATTGTCAGTGGGTCAATGATTATATTTGGTGGTTTCACCTTGTACAAACTCATCAAAGCACCAAAATATGGTAGTTACAAAACTAAAAACGTTGGCACAAACTATTACATTCGCTTGGGTTTGGTGTTTTTGGAGCTGCTTTTATTAATATACCTTTCTTCATTCATCAGCATACACGAACGATTGGCTGATCAAAAATTGATCGCGTTTGCCTTGCTTGAATGTCTAATGAATTTGATTGTTTTACCAATCCATATCTTAGAAGGAATCCGTTCATATAAGCAGCTGGCTGTTTTGTTGATATTCTGGCCCATTTTCACCATTTTTGGCCTCACCTTGTTTTACCAAGACAATTTCACAGATTTGGTCATCGTACAACTGGTAAACTCGAAAAAGATAGAATTTCTAATGATACTCAACTCAATATTGATTTTTATCTATGAGTATTTTCAATGGAATCCAAGCCAGGAGTTGGTATATGAATTTAAAATAAGAAATAAATGTGACAAATTACAGGAACCCAACATAATCCAAGACATGACTTTTTCATGGATGAACGAAATGATAAAAAAGTCCTATTACAATCAAACAGTGACCATCGCAGAACTACCAAATACACCTGCGGAGATTTCCGCAAAGTATTCCGGTAATGCAGTTAAACAATATTGGGACGGTTCTCATTTGGTGTTATCATTGTTCCGAGCTTTTTGGAAAATAATGACTTTATCTTTTGTTCTCGAATTTTCCACCATGTTGTTGAATTACGTCCAACCACAACTTTTGAGAATCATGATACTATATTTTGGGGTAAAAAACCCACCGATCTTAAAAGGAATTTTAATATCACTTAGCATGTTTGGTAACACTTTGCTTCAAACATTGTTGAATAACAAGTATTTATTAGCAAATTTGAAAATAGGTTTGAACGTCCGTGCAGCGTTGTATTCACTAATGTATAACAAAGCATTAAAATTGTCAGGAGAAGCAAAAATGAGCGTTTCTTCAGGAGACATCATTACTTTAATGTCGGTTGATGTAAATAGAATTCAAAGAGCATTCACTGATTTGAGTACAATCATAATAGCTCCAGTCGAAATTATAATCTGTTTAATTTCATTGTGGCCTCTTTTAGGATCAGCTACTATTTCTGGAATTTTCATAATGTGCATGCTAATTCCTATCAACACCATTGTGGTTAAATACGTTAAAAAGTTGAATAAAAAGCACATGGCATTGGTTGATAATAGATCAAGAATTACAAATGAAATTTTGACTTCAATAAAAAGTGTGAAACTATTTGCATGGGAAAAGCCATTCTACTCGAAGCTTTCAGATGCTAGAAACAACAAGGAATTAAGAAACTTAATTAAAATTAGAATTATACAACAGGCCTCGTCATTTATTTGGACAATCATGCCGTTTTTGGTTTCATTTGCGACGTTTGCTACTTTTGCATTAACCCAAAAAACTCCTTTAACTTCAGATATTGTTTTCCCGGCTTTGGCTTTACTAAATTTGTTGTCTAGTCCATTATCTGATTTTCCATCTGTAATTCAAACTTGTGTCGAAGCAAATGTTGCCTTACATAGAGTCAAAAAATTTCTTTTAAGCGAAGAGATTGATGAGTCATTGATTAAAAAATTAGGAAACGCTTCAAACTGTGAGGATATTATAAGAATAGAAAACTGTTCGTTTAATTTTACCAAAACTAGATACAGAGATGACGCAAGACAAACTCACGCATTGAATAATATAAATTTTTCTATGAAAAAAGGCCAAGTAACCAGCATTGTTGGTAAAGTTGGGTCAGGAAAATCTACATTTTTGTACGCTTTATTGGGAATGTTGGTGGTTGAAAAAGGTGATGTTGAAGCTTTGGATCCTCGAATTCAAATTGATGGCTCCATTGCCTACTGCGCGCAATCTCCGTGGATAATGAATGCTTCCGTTAGGGAGAATATTCTATTTGGTTGTAGGTATGATGAAGTTTTCTATAATCAAACACTTGAAGCTTGTCAATTGATTCTGGATTTGGATATATTACCTGACGGAGATAAGACAGAAGTCGGCGAAAAAGGTATAACTTTATCCGGAGGACAAAAAGCAAGATTGTCTTTAGCAAGAGCAGTTTATTCTCGTAAAGATATTTATTTGTTGGATGATGTGCTATCAGCTGTGGATTCACACGTTGGGAAAAATATAATTGAAAAAGTGTTGAGTAAAAGAGGTCTATTAGGGTCAAAAACCATCATATTGAGTACAAATTCATTATCGGTCTTAAAATATTCGGATCAAATAATTTTGCTTGAGAACAGTACAATCGTGGAGAAATGTTCTCATGATGAAATTAGTAATGCGTCATATCCAAAATTAAATCACTTGTTGTTGAATTTTGGTAAAAAGGAAAATAAAGAATCTTTGGTGGAAATGGAGGACGCAAGCATCTATGATCCTGAAATCACTCAAGGAAGCGTCAAATTATCAAGAAGTGCAAGTATTGAAACTTTTAGATGGGATCCTTTAAAAAAGTTGTTGCCAACGTTGCGAAGCGGCCAGACTCAAGAAGTTAGTCAAAAAGGTAAAGTGAAGTGGTTTGTTTACTACAATTATTTAAAATCATGCTCTATTCCAGGGTCCATTTTATGGTTTTCATTAGTCGTTGGTGCGACCTTATTGTCAGTTGGAGGAAATTATTGGCTAAAACATTGGACTGAAGAGAATTCAAGAAATGGAAGCAATTCTAATGTTTACCAATTTCTATTAGTGTATTGTTTTTTCGGAGTCAGTTCTTCAGTCCTTTCAGTACTTAGAAATTCCATGATGAAATTATGGCTAGGAATAAACGCATCAAAACGTTTCCATGACTCAATGGCCAAAAGAATAATTAGAGCTCCGATGGTTTTTTTTGAAAGTACACCCGTCGGCAGAATCATGAATAGGTTTACCAGTGATATCAACAAGATCGATGAAGGTATACCTTCAGTTTTTCAGCGCTTCGCAGGCCAGATAGTTAGGACTGTGTTCAGACTCGGTGTCATAACTTTGGCTGTACCTTTGTACCTATTTGTTATTTTGATATTGTCCATGTTGTACGTTTATTATGAGGTATACTATGTTTCCATATCAAGAGAATTGAAAAGGTTGGTTTCAGTATCAAGGTCTCCAATCTATAGTCATTTGGGGGAAACATTGCAAGGGATGGACACGATAAGAGCTTATGATCAAGTGAAGAGGTTTGATTTTATAATGAACTCAAATATTGATTTTAATTTGAAGTCATTATTTATGTTGACTTCTATTAATCGTTGGCTCTATTTCAGATTACAATTGATTGGCGCAATAGGGGTATTTTCAGCGGCATTTTTAGCAATCTTAAGTCTTAAAACATCGAATCCTTTGAGCTCATCAATGGCTGGTTTTGTTATGACATACGCTTTGCAAGTCACTTCTTCCTTGAGGGCTCTTGTTCGGTCTTCAGCAGAAGTTGAAACCAGCATTGTTGCTGTAGAAAGATGTATGGAATACATGAATATACCGGTTGAAGAAAATGAAACAAAGAAAATCAAACCTCCCCTCACATGGCCGAACAACGGGTCAATCAAATTTACAAATTATTCAACCAAGTATAGGTCTAATCTTGATTTGATCTTGAAAAACATCAATTTATCAATTAATTCAAATGAGAAGGTAGGCGTTGTGGGTAGAACAGGAGCAGGAAAAAGTTCATTGGCGTTAGCAATTTTTCGATTGATCGAACCAGTGGAAGGTCACATTAGTATAGATGATTTAAACACCTCAAGTATTTATTTATTTGGTCTTAGAAGTAGGTTGTGTATTATACCCCAAGACTCACAATTGTTTGAAGGTTCAATCAGACAGAACTTGGATCCTTTTAATTATTACACAAATGAAGAAATTTGGAAAGCTTTGAAATTGGCTCATTTAGAAAATCACATATTGAGTTTGACTAGCAACGATGATGATGATCTTGAAAGGGATAAACTAGATTACAAAGTGTATGAAGGCGGGTCGAATTTTTCAGCTGGACAAAAACAATTATTATCTTTGGCTAGAGTGTTACTTAAAGTAAATGATAGTAAAATATTGGTATTAGATGAAGCTACAGCGGCAGTTGATGTACAAACTGATCAGATAATACAGCAAACGTTACGAGAACAATTCAAAGATAAAACAATTGTCACAATAGCGCATAGGTTGGAAACTATCATGGACAGCGATAAAATTATTGGTCTAGACGCTGGAGAAGTGAAAGAGTTTGATTCCCCATCAAACTTGTTGAAAAGTCAAAAG
Source organism: Insectozyma chauliodis (assembly GCA_030557115.1). Lineage (NCBI taxonomy): Eukaryota > Fungi > Ascomycota > Pichiomycetes > Serinales > Debaryomycetaceae > Insectozyma > Insectozyma chauliodis. The sequence goes on along the minus strand of JAKTVI010000021.1, from coordinate 201,112 downwards.
GGAGTGTTTTATAGTCTTTGTAAACATGACAACCTTATTTAAATTTATATTGAGTTTCGGAATTACAATTGTGTCCGATTCTTTTTTGTGATCTCCTCAAACCTTTTAATATTTTTTTTTTTTTCTTCGCACCAAAATAAGTTCAACCCTCTACATCACTAACAATTGAATAGCGAAGATGGCAGCCACGGCACAACATGCATCCAAATTTACTCGTTTTATGAATTCTGAAACCGGTCCAAAAACAGTTCACTTTTGGGCTCCAGTGTTCAAGTGGGCATTGGTGATTGCTGGTATCAATGATTTACAGCGTCCAGTGGAGAAACTTAGTGGTACACAACAAATTGCTTTATTTGCTACCGGGGCAATATGGACAAGATGGGCAGGATTCGTGATAAAACCAAGAAATGTACTTTTGGCATCTGTCAATTTCTTCTTGGGGGCAGTTGCTGGTTATCAAGTAATTAGAATAGTCAATTACAGAAAAGACCAAGGTGATTCCTCGCTGCAAATTTTTAAATACATTTTGAATGGTAATCCAGATGCAGACAAAGCAGAAAAAGCTAAAGAAATTGATAATTAAATGTTATAAATTTATACACATGCTGCAAGCGGACTTTATTTACCATTATTCTGCAATTTTATCTGGAGTACTTTCATCATCTCTCATGGGACTATCTTCAGAACCCCCATCTGCAAACAGATTCTCCTTGCTACTGTCTACGCCTTGATCCTCAAAAATTATGTTATCATTATCACTCTGATCCTCTTTCAGGTTCTGGTTTTGATCCAACTCTTTCAGCATCTCTTTAGAATTCAAATACTTTTCGTCTTCGTTTTCATGCTTTTCGTACATTTCATCGTCACTATCGGAATGAGCTTCCTTTAAATCGTTTGCTTCAGAAATAATCTGGTCAACTTTGCTAATGATATCATGCAAAGGTTTGTCGAAAAAATCATTCAACTGCTGATCTCTTTGAACCCACACCTTGTTGTCGTGAGCCACTTGATACTTCACAAAAGTTAAGATCTCATACTCTAGTCTTTTTTCCAACCTCAAACGAAGCTCCATATTTATCACTTTATTGATTCTGATATAATCAGGGTAAGGCAATTGTGAAACATCTTGGTCTAATGAAAACAAATCATGTAACTCAATGTTTGACGAATTATGATTTGTAGCAATGGCAAGCAACTCTTCGTCATTTAATTTTTTTAAAGCATGTAAAGATACCTTGAAACGTGGTATTTTTATTTGTTTATTTAGTCTCTGAAATTTGTCACTGGATTCCTCAAGCTGGGCCATGGTCCTCGATATGTCACCGACGGTTTTGTTGTATTCGAAATTTTCAACATCTAAAGTTTCAAGCTTTTGTAAATATTGAAAATCTTTAAAATCTCTTTGAAATTTATTGATATGGAATGAGTCTAATATATATCTTTTCTTAAGAGTCTGAATATTTTCAGGCATCTTCTTCGAATCAATAAATGTGGAGTTGATAGTGTTGAGTTCCCTGGCAGATTCCAAGGCAACCAAAGTCTTGTCTAGACCTTGTTCTAGTAGTGAGACCGTGTCATCTACTTCCATTTATGCTTAATCAATCGAGTTGAACTTTTTTTTTGTTGGTGTTTGTACAGGTATCGCTACAACTTGTATGACGGATCCAATAAATTTAGAAGATTTAAGAGCTCAGTTATATCATTCTTGTCAAAAGCTATCAAACCTCAATTTGTTCAACGCTGCGAAATGGAGTGCTGAAGCTTTGAATGGATTGGTAAAACTAGAAAATGGCAGCGCCACTTATTCATCAATTCAACCAAGTCCTCAAGAATTATTAGATCAAAATGAATTCATTTTAGCCAGGTCGTATTTCAACTGCAAGGAATTTGATAGAGCAGCAAATGTATTACGAAATTGTAAGAGCGCTGATGCAAAGTTTTTGAGGCTTTACTCAATGTTTATATCAATTGACAAACGATCAACAGAAGAAACAGATGGATCTTTGAATGTCGGATTGGTCAGTGACAGAATTGGTTCTAGCTCTGCTATTTACAAAAACGCTCATCTTAATGTGAATGATTATGAATGTTCGGAAAACGAAGACTCGAAAGAAACAATTAGTTGTTTAAATTCCAAGCTTTCGAAAATTTTAATTGAATCAAACGATTTCTTGAACAAAAACAATCAAGATGATCCGTTTTTACATTACTTAAATGGTATGATTTACAACAAGAAGAAGAAATACAAATTTGCTCAGGTTTCACTTTACAAATCCTTGTGTTTGTTCCCTTACAATTGGAATTGCTGGCAAGAGCTAATAAGTTCATTCACATCATTTGAAGAAGCAGATAAGTTTGTGAATAAGATAAAAAAAAGTACTGGTATAAGCAAAAATGAAAATGATTTCACAAAAAATATCATGTTTTTGCTATTTGAAGTGGTGATTGCACAAGAATTTTATCACCAGCTGGAAACAGTTTTTGAAAATCTAAATTTTTTGCTATCGATATTCCCAAGCTTTGTGTTTTTGAAAATTCAACAGTTTTTACTATGCTATCACAATCTAGATTATTTCCAAGCTGAATCAACTTTTGATCAAATTCTAATTGAAGACCCTTTAAGACTCGATGATTTGGATACATATTCAAATATGTTGTACGTCATGGAGAAAAAATCAAAACTATCATACTTGGCTCAATTTGCCTCACTGATAGATAAATTCCGACCGGAAACTTGCTGCGTTTTAGCCAATTACTATTCCATGAAATCTGAACACGAGAAAGCGATAATGTATTACAAGAGGGCATTGATTTTAAATAAAAACTGTTTAAGTGCCTGGACTTTAATGGGGCACGAGTTTGTCGAATTAAAGAACTCCCATGCAGCAATAGAGTCTTATCGAAGAGCTGTTGATACAAATCCTAAAGATTTTAGAGCATGGTATGGATTGGGTCAAGCTTACGAAGTGTTGGATATGCATTTGTATGCATTGTATTATTATCAAAAAGCAACAAACTTGCAACCATTAGACAGACGAATGTGGCAAGCAATTGGTAATTGTTACGAAAAAATCAATCAACTTGAAGAAGCGATGAAATCTTTCAAAAAAGCATTATATATAGGAAAAGTCATGAATGGAGTCGACAACATCAATACTACTTTAACAGAAGGTAGTGAGTTTTCGGTCGAGCCTCATACCTGTTACAGGTTAGCGATAATACTGAATAAACTAAATGACAAAAACAGCACTTTGAAATATATGAGACTTTGTCTTCGACAAGAACCGGAATGGGGAGTCAGTGAGGAAACAACAAAGGCAAGACTTTGGCTAGCAAGAAACGCGTTGGATAACAAGAGATACGAAGAAGCTTACGAATTGGCAAAAGATTTGAGTCAAAGCAATGCACACGACATAGAGGAGGCTAGGGCAATAGCCCGAGATTCGAGAAATAGAATGAAATTATCTTAAGGTGTATTATTAGAATCTAGATATGGAAGTTGATTAAAGAATTAATTGAAATTTATTTTGCTTTTTAAAATTTAATAATTGATAATTTCATTTGTCAAATTTAACAAGTCATTCTCACTTTGAACATTATGTAATGTATTAAAAGCAATTGGCAAGCACTGAAGCAAATCTTTAATGTCTTGCTTAGTTGCTCCAGCGTTTAGATTCACTAACAAATGGGGTGGCAATACTGGTAAATCTTCGTGCTCTAATATTAATTTGGATCTAGTCAACAAAATGCTATTGTTGAGCAAAACATAGTCAACAATCCTTTGTAAAATAAAACTTTCTAAATTGAAGTATTCGTCGAATTTATTTGAAAATTTTGCGGGTTTTCCTGTAGTAATAAAAGAAGAATTACCATATAATTGTGGTAAATTTAGTTTTTGACGATAATTCTCTTTCAACTGTAAATGAATCATTGGTGATTCAGGTGATGATACGATTTCAAAGTAGGACTCAGAAGAAGCAAGAATATCTAACAAGCCGTTGTACGCATATCTTGTCAAGTCTTGTAATTTCGACATCAATTTCGACTCCCCAGTCTTCCCATCAATGTTCTCGTTTATCTCCTTTATGGCTTGGGAAGTCACTTTTGCTGAATAAGGTGGCAAGGACGCACTAAAAACATATGCATTGGAAGAAATTCTTTGATGATGGACCATTGAAGTCACACCAACACAAAATCCACCAGATGAAGCAAAAGAGTTGGCCATAGATCCAACGGTAATCGATATTTCATCTCTTGGTATATTAAAATGTTCAGCTACACCTTTTCCAGTTTTACCCAAGGTACCAATTGATAACGACTCATCCAAAAACAATCTATATTTGAATTTATTTTTCAATTCCACAATTTTTGGAAGGTTGACAATGTCCCCTGAATTTGCAAATAATCCTTCTGTTATAATAAATCTTCTTTTAATCGGCTTTTGCTTCTCTAAAACTGGCTTCAATTGAAGTAAAATCTGGTGTAAATGTTCCACATCGTTGTGGTCGAACCATTCTATATCCGCACGACTCACAATCAAAGCTTTTTGCAAAGCGTTATTCACATTTCTGTCGACAATGCACAAATCTCCTCTCTTCAAAAATGCCGGGATAACTGAACCTGCGGTCACATAGTCTTGTCCATAAATGATAGCTTGCTCTGCATTTAAAAATTCAGCTAAGTCTTCTTCAACTCTAACGTGGACATCCTGAGTACCGTAAAAATTTGGAGGTCCACATGCCCCAACACCCGCATATCTTATTTCCGTTTCAGCTACGTTCTTGATGGTTTCGCTTTCATTCAAATTCAAAAAATCTTGCGAAGCGTAATTCTTAACACTGTTAAATTTTTTTCCGTTCAATATTAAATGGTTTATGTTAAATTGGTTTCGACCAACTAGCTCTGGTATAGACTTCAATTGCCAAACTTGTAAATCTGTTAAATTATCGATTATTGGCTCGGGTTCCCATTCGCTACACAATTCATCAATCTCCCTGTCAGAAAATTTCACAAGTTCTGATTTGTTTTCCTTTTTCTTTGATGTAAAAAAGTACGTTAATGCAAAAATGAATAAGCAGTATTCAAATAAAGACCTGACTGGATCATTCTGATATGAGGACTTGATGTATCTTAGTAAAACTGGGCCACCGGGTATTTTATTCAATAAATTTAAATATATTAAAAAGTGATGAATGAAAGTATTTGATACAATTTTCCAAGTTTGGGATATTGGAGGAGGTGCAATATTACCATTACCATTCGCGTTCAAGTTGTCAGTAACATGATCTAGGATGCCAGTTGCAATGGTTGTAATAGTTGTGGTAGTTGTTGTAACCTGTATAGGAGAAACCATGTTTAGTTTCGACAAATAGTGATTTTAGTGATTAATATACGGTCAGCAAGGAGTAACTACTATTGCGAACCAAAAATATATATTGGAAATTACGCCTGATGAATGTGGTAAAATCGTGAATGTCGAGCCGAGAATGTGACAAGTAGTACTTTCGACTTTGGTATTTATGGATATAGGTGAACGGTTTGTATGTATGTTTGGGTAAAAAATTTTAATTCTGCCGACAAAATTCGTTTTTATTTTACTTCTCTCGCGTTTCACTGGCAATTTGAAAAACTAAAACTATATATACTCCCTAAAACCCCTTAAGTAGACATCTTCATGGTATGAATATCTTTGAAACACCTTTAACTGGTCTTCTGCAACAAACACAACCTTCAATGTTTTTACTAACTAAACTCAATCTACATGATTCACATATCGCAAAGCATTTACAGGGCCAAGTTATAATTTCCCTAGTGTTGATTTGGCAAATGACACATTCCAAAGGTAACGTGCTATTACTGTTTTTCTTTTCCTGTCTTTTCGCCGACATCAATTCCAACAATTTGTAAGTTTCGTCATTTTGAATTTCCGTTTTTGAAATACTGTTTTTACCAATACTTTTTACTGCTGTGTATTTGGATCTCGTCATTGGTCCTGAACTTTCATACTTCAAATGGTGTTTGATAATGTCCATGTCATCCAAATCTATTAAATCGTTGAACCCTTCCACCGTGAATAATTCACTAATTGGCGCTGACATTAAATTTCTGGATTTATTTATTTCCCTAGCGCTAATTTCTTCGACGTCCGATTCGTCATACTCCGATTCTGATAGATCGTCAGCAGCATAATCTCCAGAATTGTCAATCTCAGAAAATTCGCCTCTGCCACACAACAATTTAGTATAGTTGAATTCTAGCTCATCATAAGTTAAATTATCAATTTCAAGTAAATTCGCTACAGGCTCTTGACGGGAAACTAAACTTTGTGAAATTTTTTCAAATTGATTTCCACTTCTCACAAATCTTCTTAAAAACGATGGCAAATTTGAAGAATAGTTATCGTGTTTTAGCTCTCTCCCTTGACTTGTATCACGAATTGACTCATCGTGATCTGTTTTAGTCTTGAAGCTGTTGATCAAACTTTTCAACAATCCGACCAAAAATTTGTCTACAATTATTCCATACAATAATTGGATTAAATCATAACACATTTCTTTCAAATATAGATACCGTGTACTGAGTGCACTTCTTGCTTCCAATGTACCCTTGTATATGTCTATGCTTTTGTCACCATCATTGTCAAAATATCGTAAAATCAATTTTTGACTCGGTTTATCAATTGTATTTGCATATCCCCGATTTTCAATTGAGGTAGCCTTGAAATTTAGATTGCTCACCAAATTTTGTGCTTTGAGTTTGTTTTGGAAATTTCTTTCAACCCAAGTTTCTCTATCCAATACAATTAGACTCAATTCTGTTATATAGCTTGATTTCCCTGCCAGGGTTATTGCTAAAACGCCTGCATTTAACAAAGCGGTATAGAAATCGTCACTTAAACTCAAATTGAAATTTCGAAGAATTGAATTCGGCTCATCATCGGTAAACTCTGCACCGTCGTTATCAATATCGTTTTCAACACCACCGGAATTCTCATCGTGCAAAAAGAAACTCGCATAATTTAAACCTTTCAATTTGAAACCGTTGACAATCACAGCAAGGGAAAATATTGAAATGCTGATAAATATGATAAGCAATATCAATATTTGTGGGGTGAATGTAAGAATCAATATAAACGGAAATTGAAATAACTTGTCGTTCAAGATTGACTCTATGAAATATGATAGAAATCCTAATCCAATTACCGTTGACGGAATCAATCTGTATTTATTATTGTTGATAATCGATCCAATATGAATATTGAGATGGTTCAAGATCAGAAATAATGAAGTAATCAAAACTTGTTCTGTGGGTCTTTTATGGTACTTTGAATTACTAAAAAAAAATGCTCCATTGCTACTAAATTCTTGAAAAGCTAAAGAATGCTCGAATATGGTGATTCCGCTTTCCGTATAAGGTTTCAAACCTTGTATTGACGCAACAAATGTTTCAGTGAATGACAGGAAGCAAAAGCTTAAAAAAATTGGCCAATATATATCACTGGTTGGACCAACCATTACTTGATCTTTGGGAGTTTTCATATATTTCGATAATCCTGCTTCAGATGCATTGTAATCAAAAAATTTTGACCTTAGTAATGGCTCGAGTAAATTGCCTAAAGTTGAATTTGACATCAATCCTAGTTTGTTTTGTAGATTGATCACTACCAACACGTTGAACAATTGGTACAACAAAATACCAATCATCACAATTCTGAGCATTAAAATACATATTCTTTTTATATTGGACAGATTTCGAAGCTTGTTATAAAATGCTTTTATTGTTAAGGAGAATTGCCAACTGTAGTTTCCGCTAGCCGTCATATTGATAGAATCAGCATCGACGCTATTTCTCAGCCTATTTATCAGCATTTGTTGATTATGAACATTATTAGTCGAAGCCATCACTAGTGTCCTATTCAAAATTAATGCCATGACTAGGCAAGTTAGACCATAAATTGAACAGCAATATTTGCTTATTGCACCTATTCTATTCCATGGTGTTGCGTTCAATATTGACTTTTCACTTTGCTCCCAAATTGCCTCAGTAATTCCAGATACCAATTTTAATAGAATCAGATATGAATTGTCATCAAATTCATTACTTTCAGTTGAATCTCCTAGAGTTGCAGTTGTGGTAGAGTTCAAAATTGATGTCGACATTTCGTATTTTAATCCAATGGAGCTCTATGTAGCTTTTTGTAACGGTTTGACCTAAAGTTTTATCTAATCAAATTTCGTAACTTACAGATTAGGTTTTGTTTTAATATGGTTTGGTAGTTTTGTTTTATGGATTGCAGCTCACCTGTAGGCTTTGTAATAATACTGACTTACCCCGAGACAAAATTTGGCGACACAAGCTAAAAATTGCGATCTTTCTCAAGAAAAAAAATAAATTGTAGAACTCATTGTATACTGTACTTCAATCTAATCATCTAAAACTTAAATGGGACGCAAGTTACCACCTCCGCCTCCTCCTCCAGGATTTAAAAAGGCCAAACTTGACAATAATTCCGGAACAATTGCTCTAGCGGAAAAGTCAAAACCTATAAAACCAGTATCACAACCAAAACAGGCATCTAGTTCTAGAAATACCAAATCATCAAATAAAAGTTCCCAGCAGTCAAAATTTCCACCACCACCTCCACCACCTCCACCTACTTTACGAGCTCCGACTACTCGAACTGTTGAAAATAATAGGAAAGATATTTCTGGTGAAGATAGAAAAATTGATCAATTGCAATTAAGAAAACAAAAATGGACCAAAATACAAAAAACAAGGTATAAATCAAGTTCCAAGAATTCAAATCGAAAACTGGTAATTGATCAGAAACCAGAAATACCGCCGCAACATCTACGCAAAATAATATTAGACCACACAAACTTATCACTGACCAAGATCGCATCGGATAAAAAGTCTCATTTGGGATCATTGAAGTATTTGCCTCATGCTATACTAAAATTGTTGGAGAACATGCCTCAGCCATGGGAAAATGCGAAAGAAGTAAAAGTCATGTATCATACGAGTGGTGCTATAACATTCGTGAATGAAATCCCGAAGGTGATTGAGCCAGTCTATATTGCCCAATGGTCAACATGCTGGAACTTGATGAGATATGAAAAAAAGGATAGAAAGCACTTCAAGAGAATGAGGTTTCCGCCTTTTGACGATGAGGAGCCACCGCTCAACTGGATTGAAAATTTGGAAGAATCAAGCTTGCCGCGCGCAATTATTCTGCGGGATGTTGAAAACGATGAAGATTTTAACGACTGGTTTTACGACTCTAAACCTTTTGTTGAAGATAAGGATTATGTTAATGGAGAATCTTACAAAAAATGGAATATGGACTTAAGTACCCTAAATAAACTATATCAATTGTCACAACCATTATTGCATAATACACAATACGAGTTCAATAAGAATGCATTGTTGACTGCAAAAGGTTTAAGTATAACTTTGCCTGGTGGACCTAAATTTGAACCTATGCATAAAGAGCTTTTAAATAATACCGAATTTGAAGATTTTACAGAATTTGACTCAATTGATAGAATAATTTTCAGGAATCAAGCACGGGCGGAATACAAAGTAGATTTTCCATATTTATATAACTCATATGTGAAGCAAATTTATTTGGTGCCATTCAAGATGGAGCTAAATTTGTCCCAATTTTCGGGAAAATCACTTCAAAATGACATGCCAGGATTTTCGTTTAATTTGATGTTTAATCCCATAAAAGCTCATCAGTCAGTGCTAGAAAAAAATCAAAAGCACGAGAGTATTTCAGTGAATATAGCACCTTTTTTTAATGACACAAGTGATCTGGATCTTGAAAACGAGCAAACAGCAAGGTTGGACTTGGAACCCGCCGGCACCTTATCCGCATTACAATTGTTAGAAGCTCCATACCCTTTTAATCAAAGAAGAGGTAATACTAAAAGGGCAGAGGATGTAGCTTTGATCAAGAAGTGGTATAAAAATCAAGCTCCTAAATCTTCCAAACAAAAGGTTAAAATATCTTACCAAAAACTATTGAAAAATCACATATTAAATGAAATTCACGGAATCAAAAATAAAAAAAAGGTAAACGGTCAAAAATCAAATATATTAAAAAATTTGAAATCTACCAAATATTTCCAATCTACAAGAATTGATTGGGTTGAAGCCGGTCTACAATTGTGCAGGCAAGGATTCAACATGCTCAATTTGTTAATACATAAAAGAGGTTTGACTTATTTACACTTGGATTACAATTTTAATTTAAAACCCACCAAGACTTTAAGTACAAAAGAACGAAAGAAGTCAAGATTTGGTAATGCTTTCCATTTAATACGAGAATTATTGAGAGCGATAAAAATCATAGTAGATTCTCACGTTCAATACAGACTAGGAAATGTGGATGCTTACCAATTAGCTGATGGTATATATTATATTTTAAACCATTTGGGTCAGTTGACAGGTATTTATAGATACAAATACAAAGTCATGCATCAAATACGACAATGCAAGGATTTAAAACATGTTGTGTATCAAAGGTTTAACAAAGTTCTTGGCAAGGGTCCTGGTTGTGGATTTTGGCAACCGGCTTGGAGAGTTTGGATTTTTTTCTTGAGAGGAACAATCCCAATGTTAGAAAGATGGCTAGGTAATTTAATTTCTAGGCAATTTGAAGGTAGGCGACAGAATGATATTGCAAAAACTATTACCAAGCAAAGATTAGATTCTTATTATGATTTGGAACTAAGAGCTCAAGTTATGCACGATATATTGGACATGATTCCTGAAGGTTTGAAGCAAAGCAAATCCAAGACAATACTCCAACATTTAAGTGAAGCCTGGAGATGTTGGAAAGCAAATATTCCTTGGAAAGTACCTGGATTACCTGAACCAATTGAAAAGATAATTGAAAGATATATAAAAGCTAAGGCAGACGGTTGGATCTCTGTAGCTCATTACAATCGTGATAGAATAAAAAAGGGAATTCAAGTAGAAAAGACTGTTGCAAAAAAGAATCTAGGAAGATTAACAAGATTATGGATCAAGAACGAACAAGATCTACAATCGGATTTTAACAAAAGCGGACCTTTTGTACTACCTGAGGAGGCAGTAAGAACATTTCAAACAATGGTTCATTGGTTAGAAAGCAGAAAATTTAGCCCGATCCCATTTCCACCCATATCCTACAAACACGACACAAAGCTTTTGGTTTTAGCTCTTGAAAACTTGAAAGAAATTTACAATGCAAACTCCAAACTAAATTCAGCTCAACGGGAAGAGTTGGCATTAATTGAACAAGCTTATGATAATCCTCGTGAATGTTTAGCTAGAATTAAAAAATTTTTGTTAACACAAAGAATATTCAAAGAAGTTGGATTGGAGATGATGGATTATTATAGTCATTTGAATCCTACCTATTCGGTAGATCCGTTGGAGAAAATAACCGATGCATATTTGGATCAATATTTATGGTATGAAGCTGATAAAAGAAATTTGTTTCCAAATTGGATAAAGCCAAGTGATGATGAAATTCCTCCTCTATTAGTTTACAAGTGGTGTCAAGGAATTAATAATTTGTCAGACGTATGGAAAGTTTCAAGCGGTGAAAGTAACGTTATGTTGCAAACTTCATTGGATAAATTTTCAGAAAAAGTGGATCTCACGTTATTGAATCGGCTCTTGAGATTAATAATGGATACAAATATTGTTGATTATATAACTTCTAAAAATAACGTTAATTTGTTTTATAAAGACATGAATCACGTTAATCAAGTCGGTATTATTCGAGGTCTTCAGTTCGCATCATTTGTTTATCAATACTATGGTCTTGTCATTGATTTGTTAATATTAGGTTTGGAAAGAGCCTACGAATTGGCAGGTACCGTACAGAATCCGAATAGTTTTCTTCAATTCAAGGACATAGAAACTGAAACTTCTTCTCCAATCAGATTGTATTCACGATATTTGAACACAATTCACATTTTCTTTAGATTTGATAATGAAGAAGCTGACAATTTAATTCAAGATTATTTATCTGAGAACCCAGATCCAAATTTTGAAAATGTTAAATCTTACAACAATCGAAGGTGCTGGCCTAAAGAGTCGAGAATGAGATTGATGAGACATGACGTGAATCTTGGTAAAGCTGTGTTCTGGGAAATTGCGGGTCGTATACCTACATCCATAGCGTCAATAGAATGGCAAGACAGTTTTGCTTCGGTCTATTCTAAAGATAACCCAAATTTGTTGTTTTCCATGTGTGGTTTTGAAGTGAGAATTTTGCCTAAAATTCGTGCTAAAGAAACCTTGTCAAATTCAGAAAGTGTGTGGGATTTGATAGACCAAAATTCAAAGGAAAGAACAGCCAAGGCATTTTTGCAAGTTTCACAAGAAGCTGTTGAGAATTTTAATAATAGAATCCGTCAAATTTTAACATCTTCTGGGTCAACTACATTCACTAAAGTTGCAGCAAAATGGAATACTGCTTTGATTGCATTGGTTGCTTATTTCAGAGAAGCAGCAATAGCGACACCGTCATTGTTAGCGGTATTAGTAAAGTGTGAAACTAAAATTCAAAACAGAGTCAAAATGGGCTTGAATTCTAAAATGCCTTCACGTTTTCCACCTGCAGTGTTTTATACACCCAAAGAATTAGGTGGTTTAGGTATGCTTAGTGCATCGCATATATTAATACCTGCTACAGATTTGAAATGGGCAAACCAGACTGATATTGGTATAACTCATTTCAGGGCCGGAATGACGCATCAAGAGGAAAAAATTATTCCGACAATATTCAGGTACGTTATTTCATGGGAAAATGAATTTTTGGATTCTCAAAGAGTTTGGGCAGAATATGCAATCAAGAGACAAGAAGCATTGGAACAGAATCGTCGTTTGACTTTCGAAGATGTGGAGAATAGCTGGGACAGGGGCTTACCTCGTATAAGCACCTTATTTCAGAAAGATAGAAACACTTTGGCTTATGACAAAGGTCACAGAATTCGGAGAGAATTTAGAAAATTCAATTTGGCTCGGTTTAATCCGTTTTGGTGGACAAGCAGTCACCATGATGGAAAATTATGGAATTTAAATGCTTATAGAACTGATGTAATCCAGGCTTTAGGTGGTATTGAATCAGTTTTGGAACATACTTTATTTAAAGGAACGGGATTTGATTCTTGGGAAGGTTTGTTTTGGGAAAAAGCTTCTGGATTTGAAGATTCGTTAAAATTCAAAAAGTTAACAAATGCTCAAAGATCTGGATTGAGTCAAATTCCAAACCGTAGGTTTACTTTATGGTGGTCACCGACTATAAATAGGGCTAACGTTTATGTTGGGTTTTTGGTTCAATTAGATTTGACTGGTATATTCTTACATGGGAAAATTCCTACTTTGAAAATATCTTTAATTCAAATATTCCGTGCTCATTTATGGCAGAAAATACACGAAAGTGTGGTGCAAGACTTGTGTCAAGTATTTGATAAGGAATTGGAAGTGCTACAAATTGATGATGTTGAGAAACAAGCGATTCATCCACGTAAATCTTACAAATTAAATTCATCAACTGCAGATATTGTGCTAACAAGCAGTTACAAATGGAACGCTTCCAAACCTTCTTCGTTGAACGATAAAGACGACGGTATGGAAATTTCTTCGAACAAGTTCTGGATTGATGTACAATTACGTTACGGTGATTACGATTCTCATGATATATCTAGGTATGCTAGAACCAAGTTTTTAGATTATACTACTGATGGCGCAAGTTCCTATCCGTCTCCAACAGGCATTATTATAGCTATCGATTTAGCTTATAACATGTATGATGCATATGGAAATTGGTTTCCGGGTTTGAAACCTTTGATCCAGAATGCGATGAAAGAGATTATGAAGGCCAATCCTGCGCTTTATGTGTTGAGAGAACGAATACGTAAAAGTTTACAATTATATCAATCACAATCGCAAGAAGCATTTTTGAATTCGAACAACTATGCTGAATTATTTAACAATGAAACTCAATTGTTTATCGATGACACGAATGTTTACAGAGTTACAGTTCATAAAACGTTTGAAGGAAACTTGGCTACAAAACCAATTAATGGTTGTATATTTATTTTAAACCCAAAAACTGGACAATTGTTTTTGAAAATTATTCACACTTCTGCTTGGGCAGGTCAAAAACGTTTGAGTCAATTAGCAAAATGGAAAGCTGCTGAAGAAGTTGCTGTGTTAATAAAATCTTTGCCAAGAGAGGAGCAACCAAAACAAATTATCGTCAGCAGGAAAGGTATGATGGATCCTTTGGAGGTTCACATGCTTGATTTTCCAAATATTTCGATAAGACCTTCTGAATTGCATTTACCATTTGCCTCTGTGATGAAGATTCCAAAATTATCCAACACAGTTTTAAAAGCAAGTGAACCACAAATGGTCTTGTTTAATTTCTATGACGACTGGTTACAGACCATATCTCCTTATACTGCATTTTCAAGAATTATTTTAATTTTAAGAGCTTTAAGTGTCAACGAAGAAATTACTAATCATATTTTGTATCCAAGTGCCGAGTCTGTGGCTCAAGCTCATCATATTTGGCCTTCTTTAAGTGACGAACAGTGGGTTGATGTTGAAGCGCAGTTGAGAGATTTGATACTTGATGATTATTCTAAAAAATTCAATGTAAACATTCAATCATTGACACAATCTGAGGTACGTGATTTAATTTTAGGTCAAGACATAAAGGCTCCTTCAGTTCAACGTCAAGAAATGTCTCAGATTGAAAACAATGTGCCCATAGAGAATCAAAATAAGGGGTTGGTAGCTATGAAAACGACAACCACTAATACGCACGGTGAAGAAATTGTGACAGTCACTACTACAAATTACGAGCAGCTGACTTTTTCATCTAGGAATGAATGGCGGAACCGATCAATTGCAGCTAACAATTTGTATGAAAGGTCTAAAAATGTTTTTGTTGTTTCAGAAGAATTTATCGACAGCGAATCTTTCACTTACATAATGCCAAAAAATTTATTGCAGAAATTGGTTCAAATTTCGGATCTCAGAATTCAAGTCGGTGCGTTTCTTTACGGAGCTTCTTCTCCTGATCATCCGGAGATTATAGAAATTAAATGTGCTGCTCTTGTTCCGCAGTTGGGAAATTCTAATTCGGTGAAACTTCCAAAGAAATTGCCCAAAAAAAGTGGATTTTTGAAAAAACTAAAGCTAATAGGTTGGGTGCATACTCAAGCGCAAAACTTGGATTTTATGTCATCGTATGATGTAACAACAATTGGGAAGGTTCTACCGGATTATGACACAAATTTTGTGACTATGACTGTTACCTACACTCCAGGTTCAATTACTTTAGCCGGCTACGAGCTTTCTGAAGAAGGTTTTAATTGGGGCAAACAAAATGTGGACATGATGTCAGATGTGCCGGATGGTTTTGTTGAGTCTTTTTCAAAAAAGAGTCAAATAATTTTGTCTGAAAAACTCTCTGGAACATTCATGGTACCAGATGACGAAATCTGGAATTACTTTTTCATTGGAGCCATGTATAATGTTGGCGATTTATACGATCTAAAAGTAGATATACCGGCCAAATTCTATGATGAAATACATCGACCAATCCATTTCAATACATTTTCACAAGTAGAAGCTGGTAATGAAGAAGAAGTAACGCAGGAAAATTTATTTAGCTAAATGTTTCTATAAAATGATAAATACGTATTAAATAGTCTAGAAACTCTTCCGTTTTCTCACATCTTGTGCTTGAGTTTACCTGAGGCAAGTTGAGCAAACCTGTCATGTGGAATTCCTTCGACCCATTTTTTTAAACCTCTAACAGATTCGATCGAATTGAGTTCAGAAATTTTTGAAGCAAACAATGTTTTCAATAATTCTTTATTTTGAATAATGGAATCTTCGTGCAAATTTTCTGTCGAATCAAGAAGTTCTTGCAACACAAACTTATTGAATGCGTCCTCTGATTCGAATTTACCACCAAAGTGTTTGTTAACAAAACCCAAATTTTGCATTTCCTGTCCAGAAATCTTTTTGGATAAAAGTAATGCTTCAGAAGCTTTGGATAGACCGAACCTCATAGGAAAGGTCGCAGACGAAGCTCCTTCCGCTAAAATTCCGATTGTAGCAAAAGGTGTTAATAAGTAAGTTTTCGAAATATCGTGGACATAGATTAAATCAGCTAAAGCAACGATTGCTGCTGATAAGCCTATTGCTGGACCGTTTAACGCTACAGCCATGATTTTTTTATGATTCAACACTGTTTGCACCAAATTGACCTGACTTGCCAGTGATAAGTTCATCCAAGTTTCTATTTTGGTGTCTTGCTGCTTGACATAATCAGCATTTGCTCCCGCAGAAAAGAATCGACCTGACGACTGGATCAAGGTAATTACTGTATCTGATTCCTCATTGGCTTTTTCAATTAGTTTGACTAAATCGTTGTATTGTGGGATGGTTAAAGAATTCAATTTTTTAGGGTTACACAATGTAATAACGGCGGCCCTATCTTTTACTTCATATTTGAATACGTTGGACATGGGTAAATTCGATTTGAAATTGTAAGTTTACTCGCTATGACAAATTTAAAACGATTAAAATGCGGAGATATTACGACGTTGCGCCCAAAAAAAAACATTAATGTCATTGAGATTAAGGACAAGGCACGCGGCAAATTTTTGAGTGTGAAAAAGAAAACAATAGTTAAACGGTACTCCACACTTATAGTTTGTATTGGTAGTATGGCACCGAAGATATAATGCCAAGTTTGTATTACCTGGCATTTGTGCTACAAAATATCTCATAAATAGATTATTAAAGACGTTGGTTGTGTTCTCCGAGGCCACTTCAGTCAACCGTAGTAAGCACGCTCGGAAAATATTGAAATTATTTGTAATTTTCTATAATAATCTAAATTTCAATATTTCGTATTGTTCTCGTTTCCTCAACTTACATCTAAAGGGTCTTTTGGAAGTTGGAGGATTTTGGCTACAAGCGTTTTTTCTTAATATTTGCAACTTTATTACTTTATTTTCTTGTCGCGTTATCTGTAAATTTCATGGAAAATATATAATATGGAAAACTGAAGGCAATTAATGCCTCTAATAGTAGTTATCTGTTAGCATCGTTTTTTTATTTCGCCTTTGCCCAAATGGTTGGGATCAAAAGAAATGAATGAAGTGATAATCAAAACTACAATCTTCCTAGTAATTTTGGAAGGTTTTATCTTGGATGTAGACCCACGGACATCACAATTAAGCGTTTATTTTAAACTTGATCGTGTATTGTTTCACCGATTAATTAACCAACCTAGTTCGGGTTTCATTTCAAAAGTTATTAAAACTTTTTATTTTATAATATACACACTCAGCATTTTTATACATTAATCTAAAACTCGTTTTGACTGTCCAAAACTAGACGTGTAATTCATGGCTCAATCTGCCGTTTTTTTACAGTCAAAATCTTGACACTGAAAAAATCAAAAAATTATGTTTAATATAAGGCATACGTACACTAACCAATAATAGCTTTCGTGATTACCAGTGCCTGACTAAAATAATATTCTCACCGAGTGCGCTCAACAAGTTTCTAATATCGGATCGAGATATGTTTTCTTTCAACATCAACATTTCAATGGAATTTTTGCCATCCATGTATTTCAAAAGCTTGTAAAATATTGCTATTAGCTCGCATGATAGTTTGCATTCTTCTGAAATGACAAAGTTAATCCAACGGCGTTCCAATGTTGTAGCTCTACCTGGATCTAAAATTATCGTTGCTTCATCTTCAATGTAATTAACAGAAGCATTTTTTTTTAATTGTTCTCTTAAATTGACCAAATGATTAGATTTTTTAGAATCATCAATGTCCAACTTTGACTTGTGACTCGAATTGGAAGAACTAATTTGTTTTGATGAATTATCTGCAGATTTTATATTGTTGGAACCGGTAGTTTTGGATGCTGCTTTTTCCATTTTTCTTTTAATTACAGCTTCATTCTCAATATCTTCCTCAACTTTGATTTTAACTTTGCTAGGTATCTTTAACCAAAGAAATGTTTGTAGCTCAATTACATAGCCATTTCTAGCTAACCAAGCTAATGCTTTTAAATAACTATCACGATGATCCTTAGAAGGAATAATTTTAGCGAACAGTTCCGGCTTTTTTGTTTGCGGCGATACGAGCTTCAAAAAGTGTGGTAGCGACGGTAAGGTGGGAAACTTGTGACTAAATTTTGGTATGTCATCGTAAAGCCTAGTTGTCAAAGGAGCCATAGGCGAGCATACATAAACTGATTTAGAAGACAAAGGCATTATTATTCTTCCTCTTCTCCAATATATTAGATGAAAAGCAAAAGATTTAATTTGATCGATAGATATATGTGTGATTTTATTTGATAATTTAAGCAATGACTCTGTAGGCCGTATCATCTTGATAAATTTGGCTAAAGTCAGATCATCCTGAGCTTTTATGTCCTTAATTATGGTTTCGGGATCATCCAATAATAAAATGGCAAAATGCACCAAAATATCATGAGAAACTTCATCTTCGCCAGAGTTGAACAGGCTAAGATTTAATTTGTATCTTGATGTTTCTCCGAGGTTGACTAAACCAAAATTTTTCAATAGATTAACCGACGAAGATAAATAAGAACCCGGTAAGAAAGGAACTGAAGCATCAGGTAATGAATCAAACTCAGTTTTAATGGGGACTTGGAATGATCTGAGTTTGTTATTTATCGACAACGTTGCAATTTTAGAGGCACTTATGGCATCATAACAATCTTTGATTAATCTGCATAAAGAAGATTTCTCAGTTAACAAAAGTTCATCTTTTATCAATTCTCTGGCTGACACGATACTGTCGACTTGCTTTGTAATGTAATCATGTTTCAGTTGTTCATACCTTAGCGCTATAGATAACTTTGAGATGACATTATGATAAATTTCATCTATTCTATAATTGTTTTCAATTGTAGGAGGATTCATTATAAACACAACATGAAACATATGTAAGCTAGTTTTATTAGGCTTTAGGTTTTGGGACTCAGATTCTTCATTAAGATTGTCAGTTAAAATGTCATTGTTTTTCAAATCGTTGTAATTGCTTCTTTCCTGACTGTGGCCTCTCCAAGTTCCATTATCATGTTTATGTATTGGCAAGCCTATAAAGCATTTGTCCTTAAGTTTAACTTCGAACCTAGTGTTACACATATCTTTGGGAGGAGCTAACATTTCACAAAGATAAGGTGGTTCTAATCCAAAGATCTCATCATTGATCGTTGAAGTAGGCACAGATGATATATTTGATGATGCAGATTGTACGGCAGTGCTAACTTTGGATATAGGTTGACCCAATTGCTCTTGCTTAGTAGCATTGGAGTCACTTTTACTAGACTCATTTTCTTTGAATTTTGAGACTGTTTGTTGTTGGTTGGTCAAAACTTTTCGTTTATCATCTTGTTCATCCAAAAATTTGAGCAAATCAATTCTTGTACCTAAATAGTAATTTAAATCTTTAGAATCCCAACTTTTAAAATTGATGCCAAAAATTTCGTTATCTTCCTGAACTTCATCCATTAAATGCTTTTTCATTACACCATCTTCTACATCACTGTTTCTGTACTCGTATAATTCATCATCTTCCGAATCCTCATTAATCTCCTCATTAAATTTTTTCAAATCGGCGTTGGTGTTAACACCAACAGGTGAATTATTAATGGCTGAATTTTTCAGACTAATATTAGTTCTCTCATCGAAATTTACACACGAAATTGTTGATTTCAAATTAGGAGGGTATTTGTAAATTAGTTGAGGGCCGCTATGAGTCGAGACAATAAATAATATTCCAATCAAACTAGGATTTGGTAGATTAAAACTCATGTTAGTATTTTGTTGTTGGCTAATTTATCATAATCATAATAATAGTGTTGGAATAAAAAAAAATAACAAATTTTATGAGTTTATAGACGATCTAACAATTTACATTTATTACAATCAGTGTCTATATAATGAATCGCAAATTGCCGCATACACTAAAGCTTATGAGAGACTTCTTTTGATGCCAATTGAGCGAATCTGGCTTGTGGGACACCCTCTAACCATTTCTTGAGACCTCTCATTACTTCTTGGGAGTTTGCATGATTGACATATTGATCTCTAGAAAGCTTCAATAATTGTTTATTTTGAAAGATTGAATCTTCATGCAAATTTTCAAAAGCATCACTTAATTCTTTGTAAACCTGTTGGTTGAATTCTTCGACAGATTTGAATTTACCGTCATAATGTTTGTTAATTAAACCAACATTATAGCAATCTTCCCCACTTATTGGCTTTGCCAACAACAAGGCTTCTGAAGCTTTAGACCAGCCTAATCTAGCAAACAAGGTTGCGGAAGAGCCACCCTCTGCGACTAATCCCAAATTAGCGAATGGAGCTAAAAGATAAAACTTGGATAAATCATGTACATAGATCAAATCACATAACATTAACAAACCTGTTGTCAAACCAATTACCGGGCCATTAACTGCAGCAACCAATATTTTTTTATGATCATTAAATAAATTTGTGAGCCAGACATTTCTGGCTACGAATCTTTGTAACCAATATTCATGACTGAATAATTCTTTCATGTCAACATTTTCCATACTTCTATCAGCAAAATTGGCACCTGCACTGAAAAACCTACCGGACGACTGAATAATGGTTGCTACAGTGTCCTCTTCTTCATCAGCTTTTTCAATAAACTTTCCCAATTTTAAGTATTGATCACCATTCAAAGCGTTCAACTTTTTTGGAATATTGAATGTGATGATGGTAACTCTGTCTCTAACCTCGTATGTAATATCGTCTTCTGGACTCGACATAGTAAAATTCAAATTAATGTTTTGGACAATTCAAAGTATGAAAATGACTATCAGATTGACAAAGAAAATAAAAGTCCAGCAGCGGGTTTATATATTAATGCGCTGTGGAAAACCTGTGATTTTGCAGTCTATTGTCGCACTTATAATCTGTGGGGGGAACTTTGTCCCCAGTTAAAAATTTAAATTAACCGAGCATAATTGGTACGGTTAAGTCGCGCTACCCAAACAAAACATTTCTACCGACGCTACACAAAACACAACGTGAATCGTATTTCCACTTTTTGAACCAGTGTAAACTTTAAGAAAAATTAAACCCGATTATTATGCTAGTGTGGCTAGTAAAAGTTTTATGTTTATATATCATTTCGAGTTTGTATTGTCGAAATATTTAAGCAGGTATTTTTCACTCGTGTAATCAATTCTTTGACTAACAAATTATCGCGGTAGCGCCTAATAATCTTTTGATGCTCCATTGATTTACAAAACCTGATAATTGAAAAATACCTAACAATCGAGCTTTTATTGACTTTCTATTATTTGTCTATATGAATCGTTGCTCAGATCTCCCGTACGGTAAGTTTTGGACCAAAACTTACCGTGCGTGCGAGTGATAATCCCCAACGCCAGAAAATATACCAAGAGCGAAATAAAAAAATAAAGCTAGTCCCAGTATTTAACACGAGGTTTTATATTCATCATTAATATATCTTGCAAACAATTACCAAAAGCCTACATTTGATACAATTTCGTACTTTGTGTGATTATGAAAAATCCCAATATTGGAAAAAAAGTGTTGTTAGAATTTAAGAATGATTCTACCGACAGCAATGAGTCTATCGATAAATCAGATTTTGCAATTCCCATTTTCACAATATCAAACTCAGACTACGTCTTAGTCAAGCATTTATCGAGCTTTTGGAATTATCCTTCTTCTTACCAACTTATATCTTTATTGCTCGGAAACGGGTTAAAGAGATCAGATTTTTTGAAAACAGATAAAGAATTAAATGAGAAATTACTTCAGATGGATTTGATTGAACCACATGAAACAAAATTGAAGTTGTTCTACGTTTCTCTACCCTTGTTGTATTTCAAAATTGGTAATAAAAATGTATTTCAGCGTGATGATTTGAACAATATAAACAAAATTGTTGGTGGAAGTGGTCAAACAAAGAGTGACAAAAAAGGACGAACGTCAACTGCAGCTTACGAGGATTACGGAGACGACGAATCTGAGGACATGGATACAATTGATAAAAAATATTTGAACGACGCAGAAGAAATCAATGAAGAAAACAACCCAGAGTCTTCAAAAATGAACTCACATACAAACCAAATTTTTGACACCAAATCCGGGGCCGATGATAAAATAACTATAAGTCAGATATTTCCGCAGTACGGTATGGTAAACTCAAATGTCTCAATGAATCATGGTCTGTTCAATTCTTTAAACCCACTAACAAAGCTAAATTTTTATAAA
The DNA here is from genome assembly GCA_030557115.1 of Insectozyma chauliodis. Classification (NCBI taxonomy): domain Eukaryota; kingdom Fungi; phylum Ascomycota; class Pichiomycetes; order Serinales; family Debaryomycetaceae; genus Insectozyma; species Insectozyma chauliodis. The sequence continues at coordinate 178,757 of JAKTVI010000021.1, read as the reverse complement.
GCACTATCAACACCAGCCCATAAATTTCTTCCAAACAACAAATTGACATTCAAAGAACGGGAGTTAGTTTACAATTCTAACAACTTTCTGGACATCCATGTTGACGAGGAATACAGCCCCTCCAGTGATAAAAAAAGAAATTTTCGAAAACCAATTGGCAAATCACGAAAACATCATGTTCATGTTGATCCTAATTCTATAGATTTGATGGAATCAGTAATTCCTGGTCAAGGCTATGTACCGGAATTTAGCATAAATACTTATTGCAAAGTACCAAATTACTACGTCACATCAAATTATCAAAGCGTTCCCCAATCCTTCAACACAAAAAAACTCAATAATACTTCCAACTCTTCATTCTTGTTTAATGAGGGTGTGAAGATGTCTAAGAACATTCAACAGTTAGTTTTTAGTAATGACAACGATAACTATTACCACTCAAAGTATTATTACACTAAAAGTTACAGGGGCCCTGGCTCAGGTAATTATAAAGATGGTGCAATGATGAACAGGATCAATAAAATACATTTGACCAATGATACTAGATTAAGACATAAAAATAGACTACTGATTAATGAAAGGTACAATAAAAGTCTAAAAGGTTTAGTCCATGATAAATTCAATAAAAATTTTGTCGAACAGCTATTATCAGAACAACGCAAATACACAGAAGACTATTCCAATTTGGAAATGTTACACAACAATTTGCAATTCAACTTGTTGATCAATACGTTTCGTTTCATTTCGGAAGATATATGGGACAATTATTACAAATTTAAATTGATTGATTTTGAAGAGCTCAAAGCACTTCAAATCGAACTGAATGAAGTTGAAATGAGAACAAATACATTAAACGATCACAACAAGTGGCTCGAGGAAGAAAAAATTCGTCAGGAAAAATTAAAGATTGTATTCGAAGATGAAAGACAGAAATTTGAACAATTGCAACAGGAGTATTTTACCGAACAAAAGGCATTAGAAGAAAGCACACGTCGAAAACACTTGGGATTTTCATTCGAGGATCCTTATGTTGGAGGCGGAAGCGAAAAGATGAAGAGTAACATTAACATTAACGAGTTTCAAACAAAATTTGAAAGAAAAAGAAACGATTTGAGACTTGAATTTGAAAAAAAGAAACAAGAGCTAGTTGACCCGATTCCTGCCCCTAAATTGGTTGAAACACCGCAATTGGAAATTATGAATAAATTTAACTCACCTGTAAATTATGCAGACATCATGAGACATTTACCATTGGAGTTGAGATATTCTCAAAACAAAAACAAAAAGATTTCTTCAATAAAGAATCCGATCAAATACGTCACCTTTTACCCAGAAGGGACCAATCCGGAATATTTAACACGTATAGAGATTATGAAAATACCCAATGGAAACTCGATCGGATGGGATAATTTCAAAAAATTTCGTTCTAATATTGAGTATTAGCAATACATATTTATTAACTCTTACCCTACCACTAGTTCCATGACCACATACCGATTCCAGCGAAGCTGTCAACGTTGTCATTTTTCTTGTACTCTCCGTAGCACAAGCAATAATGCTCCAACAATAATTTTAGCTCTTCAATTTCATCTATGAATTCTAACGAATTTATTCTTTTCAATTCTTCTTCACCAATCCATTTGTTGATTCTCTGATCCGCTTTGTAGCCACCAACACTACTCAAATCAGTGAGTTTCAAGTTAGTAAGACCACAATTCTCCAAAAAAGCTTGTCTAGATTGCAAGTTTGGATATTTATCAAATAATTGCAAATTAAGACCCCTACTTAATAAATTTCGTGTCATAGTTGCTCCAAAAGAATCATTTAATGACATGGGTTCATAAATTAAAAAGCAGGTCAAATTGTCGTTGAGGTTTATCCAATAGTATATATTGTACTTGTAATCCTCTGGCGTTAGATAGCATAAAACACATTCGCTTATTACTAGAGTGGGTATATCTTGGTTGAATTGAGATTTTTCTAACGAATTATCCAAATCACGTAAATCGCATCCGTGTAGTAAATAGTGTTCCGTAATTAAATCTGGAGAAAATTTTTGAAAATCATCCCTACTTAAAATCTCAGGTAAGTTTTCGTTACAATTAAGTAGACTTCGTAACAGTCGATTTTTAATAATAGCCATTTTTTTTATTTTTGCAATTTCAGGAAAATCAATTTCGTGATAGAATATGTTAGGAAATTCTTTTAATAATTGAAAGGCTCTAGTATCTGATCCACCTCCAAGTGAAATAATTTGACATTTCTGACTAAAATCTTCTATGAATTTCACAACAACTTGATCTATAGCCCTAGTACGCAAATATGAACCTCGGTTTATGATAGGTAATTTCTTGCTTTGAAAAACGGATTTCAAAGTTCGTATCGACGATAAATGAGAATACCCAGAGCAATATTGCAAACATGATTCATAACTTTGCACCAAGTATTCAATATAGGGGTCTTCGGGTACCAAATAAGATTTTTTGTTTATGCTCTGACGACAACTTAAAGCATCTAGATCGGTCGCTTTTACATACTTATCTTCTCGTTCTTTTGGTGATAGCATGTATATTTTTATTTTTCGCGATCAATAATCAACTTTTTTTCTTCTATATAAATCTAAGCTAAAGTTTCTTGCACACAACCCACCAGTTGTCTTTTTCGTAACCTTCTTTAACTATAACACACTGCTTGGTCCGAAGAGCGTTTTCTGACAATTCTCCTTTCTTGTACAAATGATAGTATCTATATTTTGTCGCCTCTTCAGTCGAATGCGTTGCAGTTTCGCTTCTTGCTTCTTTTGTTGCGTCTTGAGCGGTACAGATTTCACCAGATTCAACAATGGCTTGATTTTCAAAACCAAGCTTCTTCTTACTTTTTTCTTTCTTTGGTTGCTGCTTTTGCAATACCCAAGGGATTAGTATGTCTTGATCGTCTCCGTCTTTATAACCACGCCTAGATGATTCTTGCTCTAGAGCCCAACAATATATTAAACACTCGCCCCCACTTTTTAGTTTAGATAAAATGTGCATAATCGCTTCAACTCTTCTTTCTTCTGTGGCAAAATGATGCACAACTGCTATCGATATAGCGAAATCGAAACAATTATCAGGGTGTGGTAAATTAAGTCCATCTGAAACAGCCAAATCAAACTCATTTTCGGAAAGATTCTGTGCACATTCAATCAAACTTTCTGATCTGTCAGAACCTATTATGTATAGATTTTTATTCACCTTCAAGTACTTGCCATTACCACAACCAACATCCAACCCAATTGAATACTTAGGTCTCGTTTCAAGAAATTTTTCAACAATTGGCCACGGCTTGTATCTTGTTTTAGAAAAATGTGTTGCTATTTCATTATAAACACTATGAACATATTCCTCTTCTTGCTCTTTTGGGCTCAAGCCCAGGTGTATTGATTTGGATGGCACAGATGACATCGAGTTTAATAATGCCAGAAGAAAAAAAATTGAATCAAAGATATCCGATGCATAAATTGAAACATGTCGATTCATGTTAGCACTTTCGGTACAAGGTTTATTTTAGTATGTCTAGCGATTCTTCTGCCGTGGGCTTGGACATATTTCTTTGAATTAGACAATCCGCAAAGTAATTTTCAAGTAGAAGACCGTTCGAAAAACAATTCGATTAAAAAGATACCCGTTGCTATTCAATTTGCAAATGAGTACTTTTCCTTTCCAGACCTTATTGCCACGGTTCAGTTGCAGCTCAATTCTGAGCTTTCACACATTGCAACAAGCTCAATTGAAATTCCATTGCTTGATCGACTACATCTGTCAGAAAATTATACTAGAAACTATACAGTCGAACTAGTATTGTCTGACGAAAACTCTTTGGGTATAATTTCAGAAAATTTTAAAGCTTATGTATTCTACAATTTAGAATCTGTTTACAACAATGACTTGCCATATTTAATAACTCAGACAATATTATATCATTTGCTCAGAAGAGAATTAAATTTCTAAATTCCCGAAGTAGCTTTAATTAGGTTAATGAGTGCTACATATTCGCAACACGCACTACTTTTTTTTTTCCAGTTCAAAAACACATTTTACACTACAATACAAAATAATGACCAATGAAGAATCAGAGAATTACGAATCTGACGTAAGTTTAGATGAAGACGACGAGGAATTAATTTGGAGGGTTTTTTTCAGTCAATTGGAAAAGTTTAAACTGATTCAGACAGGGGAATTTATAGGTGATGATCAAGATTATGACGGAGAATTTGATGACCCGTATTATCAAAAAGATGAAGAAAGTGCATCTGATAATGAAGATGAAGAAAGCGATACCCTCACGGAATTTGACGATGTTGACGACCCGGATTTGGTCACTCAATACAGAACCTTAAGAAATTCAGAAATTGATCAAAATTTAAGTGAAGAGGATAAGAAAAAATACCTAATCTCCAATTTCTCAATAGATCAAATGGAAAGGTTTGAGGCCTATAGAAGAATGACAGTGAATAAACCTGGTGTGAAAAAAATTGTAAATGGAATCGTTGGTCATTCTATTCCACAAATTATTGCCGTTGTAATGGCAGGAATTTCTAAGCTGTTTTTAGGAGAGATCATAACAGAAGCACAGCTAATCCAAGAACGAAATTTTAAGGCAAAACTTATTTCCGACATCCATGCTAAAAAACTTCAAAAAAGAAAGATTTTGAATAGCTTAGAACAAGGTCAAGAGATTGAAGTAGACGACCAACCATTACATTTTGAAGGGGATCGTATTCAACCATTACAACCTAATCACGTCAGGGAAGCTTGGAGATTATACCAACTTGAAAACAGCAGTGCTTTTGGCAGCTCAAATAAAAAGGATTCTGATTCAATAACATACAGGTCTAAAACCACGTCTTCCAAATGGCAATAATACTCTGATATCTACTAATTTCCAAATTTCGACTGGTGTGAAACCAACGAAACACACTAATACGTATTTTAAATACCGGATTTTAACAATATATTAAGTATACAAGCAAGGTTTTTAGCATCCTTCTGCTGCACCTTAATAAGGTTGACGACAATCACAATTTCTAGTGTCGCAACCATAGGCTAACGTCGCAAATTCAATCTTTAACCTTATGGCTACATACTTCCGAAACTTTTCAATCAAGCCTCGACAAACCTGGAACACCTAAATAAGTAACTTTTTGGCAAATAAATAATGCCTACTCTAATGTAAAACTATCCATTCCTACTACCGAAAGCGCAACCATTAATCTCCAACATCTCCAAAAATATCGTACTATTTTCAAGAACTCGAAGGCTTCTTTCTCTCATAATAAAATTTCAATCCTTGTTTCGGATGACCACTCACTAAAACACGAATAAATTGAAACTCTTGTCACTTCTTGTAATTCTTGGACAAGATTCTCAACCATGATCAAAATTATCAGGTAGCGCTGTTCTTACCAATTTGCACGACTCTAGATTCAACAATTTAATAATTGAAGATGGTAGCGCAAATTAAAAATTACAGAAACACCAAACAATCACTAGGAAATTTTTATAACGGACTCTCTGCTTAACCGATTGTATAATAGAATGCTTAAGATGAAAGAATATTAGGTAGAAGTGCATTTTTTAAAACTTTAGCGCTACCATATGTCAAATAAAAATATTTTTTGTTAATCGCGCTACCATATGCGCGTTATTGATGTTATTGTAGTTTCAGCAAATGTAAAAATACTTTTAGCCGCAAAAAAACTTAAACGTAGCTACCATATGTAAAAAAAATTTACTTTTATACAAGATCTAGCTTGTGTATGTGATAATTAAATTTGATTCAACAAGTTAGTTAATTTTGGCGCTACCAAATGTATTTTTTTTGCGTAATTAATGGTTTACAGACTTTTAAATACGTGGAAATTGCTCAAAATCAGGTAAAACAGGGAAATTTGATTGTTGTAGTGTGAGTAGTTTTTTTTTTTAAAAGATGTTAATTGCCGTTGCTTTGTGGGGGCAATCAAGTGTTCTTATTGGTTAGAGAAGAAGGGGAATATCTGTAGAGATCAGCGGATATCGTTCAGAGTGAATTTTGTTGTTATTATGTACTATACAAATTTTTATAAATGGTAGCATTTCTTGGTAGCTCAAGTTCCGATGATGTACACGAATGTCTGCAATTCACTTCCGCTGTTGATTTCAGAACAGAAGCCTTACTAAGCCATTCAATCCGGTAGTAGCGACGGGTGATGTGTACAAAGACAGGTAACGTAATATACGCAAGCTGTTGACTTGCGGTTACTAGGAATCTCTCATTGTGTTGTAATTGTTGGGTTAAATCTCATATAACTCAACACATTGAAGAGCAATTACTATGCTCTATCCCCAGCACGACGGACTTTCACAAGATTTCCCAGAACTCTCGGCCAAGATTCATTATTATACACTCGCTGGCTCCGTCATTGTAGCGCGCGTGGGGCCCAGAATGCTTGAGGGCATCACATACCTGTTACTGCCTCAAACTTCCATCGACTTGAAATCGTCTCTCCTAGAAGAGACTATAGCAGCAAATGCTTGCAGCGCTATTTAGTAGGTTAAGGTTTCTTTCGTTATCACAATTAAGCAGACAAATCACTCCACCAACTAAGAACGGCCTTGCACCACCACCCGCAAATTCAAGAAAGAGCTCTCTGTCAATCCTTATTGTGTCTGGACCTTGTGAGTTTCCCTAAAACCAATGGTGTATTTGAAAATGTGTCCACCAATTAAAAGACTATTACTGTGAACGTCATACCCAACTCAGATCACAACCTTGCAAAGTCACAAAAAATGTGATAAAACGGATGTAGTATCAATAATGTATTGCTCAGTTTATATACAGATTATTTTGATGTATCCGAATAAATAGATTATACATTTGAGTGTTCGATGTCATGTTTAGATTTGCAACAATCAGGAGTGAGGTAAAACTTGACTTCATGTTTGTAATACGTGTTCCTTTAGAAAACCCAGTTCTTCTAAATTGAAGTTATGAAATTTGTGTTTCTTAGTTTCATTGCATCTGCGTGATGTTAGTTCTGAAGTAAAATGCTTTGACAATTTCGAGACTGCTAATGAGGCAATTTAAGAAAAACGCTAATTTGCTAACAACACATCCATCTGATGTATGGCTAAGCTATACTGTTATGAGATAGCATGGAGTGAGCGAATAGCGTCGTACCAAATGACCGGAGCGAAACTGAAAACATAACTATTTCCATGCTCTTGAGTGTTACCACCAGCTTTGGCAGTGTGAATATTTATGAGCAAAATCCCAACGACACGAGATAGCAAAGCGATCATGCAGAAGATCACGAAATATAATAGTAATTTCTATGAATACATAATCTATCTCTTTCGTATAGCAGCTTACCATTTGAAACAATCACAACAAGTAGTAGCCTGACGAGTTCAAAAATAGATTGCTGCTTTAAATACATGCGAATAACCTAATAAATTAATATTTTTCTTGATTCATCATAGCATTTCTTTTAGATCTCTGCGAGTCTCTGTCGCAAATGTTACTTCAATTGGTATTGGGATGACATATTTCATGAAATTACATACCATTGTATGATTCGGTGCAAATTATTTTTTGACACATTAATGGTGGACGAATTAACTTCTTTCATGGCACGATTACGTTTTCCATTTTCGGCCACAAATTCTACATCTTGTAAATGACGATCCTCAAGCAAACTTTGGTGTTATTCGTATGGTATGCAGTAGTTTTTCGATTTGAAATAGTGCTCACTTGCTTTATTCAAGCTCTGATTTTACAGCATCTTAAATATGAATTAATAGGAGTGTTCTATTTGACTCTAGTCCGGTAATTCACCTTGAAAATTATGATATAATCAAGATGGTTGAGTTACATTGAACTTTATCGCGGCGAATTGAAAAAGAAATTTGTATTTTCGAAGTCACTTAATCCACTCTTCGCATGCGACAAGAAGCCGTGGGAACATAAATTTTCAAAACAGAAATTGTCTTCATAAATCATTTTATTGCAAATTCTTCAGTACGATTTTGCGTATGTCTGATGAGTTAATAATTGTGTTTTGCGGAGCAACGGCCCAGTATTTCGAGTTGGGACTGGTAATTTCGTAAAACTTTTTCTATATTTTTTCCAAAAGTTTTTCGATCGGATGACTAACCGATTTATTTGAAGAAAACGTGACAGAGTGTGTTGATACGACAGGTGATATAGTTTTTTCAATTCATGATTGCGTATTTGAAGGTCAACGATATATCAAGTGTATTTTACCGAGTTTTTTTTACTAGGATTTTTTACTCGGACTACTGTCTTGTTGATGAGATTCAAGTAATATAATAAAAGATATTTCAACATTAATTGTTAAGCAATGACATCAATCGTGGAAACAGGTCCAAGGAGGCGAGGAGAGCTAGACCTGAAAAAGTATGACGAGACAGAAACTAGTGACAACGATACTGTTCCTTATACTATATTTCATTCAAAAGAAAAGTTTATGCTAATTATGGTATTATCCTTGGTAGGCTTTTGGAGCACTGTTTCAAGTCCTATTTATTTCCCAGCTTTGCCCATTCTAACATCATACTTCAAAACGACAACTTCGGTAATGAATCTTTCAGTTGTGGCTTATTTAATATTTCAAGGGATAGCTCCGACTTTGTCATCGAATTTGGCCGATTTTTTTGGTCGCCGGTGTGTGATTCTTGTGAGTATTTTGATTTTTATTGCTGCTTGTATTGGGATAGCTCGAACAAATGTCTATTGGCTATTGGCAGTATTGCGCTGTGTTCAAGCCGCGGGGATTGCTCCAGTCATTGCAATAAGCTCCGGTATTGCTGGTGACGTATGCACCCCAGCTAATCGTGGTGGATTTGTTGGACTAGTGTCTGGCTTACAATTATTAGGGAATGGTTTTGGAGGATTGCTCGGGGCAGCGCTAACGAGTTCTTTTAAGTCGTGGAGATCCATATTCATTTTTTTGGCTATCGGTGGAGGTGTTACTTTTATTTTGGCTATTGTGTTTTTAGCGGAAACTTCTCGAAGAATCGTTGGCAATGGTACAGTCAAACCGAAAAATATTTTAGATCGTGCTGTTTTAATCTATTTTCCATTTTTCAAAAGGAAGATGACTAACGATGTTTCGACTATTATTGAACAGAGCAAGTTCGACATTTTGGGACCGTTTAAAATATTTTTTCAAAAAATAGTCTTTCTAATACTACTCCCCCTGGGTTTGCATTTTGCAGTTTGGACAATGGCCTTAACATCTGTATCAACAGAGTTGGAGTCACCCAAGTACGGTTACAGTGTGATGCATGTAGGTTTGGTTTATTTACCTCAAGGTATTGCATGTATCGTTGGCTCTTTGGTGGTCGGTAAAAGCTTGAACTGGTTTTATCAATACAAGAGACATATTCACGATGTTGCGACCGAAAATTTGCCATTAAATCATCGACCGGCTTTCAACATAGTTGCCGTGAGATTGACTTTGACAATAATTCCTGCGTTTTTAATGATCAATGGTTTATTGATCTTTGGTTGGTGCATCCAATATAAAAAACATGTAATTTCCATTATAATTTCAACCATTTGCATTTCATTTTCGGCTTCAGTTATGTTGTCAATATGTACTACATTATTAGTTGATTTATTTCCCCATAAGGGTAGTGCTTCAGCCAGTTGTTTGAACTTAATGCGATGTTTATTGGCCGCAATTGGAACAGGTGTATTGGACAAACTAATAAACAAGCTAAATTTGGGTGGCACGTACACCTTTCTTGCTGGGTTATGTTTAATAAGCGACTTTAGTTTGCTTTATGTGTTGTATGCTGAAACCAAAAGATTAAAGGTCATTAAGATTTCTTCGAAAATATAATCCAAGAGAACACAAAGTAACATGAATATTTAGCATTTATCAACTATAAACGATTTATCTTAGACTTATAATCTAATTTTGTGAATTGATTTTCTAGCACCTTAAAGCCTTAGAAAAGTAAGTTGAATTAAAGAGGTAAAACACCAAAACATGGAACGCTTATAAGGTCAAAGTTGGAAATTTCTGTCCATCTTCCATAAGAATTTGAAAATCTCGAATAGTTATTGGTGCTGCTACTGACTCAGCTTGAGCTGGTACACGCTGAATAATTGCATAAGCAAACACAATTCTCTTCTATAATTCTAAAACAAATCAAAATAATGTCGGATTGGCAACAAGCACTGTAGCAGCCACTCAGATACCGTGTATCGGATTATGTGGGATGAGTGCTACTACATACGAACCGAAAAGACTACAAATTATATGAAATTACTTAATCTACACTGAAGTTTATCCGACGAAACACATAAGCTATGGTTTTCATTTTAAATGTCAAGATTAAACATTCGTTTTAAAGCATATTCCTGCGTCTGTTGTTTTCAGATGACAATAGATTATAGCAAATGCTGATTGAAGAATCTCCAATTTTTTGAACATCAAAAGTAGAATATTTTTTTGATTAATTCAAACATGCATAGTTTATGATGCGCAAAAATTACATTCAACAATACATTGTATTCTACAACTAACGGTAGCATACTAGTTGGTTCCACTTTTTATTATGCAGCCTCTGTTTTAAACAATCGCGCACCGCAGACTTTTCAGACAAACGTTTGTCTTGAAAATTATTTCAGCATGTATCATACACATGTTGCCATTTATTCTCACGTTATTTTCACGATAAATTTATAGGCCAATATCATTTATTATGGTTGGTTTGCTTTAGTTGAAGTGTTTTTATTTTACGTTTATCTATTTGTTTGAATTAATTTACTACTCCTTCATTCGTTGTAATGTTTTATTTGGTAGTGTCATAAAATTTATGCGCACTTGAAAGTATTTTCAGTGTCAAGCATAAAAATCCAATTATTTCCAAGTTTTAAATACTATTATATTGCCTTGTGCCGAAAATCATATAAAGTGTCGTAAAATTTAGACGCACTTTATTCTAAATTCAGTGTCAGGCATAAAAATCCAACGATTTCCGAGTTCAAAACATTCTTGTGCTACCTTGTACCAATAATCTTATAAAGTGTCGTAAAATTCAAACGCACTTGAAAGTATTTTCAGTGCAAAGCATAAAAATCCAATGATTTCTATTAAAGTCTGTCATTTTTTGGAGTGGAAAACCATTTATACTATTGTTTTTTTTTTCAAATAATCGTTAATTTAATTTCATATACACAACTATATTATATCTACATTAAGCTCAACCACTTATAACTTGTCGTTTGTAAAGGAAAACATGATAGTCAAAACTTTTGTTATTTTGTATATGGTTGTTTTGTAGAGTTCGTTTTTTCGTAGTTCGTTTTCGCTTTTGTTTTAGTTTTGTTGTGTTGATTTATAAAACCGAAGCCATCTTTATGAAACCGAAGCCATCTTTGGATGTGCTTTTACGTTACCCTCTTGAGTTGAAGTTTCCAAACTTCTTCCGTCAGTCGCAGTGCCCTAAAACTTGAAGGTATTGGTTGTATTTGGTTTTTTCCTTTGGAGTCAAATTGGGGTTACGAATGACGTCGTCAATTTGTTGGTCCTATTTGGAGTTTGACTGTCTTGCCATTATTCACAGTTTTGAAACGCGAGCGCAAACTTAGCTACAAGACTGGCGGCTGAAGATGGTGATAGCTGGATTCATGCCAACCAGTCTTCATCTCTATTCGCTAATTTAAGTGACTGTCTATCTAATGACACTTTTTCTATTCAATTACAATTTGAGTTTTTCAGAATAGCTTTTACTTGACAATGTATTCATCAGCTCAAAATTTAAATTGATGATATGACAGTTCTCCTGAATAGTTTGTTTTCTATTAAACAAGTCTACGGTGCTAGTTGCATTCAAAAATGCACTGATGTATTTATGAGCTTAAATCAAAAATGGCATTTATTGTGTCCGTTTTCATATGGCAGCAATGTTGCGAATTTCGTAAACTATTACAGCGTCTAATTGAATATTAACCGGTCTATCGAAACAGCGAGCGAGTTTATAAATTAAGCATAGCCAGATCATAGAATTTTGAATAAGACTTTACAATCAGCTCCGATCCAGTACATCACGCATTATCGCTTGCACTCCTCAATGTAGACTTGTTGGTAAAAGCAATGGAAACAAAACAATTTGTTTTGGAAATGGAGAATACGAGCTACATGTTTTGCAAAACGAAATGCTCATGGAGGTTGCAATTCTCAGAAGGCATTATTCTTTTCTGCATTTTGCCTGTTTCTAATTTTAAATTTAAGCGGCTAAAACTGGTAGCTTCGGCACTTGGCACTGCACTACTGATGAATCAACACATCTTGTTTTATATCAGTATTAATTTTTAAAAATGGCTTAATGAACCTAACTAAATATAGTTGCAACCAATCTGAAATTGCAAAGCATAATATTTCTACAATTGTACCGATTCGGCTATAAAAGGTTTCATTTTTTCTTTGCTCAAAACTTTTGCTAGACCAAAGTCTATCTACTGTTACTAAATCAATCTCACTTTTATCAGTTCTTTTTTTTTCGTATCTATTAGGTTAAAAGCTATATAAACTACTTAGTTTCTATAGAAAAACCTGGACTTCTATTGCAATGAAAGTATTCCATGAGTCTACTCACATAATCAAAAAATATTCAATTGTATGCATTTGTCGATGACATCCTAATAATATCAAAATCAAAACATTATGCTACAGACTTTATACATCAAATTAAATCTAAATCTGAAATAAAAAATTGAACAACGAAAGGAAGAAGTGGAAAATGGTTTTACATGCACCAGAAAAATATTGGGTATAAGATTCACTCAAATCTGCAACAAAAATGGAAAGAGAATTGCAATCAAACTTGATCAAGAAACGTACGCTAAAAAAATAGTAGATAAATTTTTACCTGATAATTCGATTACGAAACCAGCTCCACTAACGACATACATAAATCACACTTGTGATAAACAAAGTGATCAGAAACAAAAAATAAATTATGTTCAGCAGATGATAAGTAGTTTAATTTATTTGGCTGTAAGCGCCAAACCAGACTTGGCTTGTGCTAATTACATTGGTCACTTTTAATTGACTCCATCTGATGAGTTGTTTAAGTAATTGACAAGAATATTTCAGTTTTTGAAGAGATCATTCAATAAAGGCTTGTTATACGAAAAAATTGAACCTAGTGAAAAACATAGGCTCACATGTTACACCGATGCGAGCTACAACTAAACAGAGACCTAAAAAAGCAATATTGGCCATACTTTTTGTTATTCAAATGAATCAATAGCTTGGTATTGCGAGGCAAATATGCTAGCATCAGCAAGTGCCGCGGAAGGCGAACTAGTTTCAATTTCTGAAGGTGTCGAGCATGAGATTTGGATTAAAAGCCCAATTGAATCTATAAATTAAAATTTAAACCGACTCGTATCGCAACAGATTCAACATCTGCGATAAAAATAATAAAACAGGAATCTTTCAATAAACGAGAAAGACATGTCAATAAAAGAATTGCTTATACAAGACAATTTGTTCAGACTGATTATATTAGTGTAACGTTCATTTCAACAAATGATCAAGTGCTGATTTATCAACAAACCTTTGAATTCCAACAAATTCAATTTTCATGCCGCCAAGATGGTGAAATGATATACACATACTCAGAACAGAAAAGGTATGTTGAAGACCATGACTTTGTGTCATTACTTCAATTGACCAATGAATGTTCATTAAATCACTCAATTATTTTATTTTCGATTAATATAAGTCTGATAACTTATTTAAATAGGGCCGAATAATACGAAGGTCAATCTGGGCTATCGGTATTTTTATTATAATATACATTAGTACTACACTTTTTATACAGCTCAATACTTTGTTGATAGAGATTTAGACACTCACTGGCTGCTGAATCTTTACAGTTACTTTTCGCACAATCAGATAGTCTGGGTTTTGAGGGGTATCAAAAATTTTAAATCGATCAGCGCCTGAATTTTAGGCTCGTTAAATTAAGCAACTGCATATTTTTTATTAAAACACAATTTTATATATGTGGCAGACTTCAAAGCTTAGGTTTGATGTCTTTGATTTAATGAAACCGCTATTGTTGTTTTGCAAAATAACTTATATAATTGGTGTTTGGATGTAATAATTACCGCTTAAGAAATATGGAAAAATAAAGACTGTGAATCCATGTCAGAATTTTTCTTAATCTCAGTAAAATAATAAGTGGAATAGGTATAAAGATAGGAAAATTTTGTTGAAATTTGAGACTTCCTTTGAACAAGCCAAAACTCTAATGACTTAAGCGTTGCAATTTTGATAGCTTTACAAATATTCTATACAACAAGACTGGTTCCTAAATTCTAGGAATCCTGTGTTCTATATGTACGTCACAAGGTGGGTTTTTTCCAACAATTAGTGTCAATAGGTAAATGAATGTTTTAGATTATTCATGTGAATATTGTTGTGCAAAGTCCCAGATTAACAAATATATATAATTCTGTATGATTGTGTTACTAGTACAAAGCTACCATATGTTTAATTTGGTAGCATTTTATGTAAGAGTGAAAAATTGCCAATTTTGGAAATAGCGCCAGTGGTTTAGTGGTAAAATCCAACGTTGCCATCGTTGGGCCCCGCGTTCGATTCGCGGCTGGCGCAATTACTTTTTTTTTACATTTTTTTTTTGGTTTATCATACATAGATTTTCAATTGCAATTCAATCGTCAATCAGATGAACTTGATATTCATTTTGTTTTTCTTCTTGGCCTCTGGTTCACCAATTGGCCAAATCAAACTTACAGGTACTGTCCCGTCTGAGGATGAGGGGGCTTCGGTGGCCAGAACATTAGTTTTTAGAGAGTCCCTTGTCAATGTCAATACCATAAAGTCTACTGTAGGTTTGAATGGTCAAAATGCAGACATTCCTATCTCCACAATGGAATACTACGCGGATTGTGACGAGGATGGCGACCCTTATTGGCTAGTTATAGATGTAAGTAGTGCGAATCAAAACATCATCAGGGGCTCTCCGTACTCATTTTCAATCCGAGACGGAGATCATTCAAAATATGACAAGGTGGCGGAAAATTATCCAGGTAAATTGGATGGGTCTCCTGCAGGTTCTCCGAGAGTGCAATTGACAGGGTCTTTGAAAAAGATTTGGTTCCAAAATCCATTTGATCAAAAGAAATACGAATTGGAGAGATGCTTTCTTGCAAGACATCCAGATGCTGCAGGGTGGTTACCAGAGAATATTTTTTCACCACATAAATCCCATTGGGTGAAGTTGAAAGTTGAAGGGGTTTACTTGGTTGGTGGGTTCGGTGATCGAGCTTATATTGGTGAAATAGATTCAAATAGTTACCATGCAGCAGAGGTGATACCACCTGATGATGACGAAGGAGAGGGACGATAACTGCAACGTTGAAATTTAATAAGTTGATTTTTTAAACTGATTTTTTATGTCTCTCCATGTTTTCTCAGCTTCATAAACAGCATCCAATGCTCTACCCATTGCATCAAAGTCCGTCATTAGATTCACATGTGCAGCGTCGCTTGGAAATTTTCCAACAATTTGGCCCAAACCAGTGATGTCATCGAAGTATCTGAAACCTTTATTTTCTGGCATCAACCATTTTTGATGAATCACACCGTCTCCATGTCCATAAAAAAATTCGTAATAATTGCCATCTTTTATATCTTGTCTATCTCTCACTATAGATCCTCTTACTGAAGGAATTTTATTCCCATACACCACTGCCATTGGTGGGTATTCAGATTCAAATTCTGGCTTGTAATCTAAAGATAATAAATAATTTTTGGTTGATTTCAAAGTCTCGGCCAAGTATTGGTATGATTCGGAGAATGAAAACAGAAATTTTGATTCGTCATGAATATCGATTTCTTTTATAGATCCATGTGATGAAGATTTGGATTTTTTAGCTGGTGTTGATCTATATATCTTATTAAGTCTGTTACTGAGTGAGTTAAAGCTAGGAAACGAAGTTGAGGATTCTATTGAAGGTGATGATTCTCGAGTGTCTTGAATTAATTTTCGATTTTTCGATACCAACGGATTCAAATTATATTCTACCCAAGTATCCGGATTGAAATAATCAAGATCATAATTTTCTTTAGTTTCATTGTTGTAAAAAGCTTTACCACTGAGTGGTAAAAATATAAAACTTGACCTCATCATAAAGTTGGTTTCGAATGTGAGTATCTTATCCGATAGTAGCACTGAATCTCCAAATCTAATAGGTCCCAAAATATTTAAACATTCACTTGGAGCACCTACATAAATGACCGATCTAAATAATTTAGGATTTCTGTGTACAGTTCCGTGAACCATCAATCCACCCATAGAATGTGCAATGACTAATGTTGGTTTCCCCGTTTCGTCATAAATTTGTTGCAAAAATTCTTCCAACTTTGCTGAAACGTAATCTCCACTTAGTCGCCAATCATATCCAAATTCTTTTATGTTAACTTTTGGGTTGGCCTCTAATTTCTTAATTAACTTTTTACAAATATCGATGGGGCCAACATTTTTCAAGACTCCATCAGGATAGATCGTGTTTTCAGCATTTAATTCGCAAGATTTATCCGGTCCTAATAATAAATTGATTTTTTGCAAATTGAAACCTGCTTTCAAAGGCACCCATACTCGTTTTTTGGTTTTTGAATCCCTCAAGATAGAACCTCTGTAACCTCCCATAATTACTATGTTCGAATCAATTCTATCATATATGCTTTCGTAAGGGGCCTTTGCATCTTTTTTTTTATGAGGCAAGATCTCATTCAAATTTGAAGACAACGAATGCTTAACTGCCCTTAGCCTTCCATTATCAGTTCCTTGAAATTTTTTAAAATAGTTGGCATCGTCTATGGTGCATATCGTCTCCTGTTTTGATAGCCTTAATCTAATACTTTCTTCTAATTCTTTCTCTATCTTGTTCTTATTATTGTCATTATGATTTCCAATTAAGGGAAGATTTTCAAACTTTAAATTTTGAAGTTGCTTACTTAAGTTATTACGAATTGATTCCAACCCCCCAAATGGTAACGCAAACGAAAACACTTTTTGAGATGAATTGTAATTTTTAAGATTTGATTTAGGGTAGGATGTATTGTCTACTTTCACTTCTTGCTCCTCGGTAGTTAATCGTGGATCAGCAGTTGGATGGGGCTTATCGATGGCCTCCAGTGATTTCAAAAAGTCATCCACGGATTCTCCACCAACCAATGATTCAGCATCATTTTGGGTCATTTTTCTAGAAAGACCCTGCGATGGCGTCATTATTGGCGAATATTCTTTTGGTACATTCTCTTCTTCATTTGAAATTATACTCAGATTATCCTCATCATGCAGAAACTCGTCGTCGTCCAAGTAAGAATAATCTCCATTTGAATTTAATTTTAAGTCAATTGAATGTTGCGGTTGAAGAGTGTGGATATCATCTTTTCTAACAAGATCCAATTCATGTTGATTTTTAGACGACATTAATCACAGTGTTCCCGCAATCAAAGTTGCAAAAATGTTTCTATTAAAAAGTCTGATTTGAATGAAAGGTACGTCAGCAAGATTCTGTCATAGGTAATATTTTTTCGGTGCCTACGTTTGCGCAAAAGGGCTTAAAATTTGATTGTCTTGATTGAAAAAACAAAGTTGGTATTGGCACGTCTGCTTTTGGTCAAATGAACTTGATTATATAATCCACTTGCCGAGCAGTTACACATTTAAAGGGCTAAATACCGATATGCAGAAAGCATACGAGCTTCTACACAAAATAAATTCAACAGATATGGAAAATTCAGAAAGATTTGGTTTATAATTTTTTGTTGACTTCGAAGGACTTTGAGTCATGTGTATTAAAGTTAGATTACAAAAGTTGACTTAATTCTAAGAATAATGTTTTCACGTAAACCTTTTCACTTTGAAAACTTCGACCTACTCACTGACTAACCGATAGCTGTAAATCTCTATTTTGGTGGTTGACACTTTTTATGAGACACAATTTTTGAATTTCAACGTTCCTCACTTAAGAACCAAATACTCGGTGATTGTACTCATGTTTGTTTTCTCGGGTTTTCTATTTTTTTCAGCTTTCGGATTCTTTTTAGCTAGCAACTGTTTTACTTTTGTTTTTAAGGAATCTAATGTTGAAGTAGTAGAGTAAACAGACTCTTTACTTGAATCGGTTTTTTTCAAAGAATTCAGATTGTTATTGTTATTCATGATGATATAATTAATTGAATCTAAACCCAAGCAAATCACAGTTCTATTTATAATTGGCAATCATGATATGATTACAAATGTTTTGGGTAGAGATTGAGTAACAGGTGCAAACAATAATACGTGATGACTAATAATCAACCTCAAAACATGATGCGGCTGTACGCGGTTAATTCAGATAGTAAGGTTTGCATGTTTTTCACACTATGATGTACACAAAATTTAGAATGCTAAAGGATCTGTTGCTTGTGTTTGTTTCAAAATTAAAATGAGTAATAGGAAATAATCAGAAATATAGGTATTACAGTACACGTTCGTTAATTATACTATAAAATCACATACACACATTCGCACAATTTTTTCGTAAATTGCGACTCTTTTTTATTTTCTTATTCTGATAAAATCCTAAATTCGTAATTAAGTAATTATTGAAGAATTAAACTTTTTGATTTGGTTCCAATAAAATATTTTCGACATTCTCAGTTTCTACTTTATGGGATTCAGCCTTGAACAATCCGTACTTATGATTTTCATCAAAAATTTCTTTATTTTCATCCTTGACATTGGCTAAAACTATCTCGTGAGCTTTGCTAGCAGGCAACTTTCTACTAAACAACTTGTCCATGTCTTCTAAAGCTATACCTTTGGTTTCCGGTAATAAAAAGTAGACAAATGGGATTGTCAAAATTGCCAAAGAAGCAAAAAAGAAATAAATACCAAAACTCATAGCTTTAATCATATTAGTAGTGAACCTTGACATGATGAAGATAGGAACCCAAGATGCAGCAGCGTTTATAGCTTGCACAAAAGATCTTATGTTTTGATCAAAAACTTCAGCACCAACTACAAAAGGACCTCCAGACCATGCTAAAATGAAAGACGCAATCCATATGTACATCATTCCAATTGCAGCTTTCCCACCGGGACCAGCCAGTGCTCCCGGTTTTGTAGGATCATTAATTTTCAAATAAGCTCCGATATACCAAAAACATAATGAACAAATGGTTGAAGATGTCATAAAAGCTTTTCTTCTACCAAAGAAATCCACCACGAATAAAATATAAATGAATGTGCAAACAAATTTGACAACACCAAACATACCAGTCGAAAATAACGAAGCATTTGTACCTTTGACTCCCAAACCTTGGAAAAGAATTGGTGAATAGTAGTTGATAGATTGAATCCCTAAGAAATTGGTGATAACATATAAAAACATTGTCACACCCAAACGATGCAAAACTTTTCTATTTTTGAAAAACACTTCAAAGAATGGATCCATTATACCCAAACCGATTCTTGTTTTTTGTTCTTCAATTGATTCTTTGACTTGATTTATTTCGTAAATAATGTATTCATCGTCTTCCGGTAATTGTCTAAACCAAGTTAAATTTTTTATAGCTTCGTCGTATCTACCGACTTGAAACAACCATCTTGGTGATTCTCTCATAAATATACTGCCCAATAAAAACAAACCACTAGGTATTAATTGTACAGCGAAAGGAATCAACCATTGTTTCTTACTTGGTTCTATATGAGAATCAACGGCATAATTAATCCAAAAACCAACCAAATCTCCTACTCTCCAACCAATTTCATAACTACTTGTTAGTTGTCCTCTAATTGGAGGTGGACTTATTTCGGAAATATAAACAACAGTTAAATTAGTTGAGAATCCAACAGCAACACCAGCCATAACTCTACCCGCATAGATAGGACCCAATCCAACACTTTTACTCGATGCCAACATGATAGCTGATCCCACCGTTATCAAAACAGCAGCGAAAATCAAAGGTATACGTCTTCCAAAATAGAATGATGCTGGATATGAGAACAATGCACCAAAGAAACAACCAGCATGAAACACCGATATAACGTTTGAGATGATGAAATTTGAATGAGCTGATTTATCTAAACCAAACTCATCTTTAAAAGAAGATAAAGCAACGGTACCACCAATGAAGCCACCATCATACCCGATGATAATAGCAGCAGCTGATGCCATAATAGCTGTTAAATATACTCTATAATTGTAAACTTCTTTTGGAGTTGGCCTGTCTTCTACTCTTGTAAACATGCTTTTAAGTTTGTTGGTCCATGGTTTCTTTGTAGCAGAGGGTTTTTCATATATTGAAGCAGATGATTGGCTTGCTGATGTTGATTCATGGAATTTTGACGACACCGTAGGGGTGGCTATATCCACCTTTTCAATATTTACCATGATAGGACGTCCTTGAAAAAGATGAAGTGGGAGTTAGAAGAAAATTCGACTCGCTTTTATACAACAGGACGCATTGTTATAAATTTTTTGGTTCATAATCATTTTCTAAAAGGATAGCATTTTACCCGTTTCACATCTCTATTGTTTTTTTTTTTTTATTCTTTCTGACGCCGCTTAATTTGCAGTTTTTTTATAGTTTTGGCCTTGGAACTGGATGCCATTTATCTTAACCGTCGAATACAATGGATCACTTTATTCCTTTATCATTGGAGCTTATTTTATTTGGCCAGACTAAATATGATAACTGAATTACTCCCGTAAATATTCATCTTATGCAAGCAATTGAGAGTTGAAAAATATAGGTGAGTGAGCCCCCATCCCCCAAAAATGTGGGGAAGTGGAGGTAAGTTTGGGGGATAACAACATTCTATAACAATATCCCAAGAATCTTGATCTATA
The DNA here is from genome assembly GCA_030557115.1 of Insectozyma chauliodis. NCBI lineage: Eukaryota > Fungi > Ascomycota > Pichiomycetes > Serinales > Debaryomycetaceae > Insectozyma > Insectozyma chauliodis. The sequence goes on along the minus strand of JAKTVI010000021.1, from coordinate 157,823 downwards.
AACATTGTGGGGTAACAAAGATCCAGTCGACGGATGGTTGTGAGATAGCTGTAGATAAAAAATGACAGATGTTGCAAATCACAGTTTTCATCCATCATTATAAAAATTTGATGGGGAGAATAATTTAGTCCTTTATTATGTAATTAATATTTAGTGTATATTTGAGACACTTCATAAAAAAATTGATGAGTGTTTATTCGATTACTCATAGGTTGTCAGAGTACTCATACTTCGTGTTGTACAAATCATTAAAAGACAGCTGTTTAAATCCATTAGTTTTAATCCAGGTCAGAACACTACTATGGTCGTTTCAGGTTAGCAACAATTTCAGTGCGCGAGGTGAGTACGTTTTTGCGGACCGAACAACACGACCAAATATTTTTTACGCGTATTTTTATTTATATGTATTTTTTTTTTTGCATTACTTCGTACAACTAACCAAATCAGTTGCAACAGAATAGCGATCATTGCTGAAATCTCATTTGTCATTATCAGTTGAGGTGTATTAAGTAAAGTTTATGAAGTTGTTGTGACCATCAAACACTAAATGTATATAACACCAAATCAGTATGCACTGGCAATTTCAGAAATCAAACAATCATCATTATCTCATTCAAATTGTAAATTGATCTTATTTGTATCATGTTTAAATGTGGATTCATTATGTGCTGCCAAGATTATGACTTTGTTTTTAAGAAAAGAATTGATTCAATATCAATTGATCCCAGTTGTTGGTTATACCGATTTAAAGAATCATTATTCTAAATTAGACTTAGAAGTGACTACTATAATACTAATAGGATGTGGAGCAATGTTAGATTTGGAATCTTTTTTTGAATTGGATCCTGAAGATTTTCTACAAACTACTGAAGAAGATAACAGAAAAAGACGTGACATCAATTTGGATAATTTCGATTCAAACACACCAAATTTGATACGACTAAAAAGGAAGATTTATATTATCGATGGACATAGACCTTGGAATTTGGATAACATTTTTGGCTCAGATATGATAGTATGTCTAGATGATGGTTTCATAGATTCTAATTTGCAGAACGAGAAATTATCATATCGAATGTTGGTTGATAACGAACATGAACTGGATTCGAATTCTAGTGGCGAGGATGATAATGACTCAGAAAATTTAACTGATGTCGATTCCATTTCTGACGAGGAAATAGTTACGGATTCTAATGACAATTCACATAAACGAAATCGACAAGAAAAGTTGAAAAGAAATAATAAACAGAAAGTTGGGACAAGATTACAACATGAAGATACAATCCAATCTTACTACAGTCAAGGATTTACTGTCTTGACCTCCGACACCGCATCAGTGTACGCCTTGTTGGCTTCGGTAGGGGAAACAAGTCTTGACAATTTATGGCTAACAATTATTGGTACATCATCTCTCGACATAAATTATCCTGAAATCTATGATAAATTGCAACCTTTATTGAAAGATGAAGTTTTAAGATTGAATCCTTCGAACGAATTATCTAAAAAATCTGCTGATTTAACTTCCATAAGCATAGAAAAAGATTATCATTTGTTTCTACTACGACATTGGACTTTGTACGACTCCTTTTATTATTCTAGTCAAGTCAATTCAAAGCTAAATTTATGGACAGAGGAAGGCAAAAAGAAATTACACAAACTTTTTGCTAAAATGGGGGTATCATTAGCCGTTGCTCAAGAAAAATGGTTGTATATGGATACAAGAATCAAAAGACAACTACCCATAGTATTCAATAAATATCTTCCAATGTACGGGTTAGAAAAAATTGTTAGAGAAGGATTTATCAAAACATTTGGGTATACAGGCTCATTATCTGCCATGGAATGTGTGGAAGCTTTAATTGCTTTGCTAGCATTGGACAATCGACTGTTAGATGACGAAAACGGAATTTCAAATGAAGAAGAAATTCAAGACGAAAATAAAAGAATTGAGAATCAAATTGCTTCAAAGGAAAAACAGTGGATTAATAATTTTTGGTCTTCATGGGATGCTTTGAGTATGAACAAATATTTGGCTACATCGTCGACAACCCTGTCAGCTTTCAAAAGATCGAAAGGCAATGATTTACTTTTACAAGGTTTGGAACATGCTAAAGACATACAACGGATAATTTTCCGTACTGGAATGTCGTTATTGGAAAGAAGAATGATTAAAAATTTAAAACTTTATCGATTGTGCGTTTTGAATGATGGTGCCATTCCTGAATTGGAGATATTCGTTAACCCATTGATGTTGGCAAAACTTGGTGCATGGTTGATCGAAAATTTATCAGAATTGGATTTTGTCAATGGAACTAAATCTCTAAAACCTTTAGTCATTGCAAGTTTGGATGCCAGTAGCGATAGTTATTTGGTCATCGGGGTTGCCCCAAAGTACCCAAAGGGTTTGAGTAATTCAGAAAAAGCTAAAATTTTACAAAATCAGCACCAAGAGAATGCTACAACGACTAGGTTGAACACATTTAGCGTTGCTTTCCAACGTCTTTCTAACACCTCAGGAGCGAAAGTTCGGATTGACAGTTTTGATAGTTCTGTGATTGAGATTAGAAAAGATGATTTATCACCCTTCTTAGAAAAGCTAACTTTGAGCGGATTAATATAAAATTTTAAATTATACCACATTTAACTATAAAAATTGTCAATTATTTCTTGCGACCAATCAATAGTAATGATCATGTAAATTTATTGTAAATCATTGACGGAGTTGATAATTAATTTGAAAACATATCAAGCATCTGCTTTTATAAACAAATCGTGGTTTGTATGGGTTTATTTGATACAAAACAAAACTTGGTATTTTACTGATTTATACAACGTTCTCGTTGATATCAAAACGCTCTCTGTACAACCAAAACAGCTCTTCAAATTAAAGTTTGATGAAAGAATGAAGTAAAGATGCAATAAGCACATATTGTAAGGATGTATAAAGCATCTAGGTATGTAAAAGAATGCTACATTTGAGTATTCTATAAACACAGAAGGACGCTGAGGTATGAATGTTAACTATCACTTTTATTGATGATGTCGACGCGCCCCTCGAGAGTGATAAATTCTAATCACGTAAGCTAAGCTCCATGTTAAGCCACTGGAGTTGGAATTTATGTGAAATTTGGAGGTATTGCCACAACACAGGAGACGAAAATTCTGACAAAACTAATATATCAAAGCCAGTTATTTGTTGCCTTATTATTGAAATGTCTCCCATTAGCCCAAAGATTGTATTATGAAAGGTAGCATCCGCCTATTATTAAACTAAACACTTTGTTCATAATTTTTTTGCGCTTAGGCCACGTTAATGTTGTGTGTTGCATACAGGCAGTGTCAAATATTAAAACATATTTCTTTCTAGCAACTATTGATATTCCATAAATCTAATGACGCATGACCCGTAAGACTTGGATAACTTTAAACGAACCATGTCAAAAAGTTTCAGAACCTGTCAATCTATGGTTTAGTTTGTTGAAAATTATAATTAGCATATATGATTGTTTTTGTAAAATCTGCAATTTGTATTAATCAGTTTTGATAAGGTGTACGATGTGCAACACAAACTGAACACTAAAAAGCACATAGTGATTTGCGCAATAAAAAAGTATGGGCTGGTTGTTGCGCTTCAACATTTTTTAAATTGAAAAACACGTTTCAGTTTGGCGCAGGGCCAACAGTGAGGTGTGAAGCAGATAGTTTTATTTTAATCGTAAATTTGGAAGTATCTACAATCATTGCATATAACATAATTTGCAGATGGAGTGGGTGATTTATTTAATAGATCGCTGTTCAGTTGGTGACATAATTAGCGTCACATTTTGGAAAAAAATAAAAAATAGAGAATTATAAAATTGTGATATAATAATGTCAACATTACGATCAGGCTGCAGTATAACTTACAGCTAAAAATCTTTACTTACTTGGACATTCTTTAAGATATGCATTCTAGGTATAATGTTAGAAGTGTCGTGCATGGACTCCGGTGTGTGTTGATATGCAATGTGATACACAACACAAAAATTGGTCGATTGTTACATGTTCAATCTCATGCATTATCTAATTGTTTGACTCTGCGTGTAGATTTTTTTATGTCGCTTTGAAATATTTTTTTTTCAAATTAAGCGAATGCAAATGTATAGAAGTCTAAATCTAGATTAATAATTTTAATGAATTATATATATATTATTACAAAAATTATGCTTACAATATAACCAAATAAATTGTTGTTCTAAAGAAAAGTTTAAAATTCATCATGGCGGAGTTTCAATAACCTAGAACCAAATGCGAACAATCAAACAAAAAGGTGATCAATTGTTGTCTACTTTTCCGGTTTTGGATTTATGCGGTGAGAGGGAGACACTTGCTGTTGCTGTGGTGAAGCTTGTGCTTGTTGTGCTTGTTGTTGCTGCTGCTGTTGTTGTTGTTGCAGTGTTTGTGCTGTAGACGCTTGTTGAGTTTGATTAGATGACGAAACCGATGCTAATGGTGTTTGACTTTGATGTTGTGGTTGGAAAGAATAATTTCCGTACGTAGTTGCAGTCCCAGATAGTTGTGGTTGGTGTTGTTGTTGGTGCTGCTGATGCTGTTGTTGATAAGCGTTGTTGTAAGCTTGGTAAGGGTAATATTGACTGTTGCTGGAACCATTTGGATAATAGTTAGATTGGTACCCATATGGTTGTTGCTGCTGAGGATGTGGTGGTTGTTGCGGATACTGAGTTGGTACTTGTTCATTCAGATTCAAACCTTGAGGTTGTTGTTGTTGTTGTTGTTGTTGTTGCAATGGTGGTTGTTGTGGTTGGGCTGCCACAGTCGCTTGAGCTGGTCCATTATATTGGCCATACTGTTGGGAAAATTGTTGATTATAATTTTGGTAATAGTTTGATGCAGCTACTCCTGCCGTCGTTGATGAATTGCCATTTGGATTAATTTTTGTATTTACAGGACTTGCGTTTGAATTACTTAATGAGGCATTGAGGTTTGAATTGGAGCTTGCATTAGCATTTGCATTCGCATTGACATTTGTATTTGTATTTGTAGCTGAGTTAGAGTTGGCGCTTGCATTTGGAGTTACTCCAGTTTGTATAACCCTTTTAATATCTCTAACAAACAATGGGTATAATAAATCAACAATTCCTTCACGTTGAGCCATTGCCAAAGCTCTTTCGAATGGAATCCAAACTCCTTTTAAATGCATAGATCCTATTTTAACTACATGTCTAACTTTCTCTGATTTCAATATTCCATCTCTTCTACCTCTTGTCATCTGAGCAACATTTAATAACTTAGTTCCATTGATCATATTGTTATCGGCTCTTCTAACAACTGAAACATTATTTGCATCTACTTGATAGCACAAAGTTTTTTCATCTTCCCACATAGTTGTAGTCACTCTTGGCCTGATACCAGCAGGTTGGAATTGTCCCACAGCTGAAGTATTTGAATGATTCAAAGTGTCTTGAACTGGTGTTGTTTGCTGTTGTGATGGTGGAATGGGTTGTGATTGAGACAGAGATGATATTTGTGGTCCTGATTTCGAAGGTTGAACTACTTGCGGGACGTTTGTATAATTACGATTCGCTGCACTATAATGCAGAGGTTGTGGTTGTGGTTGTGGTTGTGGTTGACTGATTTGGCTAGGCATTGGTTGTTGGTAGTATGCTCCTGAGGGGTATTGGTATCTGTTTCCGTAGGCCGAAGAGTAATCTGCGGGTTGTTGTGGTATCTGTTGATTATACTGATAATATGACGCATAAGGTTGTTGCTGTTGTGGAAGTTGTTGTTGAGGGTGTTGCTGTTGTGAATATGACACTGCAGTACCTGCTTGTTGTTGTTGTTGCAGTTGTTGAGCAGTGGAGCCAGTACTGGAGGTATTTGCTAAACCACTTTGTGGCAAAACACTATCGTAATTTGCGTTCATTGAGTCAAAGTGCAATTCTTGATGTGCAGATATGAATTACGAATGTCGGTTGATACAAAAATTTAAATTTGACTTAAAATTTTACTGTTGAAAGATTTTTATTCTAGTGACAACAATAACTATGAAACGAATTTAAATGTAAAATGCCAATATCGATACTAAATTTGAGGAGCAAAACTTTGGGAAATTATGAACTGAAAATGTCTGTTAGATGTGGAAATAACAAAACGTAAATAGGTGATACGAGGTATGCAGTGGGCGTAGATGTATGCAAGGGACTGTGCAGTTGCAGGATGAATTTAAAATGTTTCAAAAATGGATTCTAATTTTGACGTGTATGTAAAGTAGATTGAGCCTGATAATTAGTTCAATTTCTATTGTTTCCAGTTGGTTGAAACTCTAATGTTGAGGTGTGAATTGGACTTGCTGTGAAATTGAATGTGGGGGAGAGTGATGGACGGAGGAGGAAATGAACCAGTGATGATAAAGTGTGTAAATGTATTCAAGTGGTGGTGAGATGGAGATGGTTATTTCTTGATGAGGGTTCTTGTGAATAATAATAATAATCTATCTCTATATATATATATATTCAGAATTATGTGAAGGTCAAACAAACTGTAAACATTGTGATTTTTTTTTTTTTTTTTAATATATTTTTTAGAAATTTAGCTTTTTTTAATTTTTATTAATGGTAATTTTACATTGTGTTTGTGTAACTGATTATTGCACAATACAAAACTCATATAAGCTTTTTGTAACTTTAAGCGACTACCGATCAGTTTGGTGTTCTTCTTTAGTGTAATCAGTTACTGGTGTAGATGTTTGTATCTAATAATAGACTCAGTACGAGGTCAGCTATTCTTGCCTCACTGTCAAATGTAACTTTGTGGTGACACTTTTGCACGCACGGTGATTTGAGAAAGTGAATTTTAGGTTTCATATTATATGCATTGTAACTTAATATATTAAATTTTGCTTTTTTTTTTTGTGTTTTTTAAATTTAATCAAAGTACACGAAATTTTGAATCATGCCAATCATACATCACTGGAAAAGAAGGTTTACTACAAAACTTGAACAACTACTGTAACCTGTAACAAACATCGTAAATTTTGTTAGGAATCTCGTCCAATTAATATTGATCATTTGCAGCTGAGAATTTTGCATTTTTAAAAACTTTTGATTGCAACTTCACACTCATACCCACATAGACATAGAATAACATTTCTATAAGAGTGATAGACCTTGTGAAATCAAACGCAAGATACAATTATATGGGGGGGTTTATAAGAGTAAAACATTGAGGTAGCTAGAGAGTCTTTATAATATGTCGGGCATTCAGACTTAGCGATAGCTTTGATGTGAAGGGTTGCATTGTTCTTAGTATGTATAATCTTCCACGTACGTCTACTTAACTAGTGGTTGCCTTTGGCCCCGTCTGGTCCTGCGTCAGGAATTTCATAGAATGCGTTTAGGATGTAGGTTGATTGTCAGCATTTACTTCAGGCTTGTAAAGCATTTCATCAACATTTGAAGTGATTAAAAATGCATTGCAGCTAATCTGAGATTTTGTACTGTGCTGTGATGCCATATAAAATCCAAACAGACGACAAAATTAAGACAGTATTGCCTTGGTCCTAGAGTTTATGACGAAAAAAAAAATTCTAAAAAAAAAAAAAGAATATCGTGTAAATTTTAAATCTGTAATTGAAATGCACAGCATTTGCCTCATATGCATCTGTTTGTTGTTATTTTTAATATAGTCTACCTTGCTGTACCCTCTCTTTCTTGCTGTTAGTGTAGTTTAACTCCGAGTCAATTCTTTGTTTGTACTTCAAAAAATAACAGTGTTAAATAAAGACTTTCGAACTAACCGTGACTTTTTTTCCTTCCGCCAACTTTGCTTTTAAAAAACCAACTCAGTGAAAATTTCCATTGTTTACACAGGGTTTATAAAGCACAAATAAACGAGCCTGTTGATGATTAGGAATGTTTGACTTTAATACCTAGTCAATGGTTCAACAACAAACAATATTTTAATGTTTATGCGCTGTGCATATATGTGCATTGCATGCTATGCGCTATGTGCAAAATAAATAAGTGGGCTGATTCATTTGATTGAAAGGGCTTGATTTCGTATAGTTCATTTTTTGATTTTAGATAAATCGGAAATAATTATTGTATCTTATACATAAGCTTCTTCTTCACAATGGAGACCACTCTAACTTTGTAACCGAAAATATTCAAATATCAGACATGGAACCACGTAGAATTGGTAAATGTAACGAAACAGGTTGATTATTTCAATGGGTGTTGACAACGATTCTAGCTTCATTAAACGACCATTTGATTAGAATCCTACAAAAAGGCTATAGCAGCAGGAGAAGATTTACTGGAAATTTCTGCTACAGAATTCTCAACCACAGTTAGTCCATATTCAGAAGTTATTCTTTACCGGAAAACTAGCATTGAATACGAATGTATGTAGTCGGTATTGGTTCTTGTAGAAATATCAAGCACCTTTTTAATCTGTAACACACGCCTCAAATAAAAATGAAAAAATTCTTACTAATTTCATCTGCATTGCTGTGTTTATGCATCTACTCTTAAATTATTACACTAACCAAATTACGTGCCACGCATAAAAAATTGTTTATTTTTTTTTATCCCAGGAATTTCGGATCCAATGGTTCCCGGTGTTTCTTAGTTTCAAATAATCAACTTATCGAAACAAAAGCATTATCAAAATGATTTCTATCGTTAACAAATTTCCAATGCAAAAAACTTTATTCACGAGTTAAAAAATAAAAAAAATACGAAGCGTCTAATGCTATGTGAGATTATTATTATATACCAGGTCAAGATCAGTAGCTGCATGTAACATTGAATGTTTCCATGCATTATTATAAAAAATATTAAAACAATGTCCAAAAAAATTGCAGTAGCGCTTGTGGTTGTACAATCAAACTAGCCAGGTCTACTTAAACTAAAAAGAATTAGTTATAAATGATAGTTAAAAATAAAATGCGCCAGCCGCGAATCGAACGCGGGGCCCAACGATGGCAACGTTGGATTTTACCACTAAACCACTGGCGCTGTTTTTTTTAAAAAAATTTGCCCGGTTTTTTTCATCATATTTGTTTTTTATAATTGGTAGCGCTTTATTATATATTATTTCACATTTTTATATGGTACTTAATATCCATAATTTATACTTCAAAATTTATTTTTTATAACTTGTTAGTTGCGCATTTTTAAGCTTGTAACATAATCCCAACCTTTGGTTTTGAGTTTAGTCAACCTACTGATAATGTTTAAATAAATTCAAAAAAAGACAAAAAAGCCAAACGTGCTTACTACTGTTTTTACGATGTTTAGCCTAACAGATTTTTCACAACCATATATTTATATATTTTTCAATATAGCTTTGTAAATGATGAAGATATATAGTAGTAATTTTTCAATCGAAAACAATTTGTTTGATTCCAAACAATAATAACCGAGACTCAATTAAAAGCACAAGCATTATCTCGATTTGAACACCAACTTTTAAAATGTGTGCTTCTCTTAACAAACGCTGTGTTTGTACAAAGATTATATGCTTTGTGCACTACTAATAAGCAGTAGTTGCATGAGTGATCAGAAAGTTTGCGTTGGTCCAAAAATAATTCTTGAGGATTTATAAATCAGCACATGTTATATTTCTCAATACATGCTTCACAAAATAAATAAAGCACCAGACACAAAATAGATTTCAATCGTATTTTCTGCTTATTTTGTATATATCCAGTTCAGTGTAGCAGCTAAAATCAATAAAGTACAAATTTTTCAAAACCATATTGTCGCATCGCCCAGAATGCTTTGATGATCACTACCTTGTATACTGTTATCTTGTATTACAGTTCAATAACGTTTTAGAAATTAACACATCATAGTCAGTTGCTTTATTCACCGAAGTTGCTAATTTCTTGACATTTACCAAATGGTAGCCCCCATTAAGGGGTATTTGTAGCAAGAGTAATTTTAAAAGCAACCAATAAGCTGCAATAATTGATAATTATGACATGTCTAATCTTTTTTTACTTTAATATTGACAAGGTAGCGGATAAATATTAAAACAACTCGACTTAGGTCCTTCAATTTTTTGTTAATCAGCATGAATCAAACTGGGGCTAAGAAGAGACGCAGTTGAAAAATTGACTTCTACGAACCTTGTTAAAATTTTTGTAACAAACAATATTTTGCAGTTTCAGAATACAACTGCTTATAATAATTACTTCAAGGGAACAGGGTTAGTTTAAAACAGAAAATTTAAATCTACATCATTCAGCTTCCATAAATAAATAATGTGCAAAATTTTCTAATTCTATACATAATCACCAACGGGCCCTCTAAATAATTCTTTAACTATTTTTTTTTGTTTTATTGTTTCTTCAATTATCAATTCCACATCTTCTGGAAAGATCCTTCCGTACCAAATAAAGTCTTTAGAAGTTTTGGTTTCTTTTGGATAATATAATACATTCCCTGCGTACTTGTGACCACCAATATGAGTAATTTGGCCATTCAAAACTGTTTGGTATAGGCTTTCTTCCGTCAATAATTTTTTAAATTGATTCTGCAAGAGCGGACCCAACACACCGCATCTGATGTCCCGTTTTGTGTGTCCGCAGGTCAAAATCAAATCCTTACCAATGGAACTCTCCTTGAAGAAACTCGAGTCTATCTTCTCGGCATCTAAATCAACGTCAGGTTTAATCTCGGAAGCGGGCTTGAAAGGGTTGTACACTTGTTCCACTTGTTTTTTGAATAAATATTTTATGACAAATTCTTTTGTGTGTTTAAGATCGAACTTGATGGCAATGTTATCTGGATATAGAAACACTAATTGCTCGGACTCCTTGTTTGTATCGTATCGTTGTAGAATTTGTTCGTGATTTTCAAAAACAACACTTGAGACCAGGACTCTTTGATTTTTGTATAAATTCCGATAATTCTGCATTTCACTGTTTAAAGTCCCTTTCCAATCTTCTAAGGTTGCATTGAATTCTTCCATTTTGTTGTCTTTTGTGGTTAGACACATCAAATGTTTGGAAGGTATGGCACTCGTATAATTCAAATCGCTTTTAAAATCAATCGGTGCATCTTCAGGAATGTCAGCTATACAAGTTGAGCATTTCATGCTGTTATTGGGTCTTGACAATCCACTCACTAGTCTCCATGAGATGCTGTAAAATCTTTTATTGAGCAGTCTAATCATACAATACAACACATAGATTAATAAAGTTATTTTTCTTTTTTCAAATTTATCATCGGAAAAGTCTCAAATTTCGTGCCGATAACTCTGCTGCCGAATCCGAAAAATAGTTTGGGTTGCACTGGACCAACTCAAACACATTTCAAGCAACGTTTGAAAGTGCCAGATAATGCCTCGAACTTTGATTCAAATCTCATAAATTCACTTGAAATTCAGATGGAACTTAATTGGGCATCCTAAAGTAAACTTTAATAGCTGCGAAAAAGTTTCAGGAATCTCAATTCTTGATTTTTGGGTAGATGCAAAACTACAAACTATTTCGATGAAGATTTTAGTTACAGTGGTATAATAGCTGCGACATATGTTTATTTCAAATTCTTGACCTCTAATGCCCCAGTCACCTAAAAACGACTTCAACTGGACAGTGAGCTTTGAAATGTTATCCACTTTAAAAGTATGCCGTAGAAAATAAAACTAACGGCTCGGAATCATCTTATGGATTGCTTTAGGCTAGTCCATTAACTCATAAATATATGAATCTGAATGAAATTGAACAAATCCGTTTAAAATTACCTTTTCACCTTTTGCATCCTATCTTACAATCTTAAGTTCCATTTCACAGCCAACAGAGATGATGAGAAATATGTAATTAAATTTATTAATCGCAGTATCTATTCCGTGCAAGCAAGAGTTGGTACAAGGTTTTCCATGTTTTTCTATTAACTTGAGAAACATTTTGAATTTCATCCTGTAACAAAACAACTTGAGTCGGTTTGGTTTGTCGTATCAGTAGAAGTTTTGAAAATGGATGCAATTCTTAAACGTTGGGATATTGTACATTTATTTTTGCAGTCAAAAAATGAAGTATATACTATCTGCAATCAATCTAGGTTTTGATCTTGATACTAAATATACAGGCTATCGAGCTAGTTTTAAAAAAGTGTCATTTATCCTCATTAATTATTCTTCACTATATACAGATTTCAACTTCCAACCTTTTCGAACACCATCCCAATCTGCTATTTCCCTCAACATAGATCTAACCAATATCATATCCTCCTCGGACTCCATAGTGATACCAGAGCTTTTTATGATATCATCTGATTTACTAAATTTATCAGGCTGGGCCGATAAATGTTCTACCAAGGACTCAATAATTTTGTTCCTGTCCGACATTTCTTCACTTTTGGCCTTCGACTCCAATTCATTCTTCCTCCTCAAATTTTCTAGTATCGAAGTTGAGGATTGCGGGTTCTCAGTTTTCCTTTTCTTTGGACCAAACTTACCTGCACTACCAAATTTACCGGTCCAAGTAGGTACTCCAATCTCGTTTTTCCTAGTCAAGGCTCGGGATCGTTTAAGAGCAGTGGCGGCTTCGTTGGCTACTTTGTTTGCTTCTTTTTCAATAATGCTGATTTCTTGGTTTTTCGAATCTATGATGTCATCGTGTTTCAAACTACTGTGGACTCCACTTTTCAGAAACAAACCCGCCATGATTCTGTTCTCATCCTTGTCTGCGTCGTTCTCTTCACCGTCTTCAAATTTATCCAATTTCGAAACTCCGGTGATTTTCGATACTTGATAGAAATCATCGTCGTTTTTGTATTTCTTCTTCAACAAATTGGTCGACTTTCGTTGTTTGCTACCGGAATATTTCTCCTCCCTGCCGTCATTAAATAAATCTCCAGTTTCTGTACCTGTTTCATCTTGGTCGCCTAACGTGAATAAATCATGTAAATCGTTGTTTTTGAAAAATCTTCTTTGTTTTGGATCTTTAAGGATCTTGTTAGTCAAGAAAGTTTTGAAGATTTGTCGATGATATATTTTCTCTTCAATCGAACCCGTTGTCATAAACCTGTATATGGTTATATCCTTCTTCTGCCCCAATCTCCAAGCACGTTCCCTTGCTTGAATATCAGTCGAGGGATTCCAATCAGGGTCGAAAATTATGACTCTATCGGCACCAGTCAAATTAACCCCCAAGCCACCTACCTTTGTGGTCAACAAAAACACATCGATACTTGGGGTTTGATTAAACAGGTCGACTAGAAACTGTCTTTTACCAATGGGAGTACTTCCGTCCATTCTTAGATAACTGAAATATTTCGACTCATCATTCAACAACAGTAGATTAGCAACAAATTTTTCCAAAATATCTAACATTTGTCTTGTCTGACAAAACAATAAGGTTTTATGCTGTTGAGATTGCCACAATTGTAACAAGTTCTTGAGAACTTGCATTTTGCCTGATTTGCTAGGATTTCCGTAATTTTTTTTGTGCATCAACTCGTCTCTATACAACAAATCTGGGTGATTACAAATCTTTCTTAAAATGTCAACTCCCATTAAAACATTTCTTTTCCCTTTAATGATTGAATCTAAATCTTCACTAGATAGAAAATTTTCATACAATTCTTGTTGAGTTTGAGTCAATTTAACAAACAAAACCATCTCGTTCTTTTTAGGCAAATCTTGAGCAACGTCACTCTTCAATCTTCGTAGCAAGTATGGCGATATCAAGTCTCTAAGTATTACAGCACATTTATACGCGGTTTTAACTTGTAGGTTATTGGAATTGGCATAACCACCGGTATTAATTGGAATCGAAAATTGTTGTTGAAACACAGGCAATGTGCCCAAACGGCCAGGAAACACAAAATCGAATAGTGACCATAGCTCAATTAAATTATTTTGTATTGGTGTTCCCGACAAGATTATCCTATTTACAGTTTTGATTTGTTTGCAAGTTAGCGATATGTCCAGATCAGGGTTTCTGATTTTATGACCCTCATCAAGGACGACATACCCCCATTGTTTTGGTAAAATATATTTTGAATAAATTCGGAGACCAACGTATGTTGTAACTAATACATGACCTTTTTCCATGACTCTATCGACAATTTCTTTTGCATTGATTTGAGATTTGATACCACTAAATGATTTCGAAGAATCTTGTGGAGTGTTTTTCTCTAAATATTCTTCTAATTTAGACTCAGATACTTCGGAATTTGACATTCCTGAACCAATACTATGCAAAATGACACATCTCAAAGGAGGCCACCATCTGTGAAATTCATTTACCCATTGATTCAAAACCGTAGCAGGAACAACCACTAAAACGGGTTTATCAAGTAGGCCAGAAAAATGTAAACCAGCAATAAATGAGATTATTTGAATTGTCTTTCCTAAACCCATTTCGTCACCAATTATTCCACCGGTTTTTTGAGAATATAGCTCCCATAGCCATTGCACACATGTTTTTTGATAATCAAACAATGAGGGATATATGTCACCAGGTAATTTAAAATCTTCATCCAACTTGGCGTCAGAAATAGTAGGATGGGATTTGAGCCACTCTTCTTTTTCAGGTTCGTTGTCGATTTTCCGTAAAGAAGATCGTTTAGATATCCATTTACTTAATCTCCTTTGGTACGCAGCTTCGTCTCCATCGTCGACATTTCTAACATCTTCCTCATTAGCTTCGCTCTTCTCATCATCATTGTAAACGTAATCGTCGTCTTCATTATCAACGTTTTCAAATCCTGGGGCTCGTAGATTTTGATGGTTTTGTACTTGCTCATCAGATAATTCGTTCAGTTGAAAAGCATTGGAGTGGCCAAACGCTGTTATCTTCCCCGTTCGAATCAAATATTCCTTTTCTGACTCCTCAGGTAATTTCTCGCTAGAAACAGAATTTTTTTTCACTTTATTGTCTTTTGATTGATATTCGTTTAACCTCGATTGTATGTCATTCACGTCTTCCTGTCTAGGCAACAACTCATTTTCCCTCAACCAGTCTAAGTCTTTTTGAAGCTGTTTCCGTTCGCTTATTTTCGTTCGTGAGCTAGCTAGTTTGCCTTCCAAGATTGAGACTCTCTTGATAGTTGCATTTAAATCCTTTGTGGCTTTATCTAATCTTTTTTCGTCCAATTCAACATCTTTGGCTAGAAGCTTCTGATTAGCTTGATGAGTTATTGAAGTTTCTAGCTCATCTTGGTCCACTAGTTTCAAATCTAGTGCGTCTAAATCAGTCATATATTAAGTGGTATCATTCAGAAATACAGTAGATTTTTTTTTTGCATTCCATAGTGAGAAATGTGAGATTGCTACATAATACTAGAAGCTATTTATTTTTCACCTGTTCTTGCAAACTACTCAAACAGTTTTGGTACATTTCTTCATCTCTGTCACAAATTAACTCTTTTAGATTTAATTCCAATTCTTCAATTTGCTTGTCGTGTCTTCCGATATCTTTTGATAGGTTACTGAACCATTGGGATTCACCTTTACCAAATACAAAATTATACGCCGAACCAGGTTGATTCGCCCTTGCCGTTCTACCAACTCTATGTATGTATTCTCTAGTTGAGTTTGGCAAATCGTAATTCACAACATCAGTAATCGAAGTTAAGTCTATCCCCCTAGCGATCAAGTCCGTAGCCACTAAAATATTTATATCTTGATTAACAAAGTCTTTTAGTATCTTGGCTCGTATTGATGTTTTATTATTAGTTGAATTGATATATTGCACGTTGATGTTTATTTCGTAGTTTTCAAATAGTATCTGTAACATTTTCGAAAGTCTTATGGATGATTCATTTGACTTTGCAAAAACTAATACATTTGATAATTTCTTCTCCGAGAGCAAGAACTTCACTAGAATCAATGGTTTGATAGAATTCTTTGAAACTCCAAATGATATCTTATACTCTTGTAACGTTGATGGTACTTGTAACAATTCATTGACCATTTGTTTTGAATCATTGACAATTATTAATCTTGGTTTATGAAAGTTTAAACTTGATAATTTACCAGCATCGGTAGTTAAAGTTGCAGAAAATATCAATTTTTGCACTGTTAACTTCCATTCTTTAGATATGTTTATTTGGGTATCACCAATTTTGTTCATTAAAATCGTGGACCAGTTTTGAAACGTCTGATTTAATAATTTATCGGCTTCATCAATGACTAAAAATTGTAGTGAAGTTAAATCTATCGAGCCCAAATTAATGTGATCCACCAATCTACCAGGAGTACTTATTATGATATCAGGGATCGTTTGTGAAAGTCTGTTAGATTCCTCTTTTATGGATATGTCATTTCTTAAATTCACTATATTCAAGTTTGTTCCCTGTGACAATTGTAACAACGTTGATCTAACTTGGTTTATCAAAGGCTTTGTAGGTACCAAGACAATCGCTCTTACCCTTGGAACAACACGGCAGTGAAGAGCTTCAATTATGGGTATCAGGTAAGCTAAAGTTTTTCCAGAACCAGTAGAGGCATTAACAAGGATATCACCAAATGAATCGGGCTTTAATTTGTTTGCTTTTATCTCGGGCATCATAATGCTCAAAACTTTTATTTGCACTGCAAATGCATTGTCATAACCCATTGATTCCAAGTTTTTGTACATGAAAGGTGATAACGAAAAATGCTTGAAAGATTCTTGTTTCGAAGGAGAAATGTATTGCGCTTTGGTCAACCAGTCGAGATTTTTACTGTGATTTGAATTTGAAAACAATCGTTTATCTTTGGGCAATTCTGGTTGTGGAAATGGAGCTAAGTCTTGCATCTCCATGTCTTCTTCCTCTTCTCTGTCTTCTTCTTCATGTTTGGCTTCTACCGAGTGTTTGAATTTTTTGAATATCACCGAATGCTTTTTTTCGTAATTCTCATCCACTTGAATTTCTGAATCATCAACCATCTCTTCTTGATCAAATGCATCGCTTATATCATTAATATCGATTTCAAGCGATTTCTTTTGGTTATTCTCATTCACCACATTTTCCGCCTTTTGTTTATCAATCTTTCTTTTCTTAAACGTGAAAGAATCTTTCTTTATTGTGGAATCTGTTATATTCGAGGTTGGATCATATCTGGCGGAAAACATCTCCTAGCTCATCCAAATTTTTAATGCACAGTAAACTATATTTTCAAAGCGAGAGGGAAGGAAAAAAAATTTCAAACATTAACCAACCGCACAATGATTCCATCAATACGTATACTAGGACCTAGGTCAGTATGGAAAGGTCCTTTCATAGTACCTTTGCCAATAGCACAAGCCATTAAAAATAAAACGCCAATAAGAACAAAAGCTAGAAATTGTACAATTATACCGCAATTTGTCGGAATCAAATTCGAAATTCATAATGGTAAAGATTTCGTCGAGCTAGAAGTTACAGATGACATGGTGGGTTCGAAGCTAGGGGATTTTGCTCCAACTAGAAAGAAGTTCATGTACAAATACTCCAAGAATTAAGGGTTTTTGCTTGTATGTATATATAAATGTATATATTTTTTAAGGAATTTTATGAGAATCTATAACATTAACCACCTCTCCCTCTGGGATTAAAATCGTCTAATCTAGCTTGTCTTAGTTCCCCGGTTCTGTCGATATTGGGCCAATTACCCCAGCCATTTAATCGGATAACTAAACAAGTCGCATTGTCATCACCACCGACATACTCGACAAACTTTATCACATCCTGAGCACAGCTTTGTGGATTTGCTTTCGTGTGACCTTTCATGTTGAAATGACTAGTTATGATGTCGGCGATTTCTTGATCGGTCAAGATATTCGTTACTCCATCACTGACTAGTATCAAAAAACTTTCATCGCCTCCCAATCCGTTAATTGTATTTTTTTTGATTTCTTCTGGTGTCAACAAATTTTTGATTTCGTGGGAATCACCGATTATGAACTGGTAGACGTCCGGTTCTGCAATCACACCTATTTCCTTGTAATCTATATCTCCAAAACTTCTAGTATTAGCTAAAGCAATAAACCTTTCCTCTCCAAATGAATCGGTCATGAAAAAGTTGGCAGCGTATTTTCTTAATCTTGTGGCTTCTAAAGGATTTGACGGATGATGGTCTTCAGTTATGCTGTTGGCTATACCATTTTTATCAACCAATATAGCCTTTGTATCGCCAACTTGACCTATTGTTAGTTTCGAAATAGTATGACGATTGAAATAGTAAGTTTCAAAGAATGGTTCAAATTGTCTTTCGGGTGATGAATATATGGTTTCAATTAAAGCTGATGTACAAGTTGAGCCGGACTTTTCATCTTTATCAAAGAAATTATAGTCAGTGTTTAAAAAACTTAGAGGCAACCTAAGCGTCATGTCATCACTATCAGTTTTGATATTTGACAATTTAATTTCATCCTTGGACCAGTTTTTCAAGTGTCTCTCGCAATGTTTGAACCATCTTTTCCAATAACCTCCAATATTTTTAACGTATTTTTTGAATAACTCAGTTCGAGAGTCATCCAAATTTTGAATATAGGTATCCGCGTTTTCAATTTGAGTTGATAAGTTTTGAGACAAGTAGTTTGAACATTGATCGCCACCATGTCCATCAAATATGTTAAAATTAAAAACAGTCTTATTGCGATCTTGGGCTTGTAAACTTAGTACCGTTGCACTGTATTTGTCTTCATTATACATCCTGTTCACCCTACTTGTGGCATGCCCCAAATGAGAAGGACTTTTTAATAAAGGAACTTTCAATTTGTAAGACTTGGATGGGTTTTGTAACGATAACGGGACATTGGGTAATCTTTCCACTGCAGTAAACGTGACTGAGTCCGATACAAATCTATAATTATTGATTTTAAAACATTTCAATTTCGAAAAGTGATTGATTATCATTGAAACTTTGTACTCAATTGGCCTCAAAGATGAGCATGTGTCGGTATAAAAATATTGGATTTGTTATGGACCACACCTTTATTGTATTCCGGTTGTAGCTATCGGTGTTGAAATATATGTCTAAACAATCAAAATCGTCTGGGGCTCAATTTGTACTTTGCTTAGAATGCATCCACGCATACACACGGAATTTACATTTGGTAATGCGCTACCATATGACATGTGTAGAAAATTTACCCAGTTTCACATTCTATACCAAAGTACAACTAATAACGACGTGGGATCAAGTTTATAAAGATATTTTAGAAGCTTGCAAAAATTGCTCAGATGTTGAACTTGAAAATTCCACTGCGTTGGCAAATTGATAGTTTTAGAATGCAGACATTTTGTCAAAAAGTTGCCAGATGTGTTAGATAACAGAGACTGTGAGCTTCTATTTGAAGAAGACTTACAAAATCGATATATTTGCTACGAACTCATTACGAAGTCCACTAATACCCGGTAACAAAACGCTGTCGTTTCCTTCAAGATCAGAGTTATTATTAACGTGATTTAATTAATGGATTTAAATCTATGGTAACACAAACATCGAATATTAATACGTGTTTGGTAATTAGAAAAAAATGCCTTTTGGTTTTAGGTTTCGATTTTTTTAGGCTGCCTCCACAACCACAACTATCACGTATCCCCACGGCGTCTAATTCATTGAACACACTTCACAATTACACCAAATGCAAAGGCCTTGTAATTAGTTTAAGAAAACAATCGAGGTGGTTACAATAAGTCGTTTTGGGTCTGGGTTGGTGAATCTCAAACGAGAAATTCCCGCTTAGATGCCACTGTATGCCAACGATGGGGCACTAGAAAAAAATATCTTGCACAGCGTGTAGAGAGGGGACAATTCTTACATAACCACCTACGTGAAAAACATCATCGTTTTAATGTCATATATAAATTGCCATTTTGTGAATTGAGCGTGGCTTTGTTTCTTCATCTGTTCGTTCTGGTTGTTTGTTTCTACTAGTGGGCTTTATCACCAATCATTTTATTGTTCTCGGTCCAAACCCCCGACCGAAGTTATAAAAATATTTAGTAAATCGTGCATCAATCATCGATTGTCTCTGTATTTTATTTTCACACATTTTTTTTGAAATGGTTCAAACTCCATACTTTTTACACCAACAACATCACCTACACCATCCACAACAGACAGCTAATAAACCAGACCCAATCACAGACTTTGACACTATTAATTCAGATATAGATCCAGGTGTGAAAAAAACTACTAGCTTATTAAACATCGTCTCATTTTTAATTCAAGGTATGGGACAGCAGATATCTCACCATGATAAGAACAGCAACCAAAATGTAAAGAGGTCCAAATCTGATTATTTGGCTGATTTTGCTCACGATAGTTACCAGCGGAATACTAATATCAAATCAGTTTCAAAATTAAATACAAACCTTGATTCGAATATAAATACATCACAAGATAATCAGGATGATGATTTAGCGTTAGTGCCTGTTACTTCACCTCCAGATAACCCTAACCAGTATCCATCATCATTTTTCTTGAGTCCAATAACATCGAATGAGTCGTACAACAATTATTTCGACGATGCATCAATGACCGATGTGCCAAATCTACAACATGCATCTTCAGCGTCATCTTACAACACTGAAACAGAGCTGGATTCACAAGAGGAAAAGAGCAGAAAGGAAATGGAAGAAGAAAATCTTCGGCTTCAACAATTACAACATTGTGAGATTGCATTTGAAGAACCCTTTTCGCCGTTGTTATCTTTACCCTTTGAGATCTTATATCGAATAATTGAATATGTTTATGTTGAAAATGACATATCATCGATAAATTCTAATTTGGAGAATTTTGCAAACAAAATACCTTTATTATCGAAAAAATTTCATCAATTGAGTTTATGTTTTTTGTACAAGTATACGATATTCAATCGGCCTCATTCGTTTGAAAAGTTTTTGCAGAATTTAAAATTAAATCCGATCATCGGCAAATATGTCGAATTTATGGACTTTCAACAATTTACCTCCATAGGCTTGGGCAGGACGGGCAGAATGAACCAGGAAATTCAAATGGTGACATCGAAAACAATACTCGATGCTCTCAACTTGACACCCAACTTGGTGGAATTTTTAGCTTCAGAAAATATTCAAGATGATTTAGATGTAAATGTGTTGGATATTTTATTCAACAAATTACCGAAATTGAAAGCTCTAGATTTTTGTGGGGCTAGTAGCGAGTTATTTGCAACAGCATTTGGAAACCTTGAGTTTACAGAACTTGAGCTCTCTTTAACTAAATTGTCTTTACACGATTGCTCCAACTTATCACAAGATGTGTTTAATAAATTGGTGCCAAGGCTAGTAAACATCAAACGACTCGATTTGAACCACACATCCATCTCGTCTACCATTTTATTGAATATACCAAGTACCACTAAGATCACACACTTGTCATTAGCTCGTTGCTCAAAGTTAACCACCAAAGATTTAATTGCATTTTTGACAACCCATCCTGCGGTTTGCCAAAATTCCTTAGAATGGCTAAATTTGCAAATCGATTCCAATGTTGTTAGTCCATTGACGGATGTATATTTGTTGTACACTCTTCGACATTTGAATGCACCAAACTTGAGATATCTAAACATTGGTGGTATGCCTGTCAATTCCAAAATTTTATTTGTGCTTAAAAACAAATTCCAAAATTTAGAGAGTTTGAATATTAGTCATGCTAGAAATATTTCGTTGGAGGAGCTTAATGAATTTATGTCAGAGAATTACAATATCAAATATTTGGATTTGAGTGGCATCAAAAGTTTGAACAAGAATTTGATCACTTTTTTGAAACAAAATCATAAAAGTGGTTTACAAGCGGTTGAATTCGATTACAAAAATTTGTACGATTACACTTCAAAGGGTAATTTCTTAAAAATTCAACCGCAGCAAACTTCATTTATTGAAGAGATGGCAAAACCTCAATATTGGAAATTTTACGATAATGAAGGTAGAAGAGCATGGATTTACAAGACTGATGAAGATTTGTCTCTGCAGAAACAAAACAATGGATCAAATTTAGTTTACTACGATTTGGAAACAGGTAAGAAAATCATAAATATAGTGAAAAAACCTTTCTTCTTGAAGTTTGCTAGCAGGAAGATTAATTGTTCAATAGGATATCACAATTTAAATGGGTACAAGAACAAAACCTTTTATGAAGATTGTTGGCCTGTTGAGTTCAGTCAAAGAGGTATATATAATTACTATTCGTTGAATGTTAGTTAATTTAATGCATAATTTACGACAAATGGTGTCTCTGGATTCAAGATACTGATCAAGATTGAAAAAAGCCTTATATGTTTGTAGCACAAAAACTATCTCCATGCCCGATCAAATCAGTACAGTAACAGCTATACGAAGTTTGGAACAAGGATGAGGAAAGCATTTCCATCGCTTGTTTGACACGATTTACTACAATAATTTCATGTGTATGGTTGTATACGGTTGACGGAAAAATCCAACTAACGGAAATCAATACAATCTTTTGTGGGGTTGTATAGTTGACGGATAAAATCTTTTTTTTTTGCATCCAAAATCCCGAGCATTGTATAAATAACCCCATATTTCTTCTTCAATTTATATTCACTGCTAAACATGTCGTCGCCTGAGTTAAGAGACATCAGGTCTCCAATAGATCTAGATAGCTTGAAGAGTTTTCTAAAAATGATTTCAAATTCTCCACTGACTCTACATAATAAAGTCACAGTTGGTCATAATGCGGTGATTCCAAATGGGTTCACTTCGATTAAACAATTCACTTTTGGACAATCCAACCCAACATATTTCTTACAAACTGATCAAGGAAAGTTTGTTTTGCGTAGAAAGCCATCACCAAATTCGAAGTTGATCTCAAAATCAGCCCATGCGGTCGAACGTGAATTTTTCATACTCAACAGCATCAACATATTAAATGAAGATTCAAATCATAAAGTTCCCATTCCAAAAGTACATTTATTATGTGAGGATGAATCAGTTATTGGCTATGTCTTCTATCTAATGGATTACGTCGATGGAATTCAAATCAAAAGTCCTAGTTTACCAGGGGTTTCAAAGGCAGATTCCAAGATATATTGGAACTCAATCATAAAAATGATGGTATCGATACATTCATTAGACGCTGAAAAACTCATCAAATTATTGCCTAAAGAGCATTTTCCTCAATTTCAAAATATCGACAAGTTGAAAAACACATCGTATTTTCAAAGACAAATCAAGACTTTACTGGGTATAAACAAGTTGCAAAACAAGCATGTTGAAGACATCCCCAACTTTGAACGAATTACTACATGGTTACTTGAAAACAAGCCCAACGACCCTGTCAAATTAACTTTGATCCACGGAGATTTGAAAATTGATAATATTTTATTCGACAAGGAGCTGAAACAAGTTGTGGGGATATTAGATTGGGAGTTATGTACCATTGGAAATCCGCTATTTGACTTGAGTAACTTCATGCAAGGTTTCGAATTCCCAGTGCAAATGAATAAATTGTTACACCATCCACAGGACACAGACATGGGAAAAGAAAACCCAGAATCAAAAGCTTTCTTAAAAGAGAAACTTGCGGAGTATTCGCAATTGATCAAATGGGACCCAAAAGATCCTAAAAACAATCCTCTTGACTTATGGCCGATAGGGCATGTATTTGGATTATTAAGGCTATGTGTTATTAGTCAAGGAATCGCCATGAGAGTCAAGTTAGGCAATGCAAGCAGTGCGAATGCAAAATACTATGCCAACATGTATCCTTTCTTGAGTGAATTGGCTATTGAAACGATAGAAGAATGGGAGCAAAATAAGGCCAAGAGTAAATTCTAATTCCCTGTAGAAATGGTGTGATGATAGGTATATATAGAGTCATAGTAGTTAGGGAAAAAAAAAAAATAAATAAAAATTTTTCAGTCTATAAGTTATGTCATCATTTGGAACATTATTCAAGGTTACAACATACGGAGAGTCACATTGTAAGTCAGTTGGATGTATAGTGGATGGGTGTCCACCTGGTTTGGAGTTGACAGAATCAGACATCCAACCTCAATTAACAAGAAGAAGACCAGGTCAATCAAAGTTATCAACACCAAGAAATGAGTCAGATTTAGTGGAAATACAAAGTGGTACTGAAAATGGATTGACTTTGGGATCTCCAATAGGAATGTTGGTTAGAAATAAAGATCACAGACCTGGTGATTATAGTGAAACCGACTTATATCCAAGACCTAGTCATGCTGATTGGACTTATATTCAAAAATATGGATCTAAATCCAGCTCAGGTGGTGGAAGATCTTCAGCAAGAGAGACTATTGGCAGAGTTGCAGCTGGTGCAATAGCTGAAAAGATTTTATACAAATTGAATAAGATTGAAATTGTTGCTTTTGTTTCTTCAATTGGGAAAATAAAGATGGATATCGACACCGACAATGAGGATTTTTTGAAAACTTTAAATACTATAAGTAGAGATGATGTTGATGATTGTGGTCCTGTCAGATGTCCAGATGAAAACAAACGTGATGAAATGACCAAATTAATTGAGCATTACAGAGATTCAAAGGATTCAATTGGTGGTGTAGTCACATGTGTTATAAGAAACTGTCCACCAGGATTAGGTGAACCATGTTTTGACAAATTGGAGGCTAAATTAGCTCACGCTATGATGTCATTACCCGCCACCAAAGGATTTGAGTTTGGATCTGGATTCAAAGGTACTGAAAAACCAGGGTCGAAACATAACGATGCTTTTATCTATGATGAAGATTTAAACAGATTGAGAACAAAAACCAACAACAGTGGTGGTGTTCAAGGTGGTATTTCAAATGGTGAAAATATTTACTTTTCAGTTGCTTTCAAATCAGCAGCAACCATAAGTCAAGAACAAGAAACGTCTACTTATGACGGTAAAAACGGTGTGTTGGCAGCTAGGGGTAGACACGATCCTAGTGTTACACCTAGAGCTGTGCCAATTGTTGAGTCCATGGCAGCTTTGGTTATAATGGATGCCTATTTGCAGCAACAAGCAAGAACGTCGACCAGATTATTATTACAATAGTTACGTATAGTTTTATAGAGTAGATAATGAGAAATATAGATGACGTTAATGAGTACTGTCGTGCCACTATCAGTTTAACGCGATTTTTCACTTTAGGTGTTTATTTTTTTTTTTTTTTTTTATTGTTTTGAACACCTAAAATTTTTACCCTACCAGATCATAGTTGAAAAATTAACCTTACAAAATGAAGTTGGTGTTTTCGTTGTTCTTGTTCATATCATCTATTCTAGCTCACAATGTTTTGTTGGCTCCATACGGCAAACAATGTTTTTTTGAAGAATTGAAAAAAGATGATGAGTTGGCCATAAGTTTCCAAGTAGGTAGTAGGGACCCACATCAAGCTGAACAATACACTGTGGATTTTTATATATTGTCACCTAATGGACAAACATTGATTAAAAGACATGAAATCGAGCATGGAGACGAATCAGTTAAAGCCCAAACTAATGGAAAATACTTGTACTGTTTCAGTAATGAAAAATCAGGTAGAGTAGACTTGGATGTCAGTTTCAATATTCATGGGGTCGTCTACATTGACGCCAATGATCCAAAATCCGATACTTTGGATTATGCCATTCAAAGATTAAGTCAATTGACTACAGATGTTAAAGCTGAACAAAGTTATTTGGTAATTAGAGAAAGAACACATAGAAACACCGCCGAGTCAACAAATTCCAGGGTCAAATGGTGGTCAGTATTCCAAATAATTGTCGTTGCAGCCAACTCCATTTTCCAAATTTATTACTTGAAGAGATTTTTCGAAGTGAAATCTGTAGTTTAAGATATAAAAGTTACCACAATATATGTCAAAAGATAATCTACCATTACAAAGAGAGCATTCCACCTAATGGGAGATGTGATATTGGAAGTAGAAATGAAGTGTAAATTATTTATGGAACTAAGTGTGGACGCGCAGCACATTTGTGCTTTAATCTCATTACGGCTAGTTACAACCAATCTTGGAACAGTAAGTCGTTTCATTCGTGTAATGAGTATTTTTGTTTGTAAAAACCGACTCTTTTTCTTTCTGATGACTGGGTTATCAGGAGTAGAGCTTTCATCATTAAATTGGTTTTCAAAGCAGTCACAGAAACGCCAGATAGATTACTAAAGCAATGTATATAAATTACAATTCACGAATGTGACAGGTATATTCTGGATCATGATTTACTACTACTCTTTTACCGGTGCAAGAGTATGTTATGTTATGCCATCGTATGCCAAACGCCGAATATTACAAACCGTAATAATGGAAAATTGTAAGGAAAAACAATCCACAGACAATAAAGGCCCATCGGTTGTCCAATCGCCGTGGCGTTTTTTTGTCTACTTTCCTTGTAGGGCACCGCCGCTACCGTGTGTGTGGACTTCTTGAACAATTCTCGGAATGTTGTAATAGCTGGACGTTTGGTCGACTTGACACCAGCCAACCCCTCTTTTGCTGTGTTTCTTTTTTTTTTCTGGCGTTGTGTCGTTGGAAATTAGTTCCGGCACCCGTGCACCAGTACTATTGTGATCACAAGACAGCTTGTAGTAGTTTTTCCCTCCTCCGCATTAAAGGATGTTGATATTTCTCTTTTTAAATTGCCATTTCTACATTTATCAGGATTGTTTAAAATTGCCCCATATTTCTAGGAAAGAAACACTTTTTTATTCATCATGTCCAAATCTTTTGAAGGTATTAAAGAATTACCCCCAGATCCATTGTTTGGGTTGAAAGCTAGATACAATGCTGACTCAAGAACAGATAAGGTCGATTTAGGTATCGGTGCTTATAGAGATAGTAATGGTAAACCATGGATTTTACCTGCCGTCAAACAAGCTGAGCAAAAACTCATTAGTGACCCAAACAACAACCACGAGTATTTGTCAATCAGTGGGTTTGAACCATTTACAAAAAACGCTGCCAAAGTTTTACTTGGTGACTCTTCGTCTCAACTAGAAAATCTTGTTTCTCAGCAAAGTTTGTCAGGTACAGGTGCATTGCATTTGGCCGGTGTCTTCATCAAGGAATTTTATAAAGGTAACCACACTGTTTATTTATCCCAACCTACTTGGGCAAACCATAAACAAATTTTTGAATACATTGGGTTCAAAGTTGACTCATATCCTTATTGGAATAACGAAACCAAGTCCTTGAATTTAGACGGGTTTTTGAATACAATCAAAAACGCTCCAAAAAACTCAGTATTTTTATTGCATGCTTGTGCTCATAATCCAACAGGTTTGGACCCAACTAAAGAGCAATGGAGTAAAATCTTGGCCGAACTCGAAAAAAAACAACACTTGATCATATTTGATTCCGCTTACCAAGGTTTCGCAAGTGGAGATTTGGAAAATGATGCTTGGCCAATTAGAAAAGCCATCAATGAAAAAGTCATTACATCTCCTATTATAATTTGTCAATCATTTGCTAAAAACTGTGGTATGTACGGTGAAAGAGTAGGTGCTATCCATGTCATCCCATCAACCCAAGAAAAAAACCAAGCTTTGAATAAAGCTATTCAAACACAGTTGAATAGAATTATCAGATCAGAAATTTCAAATCCACCAGCTTACGGTTCAAAAATCGTAGCCACCATTTTACAAGACCCAAAATTATATTCTCAATGGAAACAGGATTTGAAAACCATGTCAAGTAGAATTATTGAAATGAGACAAACTTTGAGGAAGAAGTTGGAAGATTTGAAGACTCCAGGAACATGGAACCATATAACTGACCAAACGGGTATGTTTTCATTCACCGGTTTGACCCCTGAAATGGTTTCAAGGTTGGAGAAAAATCACGGGATTTATTTGGTTTCTAGTGGTAGAGCTTCTGTGGCTGGTTTGAATGAGAATAATGTGGATAAAGTTGCAAAGGCAATTGACGAAGTTGTTAAGTTTTACAGTAAAAGTAAATTATAATTTTATATGTTTATACATAATACATCTATTGAATAATTCAAACGAGAATGTAAACTAAAGACTTATACTTAAAAACCCAGCTAAATTGATGCTTGAGCATGGTATCTTTAAAGTTTGGTAGCAACCTTTTTCGGGTAGTGATTCATCGAAGGTGTAATTGCAATACGACCCATGATCTTTAAAACTGTGAGGCAAATTTTAGATAGACAGATGATGCTTTACAATTCTGATTTGAAACGCACATCATTTCTTTATCACAACTGATCAATATCTGGCAATCAAGTACGGATGCTTAACCTGATTTCAATTTTCAAATTTCTGCTCGTATTTATTTCAATAGTTATTTAAAGGAAACACTAACCTTGTGTACCCTCAAACAAATTAATTGTAAAGGGCACAGCTGTGAGAATTTAAAACAATAGACTACGCCATTTGGAACCAGAATTATTGAACTCAAACTATAATTGTCCGTTAAAATAATGCATACTAGTGTAACTAAATATTTTCCAATTTCAATCGAATCAGTTTCAAACAATACTTCAAACCTAGATTAAACTTATATCCAAAGCTATCATCAACAAACAACATTAGGGAAAAGCATCTTTTACTATGTTGCATTTCAAAATTTTTCATTTTAAAACTATTTCTCATAAAACTTGAAATACCGCTTTTTTTTTTTTTACGGTATGTATTAGGAAGCTATATATTAACGTCGACCATCCGTAGTTGCCCATTGCGTAGTTGCCATTTTTTCCTGTATATAATTTCTTCCGTCATCTATTGTTTTTATTTCACGGATATAAAATCTTAGATTCACTACAAAATATCTTTTAATCTTAAGTTATACATTTCACTTTTCACATTTTTTAGTATACAAAACTGATACACGCTAACAATTGAAGCTGATCATTCATCGCCTTTTGTCCTTGGTTGGACTCCTACTAGATTCAGGCATGCCGTTTGAGTCATCATCGCTCCATAAGAAAGCTAAGTTCGGTGGGTTTGTGAAGCCCTTTGAAATATGCACTTCCTCAATAGGTTTAGGCAAATAGCATTTTTCAGCATTAGCTTCTTCTCTACTTCGGCAATTTTGTAATCTATTTTTCAATGTATTACGATTAACTCCATGGCGTGTAGATATTTTAGTTAAATTCGGATTCACAACAGAGAGGGCTTCTTTGATGGCTTTCTCCAAACCTTTCGGATTCAAGACTTTATAGCCCTTTTTAGAATTCTTTGCGTCTAGCAATCTCTTTGAGTTCATAGTTTGTTTATATTTTCCTACACTAAAATTATTCACGTGTAAAACTATAACTGTTAACATTTTTCCCATACTTAAGATTTATGTTGTTCCCGAAATTATACCAAAATATTCCCCAAAAAGTTATCCAAAAAATTATATACAGGAAAAAATGGCAACTACGCAATGGGCAACTACGGATGGTCGACGTTATTTATACCTATATAGAAAACCTAGGTTGGCTCTACGCCTCTGTTAGTTGTGCCTATGGCCAAGTTGGTGGGATCAAAGCGGGTCCAACGGCGTCGAACTCAGGGTCGGCGACCTCCCTTCCTAACCCTTTTTCTGTAAAGCGCGCCCGCTGGGCTACCTTACAGAAAAGCTACTGAGCTTAAAATCAAACCTTACAGCTGCTAGAGTACCCACAAACACAACCAGAGTCTTAAAACCCTAAATTTCCAACATTACATTTATTGACTAAGGGTTAACAAGGTTATAGAGAAAATTTTTTGACATGGGTTCCCCTTACTTTTTAATCCCAGATTTCTTAAGCGGCAAAATAATGCACCCAAACATCAATAATATAAGTTATTTTGAAGAATTATAGTGGCGTACCTACTACGAACAATCTGAAATCATGGCAACTGACAATTTTACAAAGTCTACTAGCTACTGACTATATAGCATAGGATCAAGGGTTTTTATTTGTAAATTTGTAAAGTTTTAGACTTGTGAATTTCTGAAATGTAGACGCTGACGAAATTCAAACATTTGATGGTTTTTGACATGTCTTAGATGAATCTTCAATGTAAGTAGAATAACAATAAGTAAAGCTTATAGTGACGCTGTTCAAGAGTACACAGACATGAGTCGGTCAAAAGTGACACAAAAAAATTGAATAAAATTATGCTTCTCATTCTCAGTTCAGTTGCCAATTCTTTTAATTATTGCTTTCAGAATGCTTTTGATTAATTTCGATTATGAACCACTAAAATAACTTATATTGTTGAGCTTGAATGATTATCTGCCGCTAAGAAATCTGATGTACACAGAAAACAAAACGTGAAGATACCTATTTTGTGCTACTGGACTCTCGTAAATGTAATATGCAGGCCGTCGGTAAAATGTGCAATAGAAACATACAGTAAAAAGAATCTATCATACTATCAAGCTCAATTTCATACAATCATTAGCAATGTGTTAAAAAAATATCAAGGATAACTTAACTCAAAACGATGACTATTGCATCACCTATCATTCTTTCAACATCAGTTGCACCGTCAAACTTTGCGTGATTACATAGTGTAGAGCTTCCAGCTCAGCATCGGCAATGAGTTTTGAATTACAGGTCTGAACCTTAATTATTCGATCAGCCAAATAATTACTTGTGTATACCACATAACCAAATGACGCCAGCTCATCGTTGAATTGTCTAAATTTCCCATAGTCGGAGATAGTGATATCTCTAAGCCTGCATATTAATAAACTGGGTCAAATTTGTGCTGCTGCGATTTAATTTTCTGTGTACACCAGATTTCTTTGCAGCATATCATCATCCAAACTCAATAATATAAATTATTAAAAGCTTAATATCCTTATAAGGCTCAAGACTAATCACAGAACTAATTGGCATATAATGAAAACAAATCGTAGATTAATTCTTCAAGTTTCACTAAACGCTCAACTTCTAGATTCATTGCTTTCTATGCACTGTAGACAAGCTTTGCAATACATTTTTATCATTGTCAACTCCTTCATTATAAGATCCCGTCATTAGAAATTAGTTTCAAACTTGATTTGGAGCACGGAATGTTTCAATTGACCAGCGTTTAATTATGGCGTCTAGTTTTCTAGATATTTGTATTGTTTACGATAAGATTTCAATAGCTTGTAGGCCGTAAAGTTGACCCTTGTTTATTGCCAACAAACCAGATTAGTCGCTTTATAAAAACCAGCTTTATTGCTTGAAATAACTTATATTATTGATGTTTGGGTGTATGATTTTGCCGCTTAAGAAATCTGGATTTTCAGAGTACGGGGAACCCATGCCAAAATTTTTTTTGTTACCTTGTTAACCCTTTGTCAATAAATGTAATGTTGAAAATTCAGAGTTTTAGGACTCTGGTTGTGCTTGCGGGCATTCTGACAATCGTTTGATCTGTTTTTCAGCTCGATTGAATCAATAAAACAGTTTTCGATGAAGATCAATAAGAAGAAACATTATATCTGTTGGTTTTTGATAGCTAAATGCTTCAAGTATACTTTGAATTATATTTGTCATGTCCGTAGAAGAGTAGGTGTTTTAAATGTTTTTATAAAAACCGAAACTGAAATGTCAATTTTGCTAAAATTTAACCCTAGGGAGAATAAATCGTGGGTAATGAGTCGAATTGTTTAAATTTAGAGTATACTTTATCCAACCAAGAATGTTAACATACAATAAGAAGCCTTTTAACCAGCGCAGAATCATTTTTAAAGAACAGTTTAAAACTTACCTCATCAAACTCACAAACATAGAATGAACAAATAAAGTCCCATAAACAGAGAATTGTCAAATGGAGACAATAATACAGGGTTTACTATAAAAACTAAGTACTTTAAATATCTAGAATAACATAGGCGATGAAAGCCAACGTAGGGCTTTACGTATGTATTTTAACATAATATATTCCCGTAAAAAAATTATAGTTTTCAACTCAATAGATTCGTTGAAAACAAAGACCAAGAGATTCATTCAAAACATTTGCTAATTCTAAAATTCCACTCACAAATGGAGTCTTTTAATTTAAGTACAGCTTGGTTTATAACTATTATGATTTGAGATAATTGTAAAAAGATACCACGCATAGACAATTCCAACACGAGGTTGAATTGAAACAATTGCAGTAAACGACCCAAAATAATTTTGGAGTTTAAAAGTGTAAATGATAAATTCAACAAGAAAAGAACAATAAGATTGATAGAAGGAATTGCAGACATAGCGTGCCAACCAGGATTTCTTGGCCTTAACAATAAACACAAGAAATAGTTTTCTGTCCAGCTTTAAACCAAATATTACTTTAGCAATTGGAAATAAAAGAGTCTTGCATCTCACACAGTTCACACCCATACTGTGTTTGATTAAAAAACCCATTCAAAATAATCTGCCTTTTATAATAATTATTGTTCTGATTCAAATTTTCTGTAATTATGACTTGACGGCATGACCGTTGTATTCATTCCACGCATAGCACAAAAGCTAACAAATTACCATCACTTATACATTTGAGTTAGCCTACGGACAAATGTACCAGTTGTGTCCAAACTCATAACCAATATTTGTTTTTGACAGGTTTATTTGTGCTCTGTATGCGACAATTTGATTTGCAACCAACAGCACTAAAAAAGTTTATATCCCAACATGTATATTTCAAACCAACCGTGGTCATATAGGTTTGAAATAAATAGAGACTCATTTCGATTTTGATAACAACATCAAGTTGTGATGGTTTCGTTTCATACTACATTGGTTCTTCTCGCTTCAGCCTTGGTAGCCCAAGGCGTCTCAATTCCCGATGCCTAAGGTCCAGGATACGTTGCTTTGGACTTTGACGTTGTTCAAAGACAAAGAAACTCAACCGTTGATAAAAGAGGATACGTCTCTGCTAGTTTAGTACACCCAATACCATATGAGTACAGCACTACAATTAAGTTGGGCTCTAACCAGCAATCAATCAGAGTTAACATCGATACTGGTCAGACCATTTGTGGGTTATCGATGCCAGTGGTAAGTGTATAGGCAACGACTATTGCAAAGAAGAAGGTACTTATAAACCATCGGCATCCAAAAGCGCCAAAGATTTGAAATCTCCATTTTCAATCACATATGGAGACAAGACCTCGTCTAAAGGAACCTTCTACCAGGACACACTTTCAATCGGTGGGGTCACAGTCAAAAATCAAATCTTTGCTGACGTAGTGTCAACTTCAGTTTCAGAGGGAATTTTGGGTATTGGTAAAAGTGCATCCATGGACGGAAAGCCATACGACAATCTTTCCAAAAACGCTTATAGTTTGTTTTTGAACAATGCTAAATCTAATGGTGTCTTACTCTTTGGCGGGATGGATACCAAAAAGTATTCCGGTAAGTTAATCAAAAACCCAATCCCTAATTCTAGATTGTCAATTCAATTGGACAACATCAACGTTAAGGGAAAAACTTTAAATGTCAACGTCCCAATTCTTTTAGACTCAGGTTCAACCGACACTTCATTGCCTAAGGAAATAGTCACACAATTTGCTGACATATACAACGGAAAATTGACAACAGACTCCACTGGGTTCTCATACTTTGCGGTCGACTGTAAGTACAATTCTGCAACTGATAAGGTCACATTTTCATTTGGTAACGATGCAAAGATAGTGGTTCCAATTTCGGCGCTTGTTTTCAAGGAGAAAGGAAAATGTGGTTTGGGCGTTATAAATCAGAATTCAAGTATTGGGGCTATTTGGGGAATTAACTTTTTGCGTTACGCTTATGTGGTTTTCGATATTGACGATAATGCAATCTCGATTGCTCAAGCAAAGTACACTAGTGCATCAAACATTGTCCCCATTGCGTAAGGAAATTTTACATTGAGTGAATATACAGTGATTGAATATATAACAAATGAATAAACTTTCAAACTCTGTGGCTTCATTCAACAAATCGACTGAAAGCTTGCCAATGCAAAAGGTTTAACTCAAGTGCCGTTTCAAATTATTTCTAGCGTTCGATTATTCGTCGAGTAAGACCTGACGAACATTTCTGAAAGCAAATTATGGCTATTTGTTTACCAACTCCGACATAAATTTATTTTTGAATTCTGAGAAAGACTTCAAAGTAACCGAATCTGCAAATTATGTTTTCATAAATGAGCTTTGCAACTGCTGAACCACTTAAATTGTCCATTACAACAGCTTCTGACCATCCACTAAATTCATCTCTAGCCACTACAAGGTAGCTGTCTCTGATATATATGGTGTCACATACTACTGTGTGCCACATACCCGCTGGCAAATTGAGATAAAGTGTATCTTTGCCTGTTGCCTTAAAATCATGTTTTTGACAAACGCCACAGGTTGTGATGTAGTTGCTGGCAATTTCATATAAGTTAGGTACAAAGAACCACTGTTCCAAATGAAGTATCACATTTTTTGTTCTCATATGACCTTTTTTGTCATGCACATTCCGTAACAACTCCTTGATAACCATAGAGTTAATGATTACTTTGCGACTGTATTGACAATTCTCACCAATCTTGTACAATGTATTCTCGAATAAAAAGAATTCATAAGCTCTAAAAACAAAAGACAAATGATTTTCGTTTATGCAAATATCTTGGTGGAATCTGAAGTGTAGTCCAAAATTGCATAATGCCTTCAATTAGTATTCTCTTGTACTTATTGGTAAGAATGGTCAGTACAGTCGCAAAGTAATCATTAACCCTACGGTTATCAAGGAGTTGCTACGGAAAATTAAGCGAAACATAAGAAACAACATCAATAATAATGCTCTCGAAATTGATTTATCTAGAATGCCAGAAAGTCATTCATTAGATGGGAGCTTCTCTGCAAATCACGTAATCAAGTGACATCTCTTGGTAACCTTCCAAGCACCGCTTGATAAGGCGTCATTCTAACGAATGTATTGTAATTCGAATTGATCGTCAACTGAACTATTTTCAAACATGTAACCCGATGTGCCAAGTTATTGCGATAAAATGCTTTCAACATTTTAATCACCGTTTTGTTGGTACATCTCCACAGCTGGACAAAAAAACTAGGTCCGAAAACTTGGTGATCGAACAATATGGATGTGTTAATCGATTCTTGATCATTTTAACGAAAGCCTTCTTTTAATCAACGGGTCCGTTTGATTCAAAGAAAAACTATTGTATTTTCCTTGATATCTGTAAGTCAAAGGACACACACATTTTCGACTGCAAACTATAATAGATTAAAGCAAAGCTTTATCCGAATTCAGATGCAAGTGAGCCAACTAAAGCATGTCTTTTTGAATTGCAAAATCCATGAATTAGCGTCACAGTTAGTAGTTAGCCAGTGAGTGTGATCACAATCAACAAAGTCTCATAAAAAACTGACTACCGAGGCCATTAAAAACACAATCAATGTTCGGCCAAAATTCATTTGATTATACGAGTTAAACTCCAGATTTTCAAATCAGTCTTGCAAATCCAAAATCAGCTTACGCTGATAAATATTCTATTGGTGATGACCGAATCCTATCGAATCGAAATATTCGTATTACTGGACTGTAAAAAACAGAAAACACAGTTTTTCAATCGCTGTTGCATTTCTCATAATGAGCCAAACGTTCATGATGAATATCACTTTATGATCCGTGAAAATATTTCAAAGATGCATTCCATAAATTTGAAAAGAATATTGCTCAATTACAAATATTCTTCTATCGATTCTCAAATATACCTCAAGAAATATATATGTATCTTGATACAATATAAGCCAGCCTAAAATCTACTATTCCATCATTGTGATCTGTCTTTGAGTGGCTAGTATTTCATTTGTCAGTTCAATTGTAGCAGCAATGGATCGCCTTCGACAATGACCAGTTCATTTTTTCAATGTTTATTGGTTTATATTCTAGTGCCTGCATATTAATGAAGTGAGACCAGATAACGCTGCTGCGATTATTTTATTTCTGTGTACACCAGAGTTCTTAGCGGCAAATCATCATCCAAACTCAATAATACAAGAATATTTTGTGGTTCATAACTGAAAATAACCTGAAATATACTGAAACTGACAATCGAATTAACCGGCAACTGAACTGAAATCAAGAAACCTAATTTTTCAAGTTTATTGTGTTAACTTTGACCGAATCATGTCTGTGCACTCTTTAATAGCGTTAAAATATGTTATAAGTTTTAATAATCTAATTATGGCAAAGATTCACTAACTAACGTCACTAAGCACAAGCGTTTTGTTGACCTTTTGACAAAATCTCGAGTCTTGGGCTTTACAGAATTAAACCGTAAGCATTCTTTATATAGTATCTAGTTATTAAACTCCGTAAGTTGTCAGTTGCCATCGTTTCAGATATTTCATTGTAGAAACACCACCATGATTGTTCAAAAAAACTTGTATTATTGGTGTTTGGGTGCATGATTTAGCCGCCTAAGAAATCTGGGATTTCAAAGTTCGGGGAACCCATGTCAAAATTTTTTTTTGTTACCTTGTTAACCCTTAGTCAATAAACGTAATGTTAAAATTTCAGGGTTTTAAGACTTTGGTTGTATTTGTAGGTATTCTAGCAATTATATGATCTGATTTTGAACTCGATGGAACCAGTATTTTGGGTTTTATGAAGAAAAATAATTTTTGAAAAAGTTCATAAGAAGGTTGTCTGGCGATAGCCTTCAAGTTTTTAACAGGCTTGATGTTTAAGAGCTCAGATATTAGTTCTAGTAAAAATTAACCAACAAAATTATGGCGTTTATTTATGGGCGGGTTCATTTGACTTTGGTGCCAATTCAATTTATCATGATAACGAAAGAACATTACGAGACTTTTTCATGGACTCAACATTATTTAAATAATAATGTTTCAATCAAAGAATTTACGAAAAACGTTTGCCAATCTCTGATATCTTACAAGCCAAGATTTTCAATACATTAAAACTACAGCTCATCAATCTGATCTAATTCTTTGGAGAAACGCACAAAACATTTGCAACCAAAGGCTACGTTAAACCGACTGTTATTTTAATTGACTAATATTTAGAGTAAATGTATTTTAAGCAAATGTGAGCTCAAACGTATTACTAGCATGTTCATCAATAATGAAACGAGTAACATAAATTGTGGAGTATATCTTAAATCAGGTTAAACACATGAAATTCGAGTGGACAAATTGATTTAGAAGACTCTAAATGTTCGAATAACAATTGTTTTCTCTAGAGCTCAACGTGCTTTATACACTTTGAATTGAGTACAATATTGCTTTATTTTGACCGTGCTATTAAGCTAGAAACTGGGTGCAATATTCTATTGCAGTTCAAACGTTTTACAAAAAGTTTCAATTCTGTTACTCTTCACAGTGTATTATTTTTAACTTTAGCTGAGGCCATTGGCTAAAATCGCTGAGATAATTGTTGATAATAATGAAACACTTACTAATAATTAACAATTAATGATCAATAATAATTAATAAATAGATCAAAATAACTAGTTTTAATAAATAACAATGATACATTATAAACATGGCTACACCAGCAAATAACAATCCTCCTACTCAAGAGAATGAAGCTACAACTACACAAATTCAACACTAATTGTTGAGATTATTATATTAGGTTTTAAAATACTTCAAAAACATGTGCTAGTTGTTTCCCTTACTCATAATCAATTCTTGTTTAACTTTTGATAGATTTCATGGTATTTGTTGTGCGCAATTTAATTTGCACCCAAATTTATTAAAAAAGTTAAATTCCAAACATGTACACTATGGGCAAACCGTGGCCATATAGGTTTAATATAAATAGAGGTTTGTGTTGATTTTTATCATCAAGTTGTGATGGTTTCGTTTCATACTACATTGATTCTCCTCGCTTCAGCTTTGGTAGCCCAAAGCGTCTCAATTCCCGATGCCCAAGATCCAGGATACGTTGCTTTGGACTTTGACGTCGTTCAAAAACAAAGAAACTCAACCGTTGATAAAAGAGGATACGTCTCCGCTAGTTTAGTACATCCAATACCATATGAGTACATCACTACCATCAAGTTGGGCTCCAACCAACAATCAATCAGAGTCAACATTGATACTGGGTCAGACCATTTGTGGGTTAGGATTCCAAAGGCAAATGTGTAGACAATGACTATTGCAAAGACGAAGGTACTTATGAACCATCAGCATCCAAAAGCGCCAAAGATTTGAAATCTCCATTATCAATCACATACGGAGACAAGACCTCGTCTAAAGGAACCTTTTACCAGGACACACTTTCAATCGGTGGGGTCACAGTCAGAAATCAAATTTTCGCTGACGTTACGACTACTACTACCACCGAGGGGATTTTGGGTGTCGGTAAAAGTGTATCCATGGACGGAAAGCCATACGACAATCTTCCAGCCACATTAAAAAAACAAGGGAAGATTTCTAAAAACGCTATAGTTTGTTTTTGAACAATGCTAAATCCAATGGCGTCTTACTCTTTGGCGGGATGGATACCAAAAAGTATTCCGGTATTTTAATCAAAAACCCAATCACTAATCCTGAAAGATTTTTCATTCAATTGAATAGCATCAACGTTAAAGGAAAAACATTGAGTGTCAATTTGCCAATCCTTTTGGACTCGGGATCAACCGACATTTTGTTGCCTAAAGAAATGGCCGCTCAGTTTGCAAGATTATACAAAGGAAAACGAACAACAGACCCTACCGGGTTCTCATACTATGCGGTCGACTGTAAGTACAATACTGCAACTGATAAAGTTACATTTTCATTTGGTAACGATGCTAAGATAGTTGTACCAATTTCGGAAATTGTTTTCAAAGAAAAGGGGAATTGCGGTTTAGGCGTTGTTGATCAGGATGCAGATATAGGAGCTATTTTGGGAATAAACTTTTTGCGTTACGCTTATGTGGTTTTTGATATTGACGACAATGCAATCTCAATCGCTCAAGCAAAGTACACTAGTGCTTCAAGCATTGTCCCCATCGAATAAGTACTCAGTAAATCAACTGAGTAGTGAATGTACAATAAGTGAGTAACCTTTGAAACTTAAAATCATCTTTTAATTTGCTCAAACGATTTAATTTCATAACTTGCAGAAGTTGTAAAATTTTCGCCATACTCAAGGGGTTCTTAACCTCTTTAACGCTCTGGTAAAATCAAAATTAAATTCCAAGAAAATGCTATGAAATCTGTATCATACGTGATATGACTATGCAGAAGTACTGAAGTTTTGAGAACTTTCTAGCAGGTAAAAATTATTATCTATAGTATTTCAGTGAGTCTGATTTTTCAAAATAGAATTAACTACTGGTCCTCAGGCGATGACAAGTATCTCACCGTCATCCGAACAACTGGGTAAAATTCCAAATTTTGAAAATGCACCTAATGTTGATAAAAACACAGACATAGTATTCAGAATTTATGAGCGTACACTAAATTCTATTTAAAAACGTAACAAATCAATGTTTTGGAAAACTCGCAAGATACACTGATTGAGTTTAATACAAGTAGTGAATTATGCTAGCAACAGTTTTGCACTATAGGTGGGTCTCTAGATACACTGTTTTTCAGCCATAGACGCCCCCATGTTGTAACAGACCATCAGAATAGGGTCGACAAAAATTCTCTGTCTTAATATCTAATCGAATAACGTTTTACATGATTCGATAATATGTATTCGTCACGAACAACAGCTCCTCTTTGAGATCCAGTAAAAAATTCTGATCCGAGAGCTTCCAGATTTTGTATTTTCAAGCCTTTGTTTAAATCAAAACTGATTAATTGTTGATACCAAATTACCCTATTTAAAATTCTTCATTTTATCTAAAATTACAATTAAAAATAGATTCATATTCCAAGGCCATTATAAATCGTGAGTTGGTGCGCTTGGAAAAAACCCTTCGTTTTGAATTCTTTGTGATCTTTCTATAGTGTATTTCTTCTTTTGATGGGAAATCAATCTAGATTTGTATATTTCTTGGTTGAGTTTGTAAGTTTTGAATTTAAACTCTTTCAAATTTGAAGTGTTTTCTTCTAGTTCTTTACTTAGAGTTTGAGATTTCTCTTTCAATTTTTCATAACTGGAGTTGTCTACGTCGTCCTGTTTCTTTTCTTTAGCATCTTTGCTCCAATATGTAGACATTTTGTTCCAAATGTAAGGCTTCTTTTCTTCTAAACTTTGATCTAACTGTTTCTTCTGCGACGTGAGCTCATCAACTTTAGTCTGCAAGTCTGTATAGTCTTGCGGCTTGATTGGACTTGCAAACGATTCATCTAGCAAATGCTGGGCACAAATGTAAAAATGGTCACTTTTGTTTTCAGACACCAATACAGACGATGTTGGTTTGTAGCATATTAGACATGATTTCGAAGAATTTTGTGCAACCAACCTGACATGATAAGTGTTTGTAAATGGAGGCGACTGGTTGTTCATAAGTGTAAAAGAAAAACTTAAATTATCGATAGTGGCACAAAACGAAACAAAACATTAATATTGTACTGGAATATGTGAAACAATAAATTTAAACAAGATAACCTACCGAAACGCATCGATTGTTTGAATTACGAATAATCTAAAAATAGATATAAAACTCAATTTAAAGTTAATGAGGTTAAGCTAAAAGCTACAAAACTAGGAATTAATCTAACGAGCTGAGGAACAAACTTTCCCCATTAGATAATTACATTGAATATTAAACTGCGTGGAGGAGTAGGTTTCGACAATCGCTACCACTTTGCAAAAATAGGAGGTAGTGCAAAAAGCAACAAAACCTACCGAATGCGGAAAAAATGTGAAAATATTAAAAGACAGAAAAAAAAAGTGAGTCAACCAATAAAACAAAAATGTCACAGTTGAGATTAGGAAATGACGACAAGAAATATCAAACACAGATAAAGTAGTGCACTAACCGCAGACTAGCCGACAGCATTAAATCCACGTAGCTCAAGCATATGCATATAGAAGAAGTCTTGCAGTAGTAACAACACGCGTGTAGAAAAAGAATATAGTGAATTGTGCTCATCTCACAGTGGCGAGAATGTAAATTGATTGGCAAAGTGTGAAACGTAAAAATTACAAACTGAATAAAAATAAAAAAAAAAAAAAACACCCAAAAAACCAGCAGAGGGAGAAAAAGTGAGGAAAAAAAAATTCAAGAAAAAGACAGCAATTTCAAATTATTAATTAAACCCATAACATTTATCAACTCTTACCCTTAGTACTATACATAACTGATCTATCTATCACAAGCCATCACCCAATACACCCATCACTCAAACTTACGCACAGTTACACATAAACTCATACACCGCATATAAATAATAGTAATAATAGTTATCTAGTATAATGTCCACTGATCATCAAGAAGCCGATATCGACTCTATTGTTGATAGATTGTTAGAGGTTAGAGGCTCAAGACCCGGAAAACAAGTCACATTGGCTGAACACGAAATTCGTTACCTTTGTACAAAAGCAAGAGAGATTTTCATTCAACAACCCATATTACTAGAATTAGAAGCACCAATAAAGATTTGTGGGGATATCCACGGACAGTATTATGACTTATTGAGATTGTTCGAATATGGAGGATTTCCACCTGAAGCAAATTACTTGTTTTTAGGAGATTACGTCGACAGAGGTAAACAAAGTTTGGAAACTATATGTTTATTGTTAGCCTACAAAATCAAATATCCAGAAAACTTTTTCATTTTGAGGGGTAATCACGAGTGTGCTTCAATTAATAGAATTTACGGATTTTATGATGAATGTAAAAGAAGATACAATATAAAATTATGGAAAACTTTCACAGATTGTTTCAATTGTTTACCAATTGCAGCCATAATTGATGAAAAAATATTTACAATGCATGGAGGTTTATCACCTGATTTAAACACAATGGAACAAATAAGAAGAGTAATGAGACCAACAGATATTCCAGATGTCGGTTTGTTATGTGACTTACTATGGTCCGATCCTGATAAAGATATAACTGGTTGGTCTGAGAATGATCGAGGTGTTTCTTTTACATTTGGACCAGATGTGGTTTCTAGATTCTTACAAAAGCATGATATGGATTTGATTTGTCGTGCGCATCAAGTTGTTGAAGACGGATACGAATTTTTCAGCAAGAGGCAATTGGTTACACTATTCTCAGCACCTAATTACTGTGGAGAATTTGACAATGCCGGCGCAATGATGAGTGTGGACGAAAGTTTATTGTGTTCATTCCAAATTTTAAAACCAGCCGATAAAAAACCAAGATATCCACCATCACAAGTATCTAACAATAACAGACCTCAGCAAAGAAAGCAACCAAAGAAAACCATAAAATAAACACAGCACATCAAATACAAGCCAACCATTTAATCACAACACCATCATCCTCACCATAGCATGTAAATTAGATTTTATTAATAAACTATTTTTAATCATGAAATTATTA
Source organism: Insectozyma chauliodis (assembly GCA_030557115.1). Taxonomy (NCBI): domain Eukaryota; kingdom Fungi; phylum Ascomycota; class Pichiomycetes; order Serinales; family Debaryomycetaceae; genus Insectozyma; species Insectozyma chauliodis. The sequence continues at coordinate 115,532 of JAKTVI010000021.1, read as the reverse complement.
ATGAACAAAAAATGACAGAATTACATACATTATTAATACCGGAGTCATGTAGACTAAATATCAGTACTCTATGTAAAACAACACTATATTTAAATTTGGCATCAAATTTAAGTTGCAAAATTTAATATTGCGAGCAATACTTAATTGGTCTTAAAAGTTAAAGTTATGTTTATAGTTAATAACAAACCTGTTTTATACGCTGGGAAGAAGAGTTGGAGATGATGTTTATCAGAGCTGGATACGGTGTCTATTTTCATTTTTATAGTTTTTATAGTTTTTATAGTTTAAAAGAAATATTCCTACTGATTGAAGTTTGTTTTCGTATTCAATCAGTCAATACATAAATATCAAAAGAAACTTTTAGTGAAGTGCATTTTTTTGTAATAGGCAAAGAGTAGTGGAAGTAGTAAAGTTAGTTCAAGGCTTTCTTGATTAAAAATTTCAAGCATGGACTAGAGAAGGAAACGCTACGATTGTAGACAAGGTTTATTATATTGTAAATAGGAGCAGTCTGGCTTTCGCATAGTAAACCCTTGGGAATTGATTGCAAACTATTTAGGTTGCAAACAACGTAAAGGTATAGACAAAATTGTAATTGATAGCTCTCTCAACACGATTTTACAAGCTGGTCAATTTTTTTTGATAAATGATTACAGTGACTACTTATTCTTCGCTAAATTCATTCCAAGGTGAGCCTAGACACTGAATTGAAATTAGATTGAATAGTACAAAAATTTTACCCTAGGGCTTTACGAACACACGTGACTAATTTATTGATAACAGTAGTTTTTTGTAAGTGTTGCACATCGCACTCACAAAATGTGTCGCACTAATTAAATCTTTTTTGTATGGTGATAAGTGACACAATACCGCTGGTCTCCTCATTTACATAGTACTGAAAATTCAACTGTACAGAAAAAAAAAAGTTATTAAAAAATTTTCAAGTAATCTTTAATCTCATACACATAGAATATCAAGATGGTATGTACATGGATAGCCTTATTAACTGCTGAGACGTAGATGTTCATTAGAAGAATACAAGTTGTTGACATAGTTGAAATGCAAGAACAGAAAACAAGGATTGATTGCACATTTATTACCAAGTTGAACATCAGTTAGCATTGATTCATCAAATTTCAATTACTAACATTACGATTTTAGGTTTTAGTTCAAGATTTATTACACCCAACCCCAGCTACTGAAGCTAAACAACACAAATTGAAACTTTTAGTTCAACAACCAAGATCTTTTTTCATGGATGTCAAATGTCAAGGTTGTCTTAATATCACAACTGTTTTCAGTCACGCTCAAACTGCTGTCACCTGTGACTCATGCTCAACTGTCTTATGTACTCCAACCGGTGGTAAAGCTAAATTGACCGAAGGTTGTTCATTCAGAAGAAAATAAATTAATTGATTTCAAGAGATAAAAACAAACAACTTTTAATTTATAGATGATTAATTTTATTGCATAACGACATAAATAATATTTTCAAAAAAGTATTGGAATTTTGTATATTATAGTGGAATAAATATAAATTTATTACATGTTTAAGAGAAAAGTTTTACCAAGTTGATGTTTGATTATCTAGCATTAGAAATTGCTAGTTGTTAAAATCAAACAGTAATTGATTGCTTACTATGTACGCGGTGATAGCATATACGAATCGCGTGTATTAAAAACTCTACTATTGTACTTCCCTGAATTTTGTCTGAGCAGATTAATTGTTTTCAGCTTAGACGGGTTTAGATAAAGTAGAGTTAGTGATAAACTATTTTCAATTGACAAAGTAGATGTCCTGATAGCTCTTTTCTTTCCAGTCTAGAAAGTCGAAATGATGACTGTGATTGCCAACATCTGTTATTCTAAAAACTTTACGCCGTGTCGACTAGAGAGAAGTAATACAAACATATACTGGTTTTTGGCTGCAAAAAAATCCACCAGATACATTGACCACTTACATCTCTTTTTCAACTGTGGAATTTGGTTATTGTCCTTAAAAGTTTCAATAAAGTGCCAATAATTAAATTTAGCTAAACAGTATTATTTGGCACGACGACAGAGTCACGACTAGTTACAAAACTCGATTTACAGATTCCGACAGCATCGAATTGCATTAAATTGTCTAGCGATAAACCATTTTGAATATCTATTAACTATTTACAACTTTTTCGTCTAACCAGTTTTCCCAATCACTGTACTTGTTCTTTAGTACACTTCCTGAAACAAAATCCATATTACCCTCCAATTTATCAAATGTGAATTTGGCTTCCGGGGAACCAATTATACCGAGCCACGATTCTCTAAGGTGATCTTTGCTTTCACTTTCATCGTCTTCTTCGTCATTGTCTTTCTTATCAATTCCAGAAGTCTTATTCACATTGTTTATTTCTTCGCTTACTAGTTTCCCAATTTCGAGCTCCAATATATTTCTGATCTTGTTTGCAGGTAACGAGTCAAACAAATCTGACTTATTCACTGCAAATAAAATGTCAATTCCGTTTTGTTTTCTCTCAGAATATGATAAAAGATGAAACAAAAATTTGCTGATGTTTTCCACATTACTAGCGTTGAAAAAGTTCATGCTTGAAGAATCTATCATATAGATTATCCCACGTACATTATGCAAGGTAATGTCTTTAAGCAACAATTTTTCAAACAAATTTTGATATTTGAGATGGCCAGGGTAATCAACAACTTGAAAATTCTTACCTATTGCAGGGTTGGATATTGGTAACTTGATTTGAGCAAAATTTGGCTCTATTGAAGATATAGTCTGAGCATTTTCGTTTTGCAACTTGAAATAAAACAAAGTTTTTCCTGAATTATTAGCACCCAAGATCAAAAAAGTCGGTTTGTAGTAAGGTGATTTGTTGGAAACGCTTAATTTTAGTTTACCAGATTGAATGAAAAATATGGACAAGATGATGATGAATCCCAATAGGATTGTAATTAGAAGCACCAAAATGGTATCCATAGTTGATTTGGAAATAATTTTAATTTTTTGTTGATAGTGAGACACATAAATCAAAACAAGGCATTATACACAGATGGAGAACCCACACGAGCAAGCACATAATGCGCTATTGGCCAGAATAATTAAGAACATGGTATGTTATTACCGCATTTCTTGCTTTTCAAATACTAATGATTAGGAAAACTTGAACGGATCAGTGGTTGATATAAATAAACTACTACAGGAAGCAAATAGAAACAACTTGAAAACAGAATTGTTGGCTCAAATGTGGGAAAATTACGTTCGAAATGCCGATTACAACCTCGAAGCAACGGGTCAAAAAAAGCAATGAAAAAGAATGTCGTTTCAATGGCCGACGCTTGACACTTGAAAGCTAAATAGTGCAGAGAGCTGGGTGGATACGTTTTAGGCTAAGACATCTCTCGTCAGTCAAATGACTACTAAATTGAAGAACGAGTATTTTCGTAACAAGTTTTGTATATTAGATCATTAATAGATACATGATAGTAAGTAAGTTTATGAAGCAGTGTTTCCTGAAATTATTCTAATCTTATGATGAGCTGCAATTTACTCCTTTTGAGTTGGCAATAATCCGAATCTTTTCTTCAAGGTGACTCTTTGTCTGGAATATTTATCATCTGGTGAGAATCTAGCAGGATGAGCAGATTTTGTGATTTCTCCTTCCTCAGTCAACTTCTTCAAGGTATATATTCTTTTCCCCTCGGGATCTAATGTGTACATCAAATGCATTGTGGTTGATTAAATTTGATGCTTCAGATGAGATTAATCTGAAGAATTTTTTTCCATCATCAATGAAATTTAAGGTCATGTGACCATTTTAAATCTTGCCTTCAACTGTTGAGTATAGTACTATCTGCTCGAATAAAAAGTAACCTATCACTTCTAGATAGTTTAAATATTGTTTGATGACAGAATCTTAAAATTTGATTTTGAAGTGTACATTGGTGTACATAGCAATATTGTCTGACGTAAAATTGACATTTTTCAATTGTTCTCACTGATCTAAATCCAGATTGCCACCAATTTATTTGCTCAAGTTATGAAGGTAAGTTAATTCAACTAGACCCAAAGGATTCAACTAACTTATTTAGCAACGTATTACAGGTTTAGATCTACAAATTCTCACTTCAGAGTTCAAAAATGAACTTCTAAATTATAGATTGCAAAATATTTACAATGTTTCAAGTAATTCACGTCAGTATCTTTTGAAATTTTCAATTCCCGATTCAAAGAAGGTTTTGCTTTTAGAGTACGGTAATAGAATTCATTTGACCGAATTTGATAGACCCACAGCTCAACAACCAACAAACTTTGTCACCAAGTTAAGAAAACATTTGAAAACAAGAAGGTTATCTGGGATAAAACAAATTGGAAATGACAGAATATTGGTTTTAGAGTTCAGTGATGGGATGTATTACTTGGTGTTTGAGTTTTTCAGTGCTGGTAATGTGTTGTTGTTGGATGAAAACCTAAGTATTTTGTCGTTACAAAGGTTAGTTTCTGCGAAGGAAGACGTAAGTAAATATGCAGTCAATGAAACTTACAAATTGTTCAATAAAGATTTATTCAAAGAAGATTATCATTACAATCAAAAACATTATACAACAACTGATATAAACTCATGGTTGTCCACCCATAAAGAGAAATTCATGGTTGAGGATAATAAAAAAGCAAAAACTTTTTCAATTCACAAGTTGGCTTTTTTAAACGCCAACCACTTATCAAGTGAATTGATTTTGAAAAGTTTGACAGAATCAGGTATCAAAGCCAAAGAGGGATGTCTAGCGTTAGAGGGCGATAGCGAAATGATAGAAAAACTAGTTAATGCTTTAAATGGTTGTGAAAGAAAGTATGTTGAATTGATTGATTCTGAAGTTTTAGCCCAAGGTTTTATTGCAGCAAAGAAGAATAAATCTGAAGATTCTGAATTTGATTATATTTATGATGAATATCACCCTTTCCAACCCATCAAAGATTCTGGAGATTGGAAATTTACCGAAGTAAGTGGGTACAATAAGACGTTGGATAAATTCTATTCAACGCTTGAGTCAAATAAATTTGCGTTGAAAATCGAACAACAAAAAGACACTGCTGCAAAGAGATTAAACAAGGCAAAAAGTGAACGTAATAAGCAAATTGAAAGTTTGGTAGAACAGCAAGAATTGAATGCAAAGAAAGGAGAGTTGATTCAATATTATTCTTATTTGATTGATGATTGCCGTGCGTATATCCAAGGTTTTTTGGATCAACAAATGGATTGGACTAACATTGAATCGGTAATTAAACTAGAACAAAAAAAGAAAAATAGCACTGCTCAATCAATAAGTTTGCCTTTGAATTTAAAAGAAAATAAAATTAAAGTGTTACTTCCTGATTTCAGCGACGATGCTGAGGAAGTTAGTTCTGAATCTGCATTTGAAACAGAAACAGAATCCGAGGATTCGGATCTGGAATCATCAGACTCCGATTCTGATTCAGAGATTCCTAAGAAAAATGTACCTAAGAAGCAAAAACCCGAAAAAGCTAAAAAAGATGTCCTGGTATGGATTGACATTACATTGTCATCTTTTGCAAATGCAAGAACGTATTTTGATACCAAAAAAGCGGCGGAAACAAAGCAAGTTAAGGTTGAAAATAGTACACAAATGGCGTTGAAGAACGCTGAAAAAAGAATTAATCAGGATTTGGCCAAAAACTTGAATCAAAGTAATGATACTTTGAAACAGTTGAGACCAAAATACTGGTTTGAAAAATTCTATTGGTTTGTTTCAAGCGAAGGCTATTTATGTTTAGCAGGAAAAGACAATTCTCAAATTGACATTCTTTATTATAGACACTTTAGTGATAATGATTATTTTGTAAGTGCAGATGTTGAAGGTTCATTGAAGGTGTTTATAAAAAACCCATTCAAAGATGAAGGTATTCCACCATCAACGTTGATGCAAGCAGGTATTTTTGCTTTATCTGCATCCAGCGCTTGGAATGGTAAAGTGACTACTTCTGCTTGGGTCTTGCAAGGAAAAAATATATCTAAACGTGATTTTGATGGATCTTTGACTCCTCCTGGTATATTCACTTATGGTAAGAAAGTGTACTTATCCCCAGCACAATTAGTAATGGGATTGGGTTTCTATTGCTTGGTGGATGAAGAATCGAGTAAAAAATACAAAGAGCAAAGAGTTGCAAGAGAGAATGAACATGGTTTACAAATTGTTTTGGACAACAAGAAGAAAGAACTTGAAAATGTCAAAATTACTAACGTCAAAGAAGACGATAGCAAGGAAGAGGAGAATCTAGACGAAAAACAACAATCTGAATCAACACCAATTGAAGACGTTAAAGATGATGCGGCCAGTGTAAGTGACTCTAAAAAAACTGTTCCATTGGCAAGAGGAAAGAAGTCTAAGATGAAGAAAATTGCGGCCAAGTACGCAGACCAAGATGAAGAAGAAAGGGAGTTACGAATGAATGCATTGGGAACACTCAAACAGACTGAAAACAAAGACAAACAAAAGAGTACTGAAAAAGAAGATGCGCTTAAGAAGATCAAAGACAAAGAAGCCGCATTGGAAAAAAGAAAGAAACAAGATGAGAGAGAATTCCAAAGATACCTTTTGAAAGATACCGAGGATAACAACGACGAAGCAAACATTTCAAACTACTTGGAAATTCTTGATTCGTTTGTCTCAAAACCATCTTCGGCTGATCAAATAATCAATTTGGTACCTGTCTTTGCACCGTGGGCTGCTTTACAAAAACTCAAGTACAAAGTGAAAATCCAACCCGGTGCAGGCAAGAAAGGCAAATGTATAAGCGACGCCTTACATTATTTCACCAATCGTAAAATGGATAATTCTAGCGCAGACACAGATTTAGATTGGCCTGCAGAAAGAGAATTACTCACAGGTACAAAAAATAACGACATCGTGGGCATTTTTACTGTTAGCAAAGTCAAATTAGTGCTACCACCTGGGGCAAGCGATAAAGGGAAAAAGTCAAACTCTAGAAAAGAAAAAAAATCCAAATGAGGAATGTAATTTACCAAAAAGACCTCATGGGTCAAAATTAATAGAAAATCTTCTAAATATAAAAGTAAGCATATTTCCATGTAACTCGATCGGCAGTAGTTTCTAAGATGGTCTCAATCACCAAGATTTTATCTTCCAGTTTGATTTTTGCTGGTCAAGATCAATTCAGAGATGTTGCTAGCCCAGAATTGGCTGCCAAAGAGCAATACAGTGTCGTGAAATACTTAGCTGGAGCTGGTCCTTATATTCAACATCCAGGATTTGGTATTTCTACAGATGTCCCAAGTCAATGTACTGTTGACCAAGTTCAATATTATGGAAGACACGGAGAAAGATTTCCTAGTTTGGACTCTGGTGTTAAACATAAAGAAATTGTTGACAGATTACAAAAATACAACGGAACTTTCAAAGGTGAATTGTCATTTTTGAACGACTATAAATACTATGTTCCTACTGAAGAATTATATGAGTTTGAAACAACACCGGAAAACTCAGTTGGACCATTTGACGGTTATGAAACTGCTTTAAAAGCCGGAGCTGCTTTTAGAGCCAGGTACGGTCATCTCTACAATAAGAACGAAACATTGCCTTTGTTCATTGCTGCTTCAGCTAGAGTCAGAGATACCGCTGTAAATTTCGCAAATGCCTTTATTGGTCAAGGATATTCCCCAGAACAAATTCATCAAGTTGTCATTGCTGAAAACCAAACTAGTGGTTTGAATTCACTTACTCCTAGATGGGGATGTCCATCACTTGACTTATCTGCTTACGACGACTACGTTTCTAAATTCCCAAATACCTATTTGAAAGACATTGTAACGAGATTCACAACAGCCAACCCAGGTTTAAACATTACAGTTAAGGATATTCCATCCTTGTTTCAAATTTGTGCTTACGAGATCAATTCAAAAGGTTCATCACCTTTTTGTGGACTCTTCACTCAAAATGAATTTATCAAATATGCTTATCAAGAAGATTTAGAATTTTATTATTCTAGTGGACCAGGTAACGCCAACAGTTCATTGGCTGGAGCTGTGCATTTAAATGCAACCTTGAATATTCTTAAAGACACAAAAGCAACCAACAAGGTGTGGCTTTCGTTTTCCCACGATACAGACATTGAAATTTACGCATCAGCATTGGGTGTCTTTGACACAATCAATCCTTTACCAAGTGACAAAGTTACATTCACAGATGCTTACCATCATGTGCAAGTCACTCCTATGGGAGCCAGATTTGTTACCGAAAGATTGAAATGTGGAAATGAAACTTACGTAAGACTCATCATCAACGATGCTGTCATCCCAATCAAAAACATCTCCGATGGTCCAGGTTTTTCAACTAAATTGAGTGATTTTGAAAATTACGTTGAGGAAAGAATTGGACATTACGATATTGCCAAAGATTGTAAAACTCCAAGTAGTGAGCCACAAGAATTGACTTTTTACTGGGACTACAAACAAAAAAATTACAATGCAACAGCATATAGAGTTACCCTTTAGATTAATTAATTATACCGTAGCAATTTTCGAACAATATATTTGTGATTTTTTTGTAAATGCATACTTTATTACCAGAGCCTTGATGATTAGAATAGAAACATTTATTTTATCATGTACCAACAATCTATTGAAAGTGAAGACAAGACAGAAAATTGAACTCAGTCGAGCAGACTCAGCAACTTTATATTTTTACGTTTTCTTTCTTTAGTATCAAGATTTCGTTAATTGAAATGGCGAAAAGTGATCAACGACAAAGATTACCCCAAATATTTTAAATAAAATGATAGTTAAAAATGCCATTTAGTTAATGGAGATCTAAAATTAAATCAAACAGAATTACTATATATAATCGCTTATTAATAATACTTATGTATTGAATTTAATTATGTAAGGTGGATTTAATTGAAGTGATAGCCTGCAAATTGTTATCGATTTCTTTTTCATTTTCCAACAATTTTGTCTTTGCTTCTTCTCTATCTAAATGCTCTCTCAACTCTGCTTCTTCAAGCATGACTTTATCCAAATTCCAGAAATGGATTAAAAGCACTACTGCTGCTACCACAGTTGCAATTCCAATGGCGGCAAAAATCCAAGGTAATGCAGGATCGTATAAAGCACCAGATAATGCTTCACTGATTGCTGCTGAGATTGCTGAATTCAAAAGGAACAATGCTGATAACAAACTCTTCATTTGAGGTGGAGCTCTAGTGTAGGCTAATTCGTAACCAGTGGTCATTGCGAAACATTCGCCAGCTGCGGCTAAAATATAAAGTGAAGTGGCTTTCCAAGCGGTTATATCGGCAACAATTCCTTTTTCACCACAGGCTGTGGCACCATGGCTTCCACAAGGAGATTTTTGATAGACTTGGTGTTGTAAAACAGCACCGGCAACTTGAGACATTGCACAAACAACAAAACCAAATGACACTCTGTAAATAGGTTTGAAATTGATATGATACTTTCTAAAAAGCGGGTAAACGATGTAATCTAATATAGGAATTAAAACGATGATGGTCAAAGGATTAAAATTGTTGAATAAATCATTTGGAACACCTTCTGTTGACATAGCACCAATCAAGGAATTTTCAACTGATCCCAAACCATTGTCAGCTAAATTGAAAACAACATAATATGCAAAAAGCTTACAAGCATCAAAAGTTTGTTGCATGTCCATGACAAATTGATCGTTCCATGTTATAGGTGTTTGATTCTTGATGTTGTAGAATTCAATACCTCTTTCTTTCATATTACTTGGTTTTGTGAACTCCCAGAATTTACCATGATACAAACGCTTGACCCAATTACCGTGCAAAGCAACTTTCATAACTTTAACAGCATTGTTTAATACTGATCCCTGAGGAGTTTCAAATATCAATTTAGGTTTGACCCACCAAAGGAAAACTGGCATGAAAAGATATAATACTAGCGGGACAAAAAATGCAAGCCAAAATCCAATTCTTCTTTCACAATATGATGTTGCTAATTGAAAGAAAGCTCCAATGTTAATAGCCCAATAGAAAACCAAGGTCATTCTTTCCAAGGCCTTATTTTTATCAAGAATGATTTTTTCACCAGAAGGAAGAACTTTAACCATGTCATATTTCTCAGGGTATTGATCCAACATAAGCGGTAACAAGTTAGGCTTTATGAAACCAGTTCCAAACGCCAAAGTCACAATTGCGAGAATACACATTGCCAAACCAGCTTTTTCATTTGCAATCAAAGTTGGCGCGGCTGCCACGATAAATAAGACATGAGAAACTCCACCACAAAGAACACCAATTTGAATTGCTTTCCATCTTCCAATAGTTGAGTCAGCTAACCAACCCCCATATAAAGGAACAACGTATGCCAAAAATGTAAGCAAGTTGGTTAATGCATTTGTAGTTTTCAAACCTTGGTTCAAAGCTCCGGCGTTCTCATCACCGTTTTTAGATTTGGGAGCACCCCAGCCATGAGGTGAATCCTTCGGTAATGGTCTTTGAATAAAATTAGACAAAATACCAGTGACTGAATAGTACGAAGCTCTTTCTGCAAACTCAACAAAACAAATCAAGATGACACTCCATTGAATGGGTCCAATTACCCTTCTCAATGTTTTCATTTCTCCTCTGGTGGGTCTTCTCAAACCTTTAGGGTTGTAATCATCCACATACTTGGTACTATAGTTTTTTGGATCATCGTAGTCAAAGAGTTCGTCCTCTTCAAATACTTCGTGTGAACTGTTTTCTTCGTCTGTCTGTATCACGACATTGTTTTGATACTTTTCGTCGATGGTGGTGACCCCCTGTTTAGTCGACATGTTAATCAGAAGCAGTTAGACAATTCTGATAATTTCAGCGATCTCTTACTTTTAAATATTTGAAATGAAAAGCCTCTCATTTGTGAGAATAATCTGTAATTAAGGTTCAGGCTCATAATTTTCCTTATCAGCACCCAAAATTATGCAATAGTTATGAAATTATAAACGCCAACAAGAAGATTCAATATGCTAATTGCCGATGTGCTTAAAAAAGTTAGTATTTTAATGCCAAAGCAGCAATTTGGTAGCGATACAAGCATCTTTTTCCGTATATTCACATTGGTTGTCACACAAAACCAACGTTTTTTTGGTGCCTTACCTGTTGAAATTTTTTTTTTCTTGTGTTATCACTCAATTTAAGTTGTTATCTCTTAAAGTTTGAGTAAATCGCCGTTCAATTTTTTATCGCCTGAACCACATCTACACAGCTCACAAAAGCAAGCGTAAAGTCAAACTCTTTCGAACTGGCTCTAAAGAAAGCGCTATACGATGAATAATGAGATAACACAATTTACCTAAACTTGTGATTCACGGCATATCAGAAATGAAGTCAACGCTATCTATTATCTTGAAACGAAAAAGAGTTTCCAGATTTGCAATTAAATATTGCTGCCGGGTCAATTTACAAGAAATCCGATTACATCTAGATTGTGTGCATCTTCTATTTTCCTAGAGTCGTCGCCATGCAGCGATCTTGGGGGCCCTGGGGTGCTTATCAAAATCATTAATTACAAAGCATTGAGAGCTTTCTAGGGGGTGTAATAATGGGCAGCTTTGTAGGAATTCCCCATTGCAAAAATTCATCTGTAGCCGGAAATATGAATTGTGAATTGAAGTTTTTAATTGCTCCAATAAACCACAATCCAAGAATCTGCACGTAGTAAACATTAACAGGTATGATTTGAGGTGATGAATAAAAATTTTATTAAACGCCATTGTATAAACGCATGCACAGAGATTTAGAATGAAACTAATTTAACGAGATGTGGTGCTAAGCCGGTACTACACAATTGAAACCGTTTTTTCTCATATAGGTCAGTAGTAAAAGCCTAAATTGTTTTTCTGAAGTATCAACGGCATCCATCTGAGATCTTCCGTTTGTGGAAAATCTATTTGAAAACAACTCGAATAGTCTTGGCGACAGCTCAACGGAGGACTGCGTTGGGAATCAGCCACAGTGCCACCGTTTTGTGTTGCAATATTTTAAAGTTTGTGAAAAAGCTAAAATAAATGTACTGCCAGGTTGGTAGACTAGTAATTGCTAATTCACATATCCAGGAGAACCACAATAGTTCGTGACTACCACCACGAACAAATAACTCGTCACAAAAATCAGAAATGTTCGTGATAACAAAGATCTCAGTTGTTGATGTAAAATGGGATCGTTTAAATAATGTAATGACGTTTTTATGAAATGAATTCCACTATAGAATGAATTGTTTTATTTGCCAATCGTCAGTTGATACATTAAATGAAGTACTTTTTAATGCAAACATCATTATATACATCAGACAAACCGGGATATTTGAAATAAATTCTAACTTTCTTCAAGTTCCTAATTTTTTTCACATACCACCTAACTTACAAAAAACCCTTGATAAACCCATTTTATAATTTCCTTCTAAAATGAGAAACGCATGGTGTTTTAAAAAATGTGAGTCAAATAGAGTACCCGCGACATTGTGATTTAGTATTTTCACCATTTGAAGTAGAAGAATCAACGTTGAGAATTATAGTCAGAAATTTTGCATTGGTCGTTAGGATAGACTTGCCAACAATAAATATTGAGGATGCATCAGGTGTGGTATTGACTTTATCAAAGACTGACGAAATGCGCATCTTTAAAACCAACTGTAATAGAGACCACATATGATTTTTTATGATAACAGCTTCGTGAAATGATTTGGGAATGAAGCGCATTTGAAATATCCAACATCAAGTTACAAATTGAAATATAATTATGAGAAGGAAAAGTCACTTAAAAACATTGCTGGCGCTAGGGCGCTATTATAATATCTGGTGCAACAAGTATCAAAGATTAATGAAGTCCAGTTGTTACAAATATAACCTTTGATTCAGTAAATGAAATTCCTTTCACATGATCCGTAACCGTTTCGTATAAAGTCAACCATTAAATCGCGTAACCCCGTCTTTTCTCCTAAAATTTAAAAAACAATGTTCGGAGATTTTCCATCTTTCACTTTTTGTCGCAATAATACCAACAACTGCAAGGATGTTTTTTGAAATACCTTATTGTCAAGATCTAACAATGACATTCATGTTCGAATAAATAGAACTACTTGTAAAAGTTTTCTAAGTTGTGTTATTTTGTTAAATGAACATGACTCATGTTGCAAACTACAACAATGTGATAAAGAATTGGAGTGACTGACTCAGTCGCACATAGAAATTCACAATACTTCCAAAAACCACTACCGCTATTAGTCAATCGTTTTTGTCTTGAAACTTTTAGCTTGTTCTACAACACATGTAAATATGTATTGTTGCAACTAACAATCATGTGCACGTGATATTAAAACAGAAGTGATAGTTTATTTGATGTACCACGATTTGAATAGCTCGTTTTTCAAAATTGTCACAAAAGACATTCAAAAGAGTTTGTTGTATTGAAAACTTAAATCAATCTGAGCAAAGAATCTATGTCTGCTTACCTTGATTTCAGTATTGCATCGAAATTAGAAAATGAATAGGCTGTTTTAATGCCACTATAAATCGCTGTAAATCAGAACTTTTGTTTTGTGAGTTTGCAACTAATATAAATTTTGGAGGATCACACGCTTATTGTATGTTCTTATAAACTATACAAAACTCTGGAACAAAAGCATTCCAAATGACTTCTGTTCATAAACTTGCAATTTACTTTCACGTGTCAAGTGTATTAAAGGTGAAAGTTTATAATACTCACGCTTCTCCTCTTCGGGGTTTCTCTGCAAAAAAATGCGACCAAATCAGAACCAAGTAAAAACTTCATCGCATGGTAAATCTTTTTTTTTTTTTTGGGGTTTGATTTCCCAATTGGTACATTTTTTGTATATAGAAACTCGTTTACTGGACAAAAAATTTTTCAACCTCCATACAACTTCAATCCAGATCAAGCCAGTTATGGAATCACTCACTAAGGTTTCTATGGTAGTATGTCCATTTGTCAAGTCCACATCCACCCAAGCGTTGCGCCAGTTGAGTCAATCCTCGGGCGCTTTAGTTTCACAAGCTCGCCAATGTCCGTATATGTCCATGGCTTTGAAAGCCAAAGAACAAGAGAGATCTTATTCTTCTGCGACTAAACCAGTGAGAGCTACCACTGCCACATCTTCTACCAAGAATGTATTTGCTTATCACTTCAATAACCACGATTTGACCGATGCCAAAGTCGATTTAGGCTCAAATGAAGAAGGATTCGATTTCCAAGGCTTTTTGAACGACGACTTAAACAAAAAGAGAACCGACAAATCATACAGATTTTTTAACAATATCAATCGTTTGGCTAATGAATTTCCAAAAGCTCATCGTGAAGATGAACATGATAAAGTCACCGTTTGGTGCTCAAATGACTATTTAGGCATGGGTAAAAATCAGGTGACTTTGAATGAGATGAAGCGTGTTTTAGAAAAGTATGGTTCCGGTGCTGGTGGTACTAGAAACATTGCGGGGCATAATTCTCATGCAATCAAGTTAGAATCCGAATTGGCTACATTACATAAACATGAAGCAGCATTGGTTTTCTCTTCATGTTTTGTTGCCAACGATGCTGTCTTATCATTGTTTGGACAGAAAATCAAAGATTTAGTCATTTTTTCTGATGAATTGAACCATGCGTCAATGATACAAGGGATCAGAAACTCAAGAGCCAAGAAGCATATTTTTAAGCACAATAATTTAAAAGATTTGGAAGAAAAATTGGCTCAATACCCAAAATCAGTACCAAAATTGATTGCGTTTGAGTCCGTCTATTCCATGTGTGGTTCCATCGCACCAATCGAAGCTATCTGCGATTTGGCAGAAAAATACGGTGCATTGACCTTCTTAGATGAAGTCCATGCTGTCGGTATGTACGGTCCACACGGTGCAGGTGTTGCTGAACACTTGGATTTCGAAGCTCATTTGAAATCAGGTGTCAATGATCCAAACTTCCAAACCGTTATGAGCAGAGTTGATATGATTACTGGAACTTTGGGTAAAGCTTATGGTTGTGTTGGTGGGTACATCACCGGGAAAGCTAATTTAATCGATTGGTTCAGATCGTATGCACCTGGATTTATCTTCACCACCACTTTGCCACCTGCTATTATGGCTGGTGCAAGTGCATCTATTAGTTATCAAAGAGCCACTTTGAACGATAGAATTGCTCAACAAAAAAATACCAGATACGTCAAAAACAACATGAATTCTTTAGGTTTGCCAGTTATTCCTAATCCTTCACATATTGTTCCAGTTTTAGTTGGTAATGCTGCAGATGCAAAAAAAGCTTCTGATTTGTTATTGGAAAAGCATAACATTTACGTTCAGGCCATCAATTTCCCAACCGTTCCTATTGGTGAAGAAAGATTGAGAATCACCCCAACACCAGGTCATGGAAAACAAGTTTCGGATCAATTGATTGAGGCTGTTGATTCTGTTTTTAAAGAATTGGATTTGAAAAGAATCAACGATTGGTCAAGAGCTGGTGGTTTGTGCGGAGTCGGCGACGAATCAGTAGGTCCCGTCCAACACATTTGGACCGATGAACAATTATCCTTGTGCAACAAAGATTTGAATCCAAATGTGATTGATCCTGTCATCAATCCAATTGGAGTTTCATCAGGTGTACCTGCTTAATACCTGAGCCATCGTTTATGCAAGAATGACAGAAAGAAGTGTCCATTTGCAATATATTTATATACACGTTTACTATGATTGGAATCTTCAACTCTATTATGTGTTTTTTTATTTTCTATTGAAAAACTTCGCGCAAACAAATCTTCAAGCTATTATTCCATGTCTGATATTTCGTTCCCCAAATTGGTGGCCAAGACGGTCAGGAATAAATTGTCATTTAAAGCATTTCTATCATTGTTTGATCAATTGAGTAGTAGAAGGCAAATTGAAGATAACGAGTTTTTGGAGAGTTTGCAGAATGAGAATGATTTCTCTATCAATTTGCTAGTGAGTCTTTCATTTACTTCAATTGACAATAACAAATTATTTTGGAGAAACTTTTTTAATTTACCGAATAATCTACAAATTCTGTACTTGAAAGAGTTTGTGAGACATCTCACGATTAATGTAAAGTCAAACAGACTTGATCGAGAGGTATTAAGTGAATGGATAAATACACAACTAGTTAGTTTGAAAACCGAAGACGCCCCAGCAGAATACTTGAATTACTTGAGTCTTTTAATAGGAATAATAGCCGATAATTATTTTAGCATTGTGAAGCCCAAGTTTCAAGAATACTTGATTAATGTCATTAGCCAGATAAAAAATATGAGTGATAACTCATCAATACTACTGTTTTTATTATTTAAATCAAGAAATGTATTAACTTCTGATCAAGTGACTCAATTACAAAAGAATAATTTGGACAAATTGGTTTTAACATCTAAAGATAAAGAAAAGCCCGTCATGGTCACAAAAAATCAAAACATATCATTGAACATGTTCAAAAACGAACTTCTTCCCAGTAAGAGAAGAATCTGGTTTTTCCATGTTTTAAGGACGTTTGACCATTTGAATGATTTGAATGGATTTGTGAATTTTTTTGGAAATAATTTGGTACCAGATAACAAAAAGAAAAATATTCCGGATATTTGTTTTAGCATTCTTGATGTGAGCTTTGAAGGACTCGGAGTGGATGGTTATAAATTATTCAATGTTCGAAATTTCATAGTTTGCGGAATTCCCCACATTGTCAAGGAAGTTTTAAAAGCTAACGATTTTGAAATTTTTGTGGAAGACATTAAGGCCCGAGATTACGATTCTGACTTAAAAGAAAAGCTTTTGCTTCAGTTGAATGATTTGGAAAAAAAAGACTCATTGAATATCACGGCTAATATTAACGAGATTCTAGATAGCACTAGTAGTGAATTCACGTCGTTTGAAGAATCTGGATTGACTGATTTTTTCAACAGCTTGTATTCAAAAATACAATATTCTTATCAACATCAACAAGAGTTTACAACTTCGATTAATAAAATTTTAAATGTGCTAATAATGGAGAAAAACTTTGAAAAATTGAATCGCTTATTATTAAGTTTGGTAAACAAGCCTGAAATTATAAATGTTGTCATTTTCCACAGCAATTTTGAAATTTTATACAAGTTGATAAAGTTTATTGATTTGGAGACTTTTAAAATCGAAGAAGATGATGAAAACTTTCAAGATTTTTATTCTTATTTTGGTGTCATACTATTAAGCATTATATTCATTGTTAAACATTTTGAAGTTGATATTCAAAGTATACCTGTGAAAAGCTCGTTTGTATTGGACTACATTAATAATTTTTATTATCTGTTGAATGATAATTTAACAAATAAGATTGTCATAGAATCGGACGATGATCAGTTGATTATAGACAACTACAACAATTTACTTAATGACTGGATAATTTTGTTGTTTGACGATTCAAATGACGGATTATCTGATAATTTGATAAAGTCATTAAACATCAAACAAATTTACAAATTGATACCCCAAATTTATAAAAGAGGGATCATAGCGCTAAACCTGAATATCATAGATTCTGCAATTTTAAACAATGGGTTGGACTATTTATCACAAAACTTTCTTATCCCCACGATGATTTCGATATTAACATGGTTGATGAGAGATGCCAGCATATCGCAAGATCACAAAAACACTATATTAAACGAGGTATTGAAACCAAGTTACTTAGAAGGAGAATCTTCAAATTTATTTGTTGTTGTGATTGCAATACTTGGTGACGAGTTGAAAAACTTCCAGCTTTCTGAAAAAATTGAGCAATTGATAAAATCGCGAGTTTCAAATAATAATGAGCCGATATTAGAGCAGGATATCAATTTTATTAAAAACTTCCGACTGCAGTTGATTGGTATTCAAGAAAACGACAAGACGTTTTTGATCCTGTATTTCAATTACAATAGAGAATCAATATTAAAGGATTTGATTCAGGAGGTGTTTAACTTTCAGGAAACCAACAACGAAGAGACAAAAACTTATATAAATCTAGTCATTTTTTTAATATTGACCGAATCTATTAGAACCAAATCGGATAAAGAATACTGGCTACAGAATTGGGACACATCTCCCGTCAAAATCGAGTCCGAAACCACAGATCAGTTTTCATTGAGCATGGATTACCACTATTCATCCATTTTCAACGACGACTCAAAGAATGACGACGGTGACGATGACGGTATAGACCAATTTTTGAAGCATGATGACGATATGGATGTTGACGATTTATTTGGCGATGACAAGGCCAAACCTGTCCAAGACGAACAGAATCATTCTACTGATGTCACGTCGAGCATGTTGTATTTGATATCAAAGTCGAAAAGAGAAACCGATGAAAAAAGTCTATTCTTCAGTTCCATTAATTTACTTAGCGATAAGGTTTATCAAGAATTAAATAATTGGTGTATTTAAATAAACAACTCCCCGCTCACAATCCTTGGCTTCACTGGCCCCACTTGTTTCGGTTTCGAGAGTTTGTTGATTGGCGGTGGCTTCTTCTTCGTTTGCATGTTCGTTGGTAATCTACGTTTGGGACCTTTTGATCTTGATTTTGTGGCATGGGACAATTTCTCAGAGCCACAAGTATCTTTTTTCTTTAAATCCGTGGATGTTCTTTCAATTGACTTTGGTTGGCGTATAGGGAACGTGTTTGATTTTGATAAGATATTGCCTAGGTTTTCTTTAAAGGACAAGTCTTCGGGGTTTCGCTTAGAGTCAGTCTGCTGGTTATTCTTTTCCAGTGGATTTGTTTTAGGTACGTTTTTCACACTGAGTTTACCCAATTTCTTCATTTGCGTTTGAAGTTCCTCAGCATCCTTGTTCTGATAATCTATCTTCTTCTCTGGTATACGAGGCGGATGCTTTTTTATCTTTTCGAAATTTTTTTGAAACTCCAACGGCGGCTTGTCATCTTTATTTTTGGTCAAGGTTGTTGCTGGTTTCAATTTATCAAATTTGCTTAAAAATTCCTTTTCGTCAGTGGTTTTGACAAACGGTTTGTTTGCGGAAACTAGTTTTTCTGGTGAGCTTCTTTCTGGAGAATTTAAACCTTTTGTTGTTAGCTTTGAAAACTTTTCTTTAAATTCTAATTCTTCTTTTGTTTCAAATTTCTTCTTTGGCTTTAAAGGTGGTTGTTTCTTTTCCGAAAAAACACTACTTCGGCTGATTGGAGTTGGCTCTGACTTGGGAGGTTTGTTTAATTTGTTGGTTGTTGTGTTTTGTGGGGTAGAAGATACTGATTTTAAACTGGCGAACGGCTGTTCCACTTTAGCACTGGTTACTTTTCTAGACATTTCTGGTTTTTCCTTGTTAAAAGCAGCCATCTTCGTTGGCTTTATAGGTGGATCTTTCTTTGAAACGTTCTTGATTTTGTTTTCAATATCAACAAAAGATCTCTCTTGTTTATCTGACGTCGACCCTGACACAATTGTCCTTAATGCACCAGCTTCTAGCTTCTTCGGTTTTGGAGGTTTAGATCTGTTGAACTTTAATTCTGGAACGTCGTGGTATTGACTCTTCGAGTAGTCTCGTACAACATTGTTTACATCGTAGCCGTGATTTGCAAGTTCATTGATATTTCTCTGTAGTCTACGTTGCCTGTTTTGATCTTCTATCAATCTTTCCTGTGACAATTTGGACAAGCTGGATAGAAAGTCATTGACTTTTTGGTTCGATGGAGACGATAGTTCAGTCATCTTGTTATCGTATAAAATTTAGACAAGTATAGTAAACATCAAAACATTTTTATATACAGGGACAATTAAAATTTATTTAAACACAAACTATACAGTCGTAATTACCATTTGGTAGGGCCAAAAAATTCACCCTCGGCCAATACTTTTCTAATATTTGGTACGATTCCCAAGTCTGGATCACCGGTTTGTAAGATATCAGCAGTGTTGGTGACTGTGTTTCCCCACCAAGATGGGAAGCTTGTATCGGTCAAACCCAAGGCCAATGAAATAATCAAAGAGGACCAAGCTAAACCAATATCCAAACCAGCAGATAAAGAGTAATTGTATTTGGTCCACCAGTGGAAAAACTTCTTTTTGATCCACCAACCAAAGATCAAACCAACCATACAGTATGACGAATAAGTGTATGGAGTAGCAGGTGGAATGTTACCTGTACCAGAAAAGAATACCGGCCAATTCAAGTGTCTGACTAATGAGTTTGGCCATTTTTTCAAGATCAACCAGTTGACAAATGGCAAAGCAGCACCAATAATGAAGAAGAATAACAAATTGTAATAGATTTCACCATGGGAGAATTGACGTTGTGGGCCAATGACACCCCAAATAATGGCAGCATTGAAAAAGACTTTACCATTTGGACAAGTGAAATGATTGGCTTGGTCTGCGTGACACAAGTTTTCAATAGCACCGTATGCCCATCTCAAAACACCGACTTGAACCAATGAACCCCAGAATGCGGCAACAAATTGACACCAAAACAACCCTCTTGGAGCAATTTTCATATAGTGACCCAATTTCATATCTTGAGCAAAACCAACAGCTTGATTGTTTGTAATGTAACCGAAAGTTTTGAAGAACATCATAGCAATTGGTTTACCTGGTAACATATAACCAATGATGAATTCGGTAACGACATTCAAACCAACGGCAATGTTAGTTTTTGAGTAAATGATAGCGACTGGAATCAAAAAGACTAAAGCAATTAACAAGGCAACGATTAAACACCAGACTGGCATTTCTGTATCCCAAGCTCTAATAGTTGCAATGGATAAACCAAAGAAAACCAAGAAGGAAATCAAGTACCACCATTCTGGCAATGGCTTGTAAGCTTTCATTAATCTGTTGTGAACATCTGGTTTATATGTCAATTGGAAAGATTCTTTGATTTCTTTTCCGTGGAATAATATTGTGTGGGTGATGGTGGCTAAGATTGAGGCAAAAGATAAACCGTAAGACATGGCAAAAGTAGTACTCAAAAATAATGGTGAATATGCTTCGTATTCGGCTTTTTTGAAAGTCAAAGTTTTTGGATCAACGATTCTTGAGACATTATACTTGTTTTGATATCTGTCATAAGAACCTGAAGTTGAAATTGGCAAATAGTCACCGTACCAAGTATTGGTGAAAGACAAAGCTGGAACAATGGTCCAGAAAATAATAACAATTGATAAAAAGATTGTGAAGATGGTACTTGCAGGTGGAATCAATGGTGAACCAATATAACCAGCAATTTGATTCCAATCTAAAGCAATGTTATTTGGAATCATGGCAATACCCGATTGTGAACCAAAAATTTGATTGATGGTGACATTGTTTGGTCTAATCCATGTGATCCATGAAAAATTGGATAACGCCATGAAAATATAACCAGGGAACCAATAGTATACAAATGATCCAATAAAAGCTATCAAGAAGAACCATAATCTGGAAATTTTCCAACCATTAGCAGGGTGATTTTCATTGATGTGCATGTTTGTTAAAAAAGTACATGTGACCAAGTTTTGTGGCCAGATGGCAGAAGGATTTTCAACGACAAACTTTCTGATCAAACCACCAAGGGAGAAACCAATCAAGTTGGTGGACAAGGTAGCGATAACAGCAAAACCAGCACCGAAATCGACACCAAAAAATTGACTATTGTTCATAGCCAATAAAATATCAGTTGCATAAGCAGCACCACCATTGAATGAAGCGTTTGCCATAATTGTGATGATGGCATGTTCTTTAATGTTAAAAGGACCAGGATTCAATTCAAGACCAAAAATTTTCCATTGAGGAACTGCAAAAGCCCAAAATCTACCTAAAGGATAAGCTAAAATGGAAGTAACCATAGTTGTGATAGTAATGGTGGGACTATGCAATGAGAAATACAAGTTCATACCGGAACCAATAGTGGTCAATATTAACCCTAAAGTCCAAGCTCTGAGTGTATTTTGTGGTAAACTAACATCGTCAGTACTAGGAACAGCACCTCTAACTTCTGGATAAGCCGAGTCATCTTCAACATGAACAGCAGCATAATCGTCATCTAAAATATCTTTAGCCATGTTTGAAGTGATTGGGTCAAATTCTTGCGATTTAGAAACTACCAAATCTAAATCGTGTAACTTTCTGTCAGCTTCATAATCGTCATTAACAACTCTATGTTGAACGTCGACAGGAGAAGCACCTTTTTCGGTGGACTTTTCTGAGCCTATCTCTTCTTGAGAGTATCTGTTGATTTGTCCCTCATCTTGTTGCTGACCACTAAGTATAGATCTTATCTTATTCATGGTAAGTTATGACTATAAATGAAGAAGAATAGGGTTACAAAATAAAAAACCGGCACAATAGTAGGATTGTTAACTATTTATATGAGTAAAATTTCATCAAGATAACAATAATATCTTTTAGTTTATCTTGAAAATCCATCATAACCAACGTTAGGCGGTAATGTTAGAAATTGCACAAAAGTGGCTCTGACGCAAAAACAAAAAGAAAAAAACAAATTAAAAAAAAAAAAAAAAAAAAGATAAATCCTTTTCAGGATCTGCATGTAATTTTACATGGATAAGTTAGTACTGAGTCTAATAAGGCAAAACTGTATTTGCCGTAATTCGTTGGCACATTAACTGTGTATGTAAGTCAAAAAAATCACGTTTGTATGCAGTATTGTATAACAATAATATATCCTAAAATTCAAGATAGTTCCAGGCAACATCAATTATATCAAGAAGCTTGGATGCCCTATATTGTTGACATAATCCCACAGGCAGGGTTTCGGGTTGAGAATTCGCACTAAAACCAAACTAATGTGCTTTGAAGCTCAAAATTTATTAGAGAAAAGAGCGAGAAAAAAAAAAGGCCTGGCTGGTTAATACCAGGCACCTGGCAAATGTGGTACTGATTCCTCTAAGAATGTAAGGCTATTTTAAACATTGAGATTAATTAGCTAAAAAGCGCTACTATCATGGTCCAATGAAATTAATTCAATTTTTATAATTTCGTATCTAAGAACCATCATCTGTGGCATTGAGTTACAAACAATCATCACATTTCTGAAGAATTCGATACTATACAGCAGCCAAGAATAATATGCAATTTAATTACTATATTGATCTGACGAGTTTCGTAAATTATCGTTACTTTATTTCAAATTAGGTATACGGTCAACAGGCGTTAAAAAAAAAAATAACTTTTGTACCTTTATATTATGATGAACACCAACTGAGGCTTGTTTTTGAATTAATCTGTCGAATAACACACAGCTTACGATTTATCAAGTACCTGATGTCTGGAAATAATAGGTACATTTGGAGCCGATCGCCAGGTTTAGAGCTTTCATTAGACGCTTGATTTTACACTAAACGATAAATGGAATTACAAACCCAATCGGAAAATGCGCAGATACATGTACGTTTCTGATTGAGCATTGATAAGGAAGATTTTAAAAAACTGGAGTGATACCGAAATCGTTAGCGCCATACAATCAAACGGCACGAATTACATTTAAATTATTTTATTTATTTTTTTAGAGAAGGGTGAGAAATAAAAGAAACAAAAGTGAAATATTATCATTGAATTCACTTCGCTTAAATTTATCTGAGTATTTTAATGTGGACCCCCCTCTCCGCTATAAGCATCACGCTTCCTTCACTCCACTAACTTAGTTTTGTAACGCTTGATGCCTTTCCCTCTGATGGTAGGCTGTCAGGTAACCTGGGTGTATATTTGAGTAGTGTATAGTCTATTTACGTTGTCGACCGTTTATAGTCCCACTGGAACCGCCACATGACCTATTCGGTAAGGCCTTGAGCCGCACTAACTGTATTATACCTTACATAGGCGTTTTGTATACTTCGAACGGCAATAATCGTAATAAATTTTTCTACAACTTTTAATATTTGTAATTGAGTAAATTCAAATTACCAATAGTAAAAGTCCCGATATTCCCCCAAATTAGGGTGGTTTGTACGTATTGTTTTCCAATCTTCTCAGGATTACAGGCGACACCACTGCGACAAACAGGGTGTAAAAAAAATTTACAATGTTATTAATTTCCGAAATTTGTCTTAGAAAAAAATTGCCGCGGTAACACGCGGAGCCAGGTGTAACTAGAAGAAATATTGTTTATGGCTCTTGTCTGAATGATCGTCCGTAGAAATCTAGCTAGATCTGATTAAAAGCGGAAGCGCAATTTGTTTCTGTATAATAAAAGAAAGATTGATTATTCCCTAACGGTTTTTCCCATCACAAAGCAGATATTAATCTTGATCTGTCTTGTTCTTAACAAAGCATGCAGCAAAAAAACCTATACCCCCATCTTCCTTTGGATTGGCTCTAACACACCCTCCAGCTAACTCTTTGCAAATTTTTTCATCTCGTGACACCGCTTGGAATTCTTGCGCTAAACCACGTCTCTCCCAATTCGGTAGTACATATTCTCTAGTTGCCAATTTCCACCCCATCAGCTGTAATTTAGCATCGGTGAGTAAATCAATCACGACTCTTTCATTTTCTTGTACGTGGATCGAGCATGTGGAATACACAACTTTTCTAGCATTTGGAAACAGTAAAGCATGTTTCATGATTGCAACTTGGAAACTAGCTAATTTGTTTAATCTTTGTTCGTCTATTTCTTGTTTCTCTTCTTCGTTATCTTCTAACGCTCTTCCAAAGATACCCGAGCCACTACATGAAGGGTCCACCACTAAGCCAGTGACTTCAGGAAAATCCGTCGGATTTGTAGTGGTGAAATCAGCATTTGTGATTTGAATCAAATCTTTATGTTTTTTCCCGGTGGCTTTCTCACACATCTTTTTCAAAATCTCAACTCTCTTCTTATCTCTTTCAAACGCATATATGACCGATAGTGGAGTTCCACACAAATACGACGCCACATGCGTTGTTTTGTTACCTGGAGCCGCACATGCATCAATGACTTGTACATGTTTTTCTTGAGGGTCCTGATTAAGTATATGACTCGGAAAGCAAGAAGCTCGATCTTGGATTATTATCTCGCCAAACTTGTAAGGCTCGCTATTTGTAATTTTTTCTCTAGGACTCACACCGTACAAATTCGGTATGTAATCATCTTTATATATCAACCCAGTCTTTGTTATATCCGAGATAGAATTAACTGGCTCGAACGATTTGAAAAACGTATTGTATTTCTTTTCAAATTGTTCGGGAGAGATTTTGATAGTATTTATTCTAAACCATCTTACTGGAGTTTCGTCATCCAAGTCTTGTGTAGGTAATTGATCAACTGACTTGATTTTGTATCTCAACTTGAGCTTTATAAACTCCGCTTGTAACCTCGTTTTGTGAGTAATGACAAAATCTTTGATTGGATGTTTACCACTTTGGATCCTGCCCTTTGAGGAAAATAACAAATCGTGTATCAATAGCAATAACAATTCGTCTGAGATTTTTATTTTCTTGATGTCATTTTTGATTTTCAGTTTTTTGATAACTTCTAGTATAAACTGTTTGTATTTCAAAGTGGAATAGATCAATGCGAAAATATGCTTCGGGTCATTCTTCAACGATTTGTCGTTGAATATACGGGACTGTAGACTACCGCTGTTATTCTTTTGTCTAAGAAATCTTTCAGCTTCAAAGTACAACTTCATACTTGATGAGAAGCGAAAAAATAAATTTTGGTGCTTTACGTAGTTGGTGAAGGCTTGATGCTGAAACCAACACAGAACTCCACAAAGTTTCTCAAACTCACCATTGTAAATCCCATCAATCCTCCATTCTATAGATCTCTCAAACGGTGACTTGGAACCATCTTTGTAGAATTAGTCGTGCTCGGGTGTCAAAATCACCAACATGTTCGGTTAATCTCAAATCAAACTTGAATTTTCCTTTGCTTTGGGTTATTAATGCCACAGCCGCCGCCAAATGCATACAGTCCTGGGACTAAATTAATAGTTGGTTCTCACAACATTTCAATCATCAAATATATTTCGGAAGGTGGTTTTGCTCATGTGTACACTTGTAATATAGATCCACCGTTCCAAGGTTCCAGCATAGCATGTTTAAAGAGAGTAGTGGTTCCCTGCAAATGGCAATTGAGCTTATTGCGACAAGAAGTAGATGCGATGAGAAGGCTAAGAGGGAACAAGCATATCGTTTCTTATATCGATTCTCATGCATCTAGACTAGAGAGCTCCTCATCTACTCAACAACAATACGAAGTGTTTTTGTTGATGGAATATTGTGAAAACAATGGGTTAATAGACTTTATGAACACAAGACTTGTTAACAAATTGACCGAGCAAGAAATTGTAAATATCATGTATCAGATAACAATAGGAGTTGCCATGTGTCACCATTTGAAACCTCCATTGATCCATAGAGATATAAAAATTGAAAATGTGTTGATTGATTCAAAGGGCGTTTTTAAATTATGTGATTTCGGATCTTCGGTGAATTACTTATCATCACCTAAAACTCCACAGGAGTTACAACTACTCAAAGACGATTTAATGCAACATACTACTCCGCAATATAGGGCTCCAGAAATGATAGACCTCACAAAGGGGTTCCCCATAGATGACAAGTCAGATATTTGGGCATTGGGTATATTTTTATATAAACTATGTTATTACACCACCCCATTTGAGAACCCTCAACAAAAGTCGTTGAACGATTTGGAACAGTGCATATTGAATTGCACGGAAAATCTTAGATTCAAGGATCAACCAGGTCTGTTTTTCTCAACAAGATTGAAAAACGTGATCAAAGTTTGTTTAAGAGCCGACCCTAGAAGAAGACCAAACTCGGTCCAATTATTAGGGGAAATTGCATCTATGAAAGGAGAAAAGAGTATACCGAATGTGATTCCACTTAGTGTCAGGGAGCAACTTAAAAAAAACGAACCCAAAAAAATCAAAGACGAGGACCCGTTTGCATCACTAACAGCTCTTGCTAAAAACACAACAAAACCAAAGCAGAAAATCAATCGTCCATTGAGCGCTTTTTACGAGGATGGAAGACCCAAAATATACCTCCAAGGTAATAAATCGACCCCTTCAGTAAAGGACTATGTCAAGAAAGAAATGGCAAAAACCAATGAAATCGATCTTTCATACCAAGATGGATCTACTTTGGAATTTTTGAAATCAAAACAAGAGCAAAACAACACCGGTGGTAGTATAAAGAACGCATGGAGTCATATAAGAAAATTGAGTACTGGAGGTAGCACAGTCAGCGCTAACAATACAGGAACAAGAATCAGTTTTAAAAATAAATTAACGGCCAAAAAGTCTCCCGATGACGCGGCAGAAACCCCAAAGTTGTCTATCCAAAAGAGAATGCACCAGCTACTCAATCATGAGCCATCCATACAAAAAACCGCCAATGGATATGGTAGGTTCACTGATAATAAAGCTTCGGATGAAATTGATATTATTAATAGAAGGTCGACGTCACCGCCAAGAGTTCCGAAAAACTTGTCATCCAATAGAAAAAAGCTTCCTCCCGCCAAACCCAAAAAACCGACATATCTTGCTGGAAAACCGCCTAAAGATAGTGACCTCTCGTTGCCTGATTTAGACGATTTAGAGAAACAGTTTTCCAAAAAGTTTCCAAGTTTTATATAATACATACATATATACGGTCAGTTGGTGCTCGAGCCTTCTTCTTTTGTCTCGTCCAGTATTATACTCATGCTCGTTGAGCGTCTGATCTACATCCTGCTGAATTTCTTCTTGGTCAGACATTTGCACTTGTCGAGCTCCCGTATGTCAACAATCGCAATTCATATACTCGTGAAGATCAAGAACTTAGAGAATCATGTGTCGAGAGTTTTATATGGTACATATATATACATATATATATATATATTCAATCGGCGCTCGAGCCTTCTTCTTCTATCTCGTCCAATATTATATCCACGCACTCGTTGAACTTCTCATTTATGATATCGAACAATCCGTCGTTATTCGATTTCAACACCCTGCCGAATTTTTTTCTTGGTCGTTTGATCTCATCGGTTTCTGGGTTTGTAGAGCTCCCATTGATCGAGGACGGCTGCGAGGTGTTCCAAGTTGGGTTCATATAACT
This sequence comes from Insectozyma chauliodis, assembly GCA_030557115.1. NCBI lineage: Eukaryota > Fungi > Ascomycota > Pichiomycetes > Serinales > Debaryomycetaceae > Insectozyma > Insectozyma chauliodis. Next base: position 87,459 of record JAKTVI010000021.1, on the reverse strand, counting down.
CGTGAAGATGAATGAGTTTGTGTAGAACCATTCAGTCATAGATTCATCCATAACGGGAACCAATGGCTTAATTGTTGTACGGTTCAAGAATGCAATTGTGACTTTGACCAACTCTTTGATTTCCTGGGAAGGACGCTTGCTGTATAAATTCAAGATCGATTGATAAGAATCTCCAATCCCGATGAAAATCAATTTCTTGACGTTATTGAAATAGGTCAAATAGTTGTCCCAGATATATAGCAACAATTCCTGAGCAAATATGTTTGGGTTGTATGCTGTGTTTGAGGATGTTGAAGTTGGTGTAGATGAAGATGACGACGATGACAATCCAGGTATCACTAGTTGATAAGAAGGAATGTTTATGTCGATGAATCCGATTTTCTCTTTATTATCCGAATCTTTCTCCTTGTCTATTTTATCAATGATTGAAGTCAAAGGATGTTCCAATACAACAGAAGAACTAGCTTCAATCGTGCCATTTAATGGATTAATGTTGGCCCATATTTCAGGCGGATCATGGATCGATAGAATGATGGTCGAACAATCATAAATGTTTGGCGATGCAAGTACCAAGTCGTCCAATTGGTTGGGCATATCGGTGGTGAACAGTGATGAGCTATTTATTATTGGAATATTGATGAAATTCCTCTTGGCAAACAAGTCATTCATTTGATAAGATCTTATCGAATCAGCCAAGTTGATCAAATTATATCTTGATTTTTCTAAATCTTGTAGATCAAATACGTCATCAAAAGATGTATTTGGAATTCCATGATTTCTAAGACACTTCCAATATTTTGATTGAATCTTGACAACTTCATCAACAACTTCGATAGTTTCAGGATGAGGTTGTAGTGTAATTGTACTTTCTGGGGGTTCTCCTATCAATACTTTAGCTACGGCTAATGCACTTTTACTAATACTTTCCAAATTATATCCCCCTTCTAAAATAACCGCCAATCTACCTTTGGCTATTCCTTTTAACATATGGGTCATGTAACCGTATCCAGCAGGACTGACATGACATAAGCCAATCATGTCTCCATCTGCTGCGTCGAACCCAGAACTAACAATGATTAAATCGGGATCAAATTCCATAATTACCGGTAAAACAACCTTGTTAAACGTGTAGACATAATCGCCATCGTGCATACCGTGGTTTCTCCAAGGTACGTTCATGTTAAAACCAACACCTTTCTCCTCACCAACTTGGTCGGAATTACCGTATTTTGTCCCCGGATAAAATTTCCCATTTTCATAACGGTGCAAACTTATATACAAAACTCTAGGATCATTATAAAATGCCTTTTGGGTTCCATTACCATGATGGATGTCCCAATCAATTATAACGATTTTTCTACACAGTTCAGGATAACTTTTCAACAAGTTTTTGGCGGCAACGGCAACGTTACTAAATAAACAAAATCCTCCAGGTGTGTCAGGCTCCGCGTGATGTCCTGGCGGTCTCACAATAGCTAACGAGTTCTTGACTCGTCCTTCCAAAACAGCTTTACAAGCTTCAATGGTTCCACCGCAAGATAGTTTAGCCGATAAGTAGGAATCGTTGTTTACATAGATTGAATCTCCTTTTTCCGTTTCAGCTAACAATTGTTCCCTAGACATATTTTCCGTTGATCTGATGAAATCCAAATGAGTTTCCAGATGGACTTGTAAAATCTCTTCAATCTCAGCTTCTCTGACTGGGATTTTTAGCATATAAGGACCTATCTCGTTGATCCCCGACAATGCACTATCTGTTATTAAACCGGCCTCCACCAATTTTTTATAAATACGATAGATTCTTCTTGGATCTTCAGGATGAGGATCGGTGTATTCAGTGTAAGTAGTAAAAATTTTTGCATGGTACCTCATTCGAACATCGTAGACCAAACCAGTTTTCAACGGCACGTAGAATATTTGGGGGTTCTTAGGGGGAACTACAACTACTTGTGAGTCTTCACTTTCAATCTTGACTTTCTTTAGCGGTGGCTCGCCATTCGATGTTTGTTCCTTCTGTATTGGTGCTGGGGTGTCGTTTTCAGGTGGACTTTTATCAAAATTGACAGCTGGTGGTAATTGGGGTTCTTGTTTCAAATCAACATCGTTTTTGTTAAGATCAGAAGTGGCGGTGGTGTCAGACATAACTTATAACTTCCGGCCATACACTCTCGTATTCTTTTGTGATATTAACTTTGGTTACTGAAAAAAAAAAAAGTAAATAAAGAAATAAAAAAAAAAAAAAAATTAAACATAAAATTTGACAAGCAGAAATTGCCTACAGCTCGACACACATCGGGATACGGTGGGAGTGCGAAGAAGGAGTTGGGCGTCCGAGATACAACGGAGAACTGAAACAATGGCCCTTGCAATTCGTCGTCTGTCAAGAATAGGTCGATTTTGATGAGAGAATTGTAGTCATTTCGGATTTCGGCACAACTGATTAGGCTGGTGGAGGTGGCTAACTCAACGCAGTTTATAAATACTGTCAAGTTCAGTAAAGTTTGCAGTGGTTTTTTTCTTTGCCGTGAAATTTACAGCTTACACGGCTAACCTGCAGTATCATGACTTTGCCTAATCAACGAGATCATCTTGACGCCCATGGTGATTTAGATCAAGATGAATTGTATTATGATGCCATTAGAAACAATCCTAAATTCAGCTGGGAGTTCACTGTTGTAGATGGGGTTTTCAAACAGTCCGATCTTAAAACAGACGATATGCAATTCAATTACTTGCAAGAAAATTTAGGTATATTAAAACAGTGGCTGCAAATCGTCAACGAGGTTCACACTTTAAATGAAGCGTCAAAATACAAATACAAGCTTGTATTCTTTAGTCGCCATGGACAAGCCATGAATAATGTGGCATCAGCAAAGTTTTCTAAAGAGGACTGGCACAACAAGTGGCGTTTTTTGGGTTCCGACGGTGAAATTGTATGGGGTCCGGATGCAAAATTGACTACCTTGGGAGAGAACCAAGCTTTTGGTAACCGCGAGCTATGGAAAGGTCAACTAGCCAATGGTGCGCCGTTTCCTGCGAGCTTCTATTCTTCTCCTATGTCAAGATCCATCAATACTCACAATATCATTTGGGATTCTAAAGAAGTTCAGATTATTGAAAATTTGAGAGAAACGGTAGGATTGCACTTGTGTCATAAACGATCACCCAAATCAACACTACAAAACAATTTCCCAAACATAAAATTTGATTCTTCATTTACGGAACTGGATTTATTATTTGATAAATACTTACCTCGAAAGGAACATTTGCATGAACAGTTTCAAAGAGTCCACAAAGTATTGCAAGATATCTTTGAAAACGACGACGAAGAAATCATAAACATTACCTCTCATGCAGGTACTATAAGGTCGTTTATTACAGTGGTGGGACACAGAAAATTCACCATACCCACTGGTGGTATTATTCCAATTGTAATTAGAGGTGGAAAAAAGTAAGATGCAAAACTTCATGAGCTCCCTTTTCGGGTGCGGCTTTCTCTACACATCTCAAAATTTTGTACAACTAGTAAAAAAAAAAACTATACACCAATATCTACAATCAATAAATGTCAGTGAAACCCAAGAGACTTCTGAAAAAGTCTTCCAATCCAGTAAATTCTCAAGGCTTATCCGAGCCTTTTAAAAAAATTTCATCTTCATTATACGTTTCTTTATCACCCGCAAGTCTAAATGACCCCATAGATGGTATCAAACAACAACACTTGGACCCATTAATAATGACATATTTTGCCAAATTGAATGGGATAGTGATAAGCTACTCAAACATACAGCTCCTCAATTCAAACAACGATGGTTCCAACCTAGGCATGATCGAGGGTAACACTCCATTTATGTTTTTGTGGATATCGGTTGATTTCTTGATTTTCAGACCCGATATAGGCGATGTTTTGAATGGAGATGTGTACTTGCAGTCTCCGTCGCATTTGGGATTGTTGATTTTCGACACGTTCAATTGTTCAATTAAAAAGCATAGTATACCTGAGAATTGGTCGTTCAAATATAATGAACAAGATGAGCTTCAAGATAATAAAAACTTTGGCTTTTGGGTCAACGAAGATGGAATCAAAATCGAAGGAAAGTTGCAGTTCACCATCAAAGCTATATTCACCACTGGAAAAATGATTTCTGTAGAAGGAACATTAATCAAACCGGAAGATGAGTTGAGTTCGAAGCCCGTCACTTCCACACACAAGAAATTTGATGAGGAAATCCAGCCGGAAATAATACAAGAAAACGAAGCTTTACCAGTATACATAGAAAGCGATGGCGAAAATGAGGACAACAAAATTGTAAATAATTCCGATTCAGATAACGAAGTGGAATCTGATTAGATTGATAATATATACATATATTACTTTATTGGTTTATCGTCATTAATCATTCGCCAAATAACGTCTCTTTCGTTGGTGGTGGGTCTATCAAGACTCTTGGCAGCACCGCTGCCGTAAAATAGTTTATACAACGATTGTCGGTAATTGGTTTTTTTGCGTGTTTTCAATCCGCTCTTCATCATGGTCAATTTTTGAACCTTGTGAAGTTTACGTGAATTGAACCATGTGACACATGCCCCTTGGATCAATGATAGAACTATAATAGCGCCAAATCCCAAAGTGGAGTCTTCGATGTAATTTTTCAAATTCATTCCGTAAAAGGCAGGTAGTAAAGTTGCAACTGTAAAGCCCAATGTATACACTGTAATTTTCAACTCAAACAACATTAGCGAGTTTCGATTGGTATCCAAGATAATGTTGATAATCTCTTCTGTGGCTTTAATGTCATTCAACAAACTTCCAGCTTGTTGGACAAATTCGTCGCATTGTCTATAATATGATTCTAAAATATTTTCCAAGTCTTCAAAATTGTGATCAGAATTGGGGTTGTAAGTTTTCGGCAGGGTCAAATACATTCCTGATAAGTCTTCGTCTGTTTCTAGTAAATCTTCAAGAACGTTTCGAATCAAAATTGCCTTTTGATGGAAACTAGATAATTTTTTTGATTTGATAAGTAGTTGCTGAAGCTTTGATCGATCAACTTCGTCCTCCAACTCACTCAATATTAATCCACATTGTTGGGAATACGTCTTTATCTCAATTTCAAGGTAATTCATCACACTGATCAAAATAGTTTCTAGTGCTCGAAATTCGTAAAAATTTGAATTTAGTAGAGTTTTACTTTGTAGTTTCAACTCGAGGTCGTACATAAAAGTACCCAATTTCTTTGCTACTTCAGGATTCGACGTGTCGAAAACCATGACTGAATCCTTTTTTATAATTGCTTTGATATGTAATAAATTGACCAAGATTGCATTCGACTCGCGTATCATAATCACAGGCACAACGTCAATGGAAGATGTGTCGATTTTCCTCAAATCCCTAGGAAATAGATGGTTGTTTTTTAGGAATAGCATTTTGGGATACTTTTTGGAAACAGCAGTGATGCCTCCATTTTGATTGAATATGGTACAAGAAACATAATGATCATTAGGTTGTATTGGTTTTATTTTGTTTATATGTTGTTGGATATCAAAAGAAGGATCAACCGTTGCAGCTTTGTACAAGTTTCTATGGAATATGCTTGATAATTTGGGTAGATGTAGCGTATTCAATTTTAGTCGTGATAGCATTAATAGTTACTAAGTATTTTTTTGATGATGTTATAGAGGCACAAAAATATATATTTATACTAATCAAAGAATTTTCTAGTTGGTGATGGTCCAAATAACTCCAATCTAATAGCAGGCAACGCTTCTTCTGATAAAATCTTTAATCTTTCTTCTAAAGTGTTGTCGACTTCAATTTTACCCAGGCCATTTATAACAACAACACCACCAGCGATATCTTTTGACAAATATTCAGATTCATCAATGGTAATCTCAACTTTAAACTTGGATTTGGATTCAAAGTTTTTAGCAGCTTCTTCAATAGCAGATTCAACAACTTTCTTATCAGCTTCTCTGATTCTTAAAGAAACTTTGTTTTCCAATAACGCCAATACACCTTCTTCAATCAAACCAACTAAAATTTTCTTATATTCCTTCTCTTTAGTAGTGATCTTCTTCAATTCTGCTTCTGCTTGTTCGAAAACTTCATTAAGAATCAGGTCTTTTTCACTTAAAATCTTCAATCTTGTTTTATTACCAATTGTTGATTTTGTAATTTGCTGAGACAAACTTGCCTTTTTCAATTTTTGTTCGTATGTTGAGTCTATGGCTGAGGATTCAGATCTTACAATTGATGCTTTTTCAATCTCATATTCCTCATCTGCTTTCAACTTTATTTCTCTAGCTTTTTCCTTAGCTTCTTTCTCAATGAAAGCTTGCATTTTAGTAAGCTCAGATTTAACCTAATCAGAAGTTAGTACTACTCAATAATTGAACTTTCCAATAAACATACTTGTTCGTCCGATAATGTCATCTTGTATTAATCTAACCTGAATTGCTTATCGTCGATAACTATCGTTGATTTTTTCGTTCACTTTAAAAAGACTCAAATATCGATTTTCTTTTTTCCATTGAGTAAGAATCCACGACTACCCACAGCCAGCCGCACACAATAATAACAATAGATAATTGTACAATAAATATATATTAAATAAATATAGAAGTTAGAATACTTTATCCAAGAAGTTTTTGGCAAGTTCAACCCCTAAAAATGTAGCAGCGTTGGCTGGGAAACTTCTAGCTAATGCAGGTCCTACACCAGGGAAAAATGCTTTGATACCACCTTTGGCGTAGATGTTTTTCGTTGTTTGTGCAATAGAAGTCTTGACGGCTGATGATTGTTGTGTAGATTTGATTGTATCAATTGGAAAGATTGTCAACCACATAGATACACCAGCAATACCACCACTAAACATGATTGCCCCAATGTTCAAGTTTTCACCTGGTTTAGTGAGTTTTTCTTTTGTGAATTCGTATGAAGCAAAGTAGACGGCACTACCTGGACCATCTCTAGCAAAAGTTGAAATTGTACCTCTAAAAATGGAACTTAAACCACCAGTTCTATACATTTCTTTAACGACACTGGCCATACTTTTATTACCTTCTTGAACTTGCATCATGACTTTGACTCTTTCAAAAGGTGCGGCAACCAATGTAGTAGGAATGGCTGAAATAAACCCCGCGGTGGAAATGTTTCCAATGGTGAATTTATCCGACGTTTTACCTGTAAAACTACCGACAATGTTCTTCCCGACGTCATAACCCCAGAAAGAAACAGCAAACATCGGAGTGACCCCAATCAATGGAGGCAAGACACCTCTATAAAAACCCAATGGACCGTCTTTGGCGATTGTCTGTTTGATACATTCTATAGAACTATTATATAACCCGGTTTGTAATCTGACTTTGACCAAATCAAATGGATGACCAGTCAAGACGGCACAAATACCACCAAAACCACCGGATGAAAAAGACTTGATGTTATCGACTAATACAGAATCTACTTCGTCCATACTTAAATTCTTGAGCAATTGCAGAGCAGTGAAATTATTCCCAGTATATAAATAATTGTTGAAAAAAAAAAAAAAAGAAAACAGAGAATCTGGGGCAGATTGCAAAAAAAAAAAAAAAAAGATAATTTGATGCCATAGACAAATGAGACAAAATCGGCACTGTACACAATCCAGATCTCCATCGTGGAGGGATACCACCATCGGCGATTCCGATACCTCATAAAGTGTGTGGTTTGGTTTCTGATCGTGGGTGTCGATTATCAACCGACAATTTTTAAAACCTGGTCTTGATTTTTTTCGTACCACGGTATAATTGAAAGTCACATGGTTTGTAGTACGCAACCATGTCAATTTTGTAAACAACTGTGTATTGTGCTACTTGTAGACATTTTGTGGTGCATTTTTACATCTCTCACCGCGTAGATAAAATGAAACCAAGTTGTTCCTTCGGTATTGATTTGACTCGAGTGGGGAAGGTTTTGTGGTAGCATTTATTACTCTACACTCTACTTACATTATTTAGCTTGTTGAAGTCCGAATGTAACGACAATATTCGTGCCATCAATTTCTTCGAGTTATCGGTATCTTGGCTCATTATCTGGGAGTAGAACTCTTGTGAACTAAGACAAAATTTATACATGATTTCTAAAGTTTGTTGAATGTCAGTTTGATGAAATGCTTTTTCTAGATTATTAATAAATTGGTTTTGTATCTCCACTAGCTCATCTATATTATATTCTTTCCGATTTTTAAAAGGTTTTGTAATGTATTTTTCAAATTTTTCTTCTATAATCACATAACAATATTCATAAATTATCAGGTTTATGAACTTTATAAACTCAAACCGTATTATATTTATCGGTTTGGCAAGTTTCGTCTCTTTCAATTGATTGAATTGTTTGTAATTGGCATTCAACATATACTGAACTTGTTTTATTCTCCATAAGAAATTAAATATTTTTAAATACTTTGAGTGTTGTTGGCTATCAAATAGTATGAAACTCATTGGCAAATCTTGTATTTGATATTCGATTGTAAATAGTTCCCAGCCTAATCCATTTTGGTCACTATTTAGTATTCTTGAGTCCAATCTATCTTTGAATTCAAAGTGTTTCATTGTTGACGAATTCACACTTTCTTGAAGGATTTTATTCAATATTGTCGATGATATTCTGCTGGCGGGGTTATCAAATGTTTCTGCACCTTTATCTATTAGGTACTCAATGAATTCATTGCACTCCATGAGATATATCATTTTCAAATTTTTTAAATGTTGGATGAAATCGTTTGCGTGTAGCACGGTAGTCAAATATGAAATGATCTCATCGTATTGAGAATTGATAAGATTTGTGACTTTGTTTTCATTCATTGAAACCAAGCCTTGATTATCGGTGAATAATATTTTGGTATACTTTATAATATAATCGTTGACCCATATTAACTCTCGACAGTATTTGCTTAAAAATATCAAGCTTTTACCAATTTGGAATATCTTCTCTCCCAAATTATTAAATACAGGTAGCACCTTGTTTTTATCAAATAATATTATGTTATTGAACTCACTTTGGATCTCATCAAAAGAGATGAAAAACTCTGAATTATCCAAGATCTCACCTTTTATAATCCAATGCTCCACTGTGTTGAAATAAGGTTTGGACATTTCTGTAAATATCAGTTTTGCCAATGCCGTTATTTGATTATTGAAATTCGTAAATTTGTACATGTATAGTAAGAATTCAAACCCATCCAAACTCAACTTTTTGCAGCATCTGAATAGAAATCGGAGTTTGTAAACCCAGCTCGAATGCAACTCAGAATAGATTTTTATCAAACTAGTTGGTTTTGAGCTAAATATCGAGTTCACGTCGTTTGCATATAAACTCAAGCAGTTTTGCACATTGGATAAGAAGGCAGTTTTTATTGGCGAATGCATTAGACCCATGTGTTCCTGTACCACCAGCTCCAATTGCTTGTATAACAACGACACCTCTAGTATCTCTTTCAACAAATGACTGTAACTGTTGTTTATCTCATCGGGGATCTGGATGGATGTAAAATTGGAGCTGAATTGAAATAATTTAGAATCCGAGCCCAATAGCACGTAAGGCAAATATGTTATTATGTCCTCCTCTGGCATGGTTTTGTAATAGGGCTGTATGATTTGGTCCAAAGTGGCATTTTCCGGGGTTGACATATTAATAGTTTGCGGCTGGTAGGTTTCATTTGGATTATTCAACGTATTCAAAAATATCAAGTAATTGCATACTTGATCTAAATTCCGATACCTGCACAAAGCAGTCACGACATCCTGAAACTCATTCCATTCCTGGTTCATGTTCAAACTGAGGAACTGAGATTTCAATTTATTCACAACATTCGATAAGTCTAATTGTTGGAATTGACAATTGAGTAAATTAGAACTTATTTCACCAGCTATGCTCAACTTGTACTCTTCGCCAAACTCATTGGGTATCAAAGAATTAACTAACCGAGATGTGTATAGTTTGATAATCTGCACTTTATTCAATACCATGATGCATCTGTGTGTGTGTTTTGATTTCGTAATTTTAGTACGCGCTACCGACGATAAAAACATTAAAAATTTTATATTACACATATTTAAAAAACCTAATTAACTATTATAATGAAACTCCGTCCTTTATTACCAGATTCCTCCATTTTTTTGACTTGTGGTATTCCATATACCTCCTCCATTATGACCATTCCAAATATTATTTGTGCTTGCTGCTAAGCTTGGTGAATTTAAAAAATTATTGTTTGCCGTTGTCGTGGGCGTCAAGCCACCCAACAAAGGAGACCCAGTTTCCCCTGCATTTGATAAAAATAACTTTGGCGGTGGCGAGTTATTTTTCGTGTGGTTTGTGGTGCTCAAAGTAGAGTTTGAGTTTGTATTTGTGGGTAACAAAATTGGTGAATTGTTATTACTTGTCTTTTCTAAAAATTTCGAATGAAACGAAGCATTGTTCTGTTGAGTGTTTGTTGTTGTAATTGATGACGCCGACGAAACTGATGATTGTTTAGTTGGCGAATTGATAGTCTGAGAACTTAAATTCATCAAATTGTAGAATGCAGACCCATTCTGTTCACTCTCATTGGCAAAAACCTGAGGTTGAGTATAAACTTGTGTTGATGATTTTGATGGATTGTTGTAAAGCTTCGAACCTTGATGTTGAGCATTTTCCTGCTGTTGATGATGTTGATGATATTGTTGAGATTGTGGTTGAGCCTGTTGTTGTTGAGGCTGTGAGTTGTTAGGTGGTGAATGGCGTGTTTGTTTTGGTATTTGCATTTGTGACTGTTGTTGAGGCTGTGAGTTGTTAGGTGGTGAATGGCGTGTTTGTTGTGGTATTTGCATTTGTGACTGCTGCTGTTGTTGCTGCTGCTGCTGCTGATGATGATTTTGTTGTTGTTGTTGTTGTTGTTGTTGTGCCAAAAGTGCTTGTTGTTGCAAAATATAATTCTGTTGCTGCTGATGCTGAACTGCTGCTGCTGCTGCTACAGCTGCAAGAGCATATTTATTCTGCTGTTGTTGCAACTGTTGGTAATTGTTGACATGATGTTGACTCTGATTTGAAGATCCATAATTTTGACATCTTTGAGTATACTGTTGCTTATGTTTTGAATTGTTGGCACTCAAATGACTGATCATCTCCAACTGATTTTGAAACGGAGACGAGCTCAACTCTCTTTTTTGATAAACCATCGTATTAGACGAAACCGTTGTTGATAATGACATATTTACATGCAAAATTATTTATAAATAAAACCCTCAAACGATTAAACCGTGCAATTATAAATACAAAATCAAACAAAGAATAACAAAATGATAACCAAAAAAAAACCCCCCAAAGTAGTTAAAATAAATTAGACAAAGACCACTGTGAAATAAAAATTATGATGGCGAAGCTTAAACAAACAGGAACCCAATGACCGACTCAAATCTAACCAAAAATTATCTCTTGTCTGTTTGCGATGACTGAAATTTGTTCGTATCAAAATTGCAACAGATTGGATTGGTTGTTGGTAGAGAAGAAAAAAAAAAAATAAGACAAAATCGATAAAAAATTTCCACAAATGAAAAATATTAATGTACTGCATATAACACGTGTACACCATTGACTACTAAATAACGCCCTACACTTGAATATATATATACACATTTGCCTAATATTACGTTGATGGTTGGTCTGGTTTCTGATTCAATTGCCAAGCTGGTGGTTGAACCGTTTTCAATTTCTCCTTGAGCTGATTCTCTTTCTGCTCGTTACTCATCTGCCAGCTTGGTATGGTTGAGTTTTCTTGGTTTTCTTTCCCTTCTTTTGCTTCTTCTTCTTCTTTATGTTGCATTTGCCACAATGGAATACCACCTGCAGTTACGCCATTTTCTGTTACGCTTGCAGTTCTTGGAACATCGGGTCTAGTTTCTTCAGCTGTAGACTCAGGTTTGGACTCAACTTTTGGTGCTTGAGCAGTTTCAGCCTTGGTTTCAACTTTAGGCTCAACCTTTGGTTCCACTTTTGTATCTTGTTTCCCACTTTTTTCCCTTGCACGTTTCAAAATCTCTGAAGCTGAAGGTATGGAGGATACTGGGGCTATTTTTCTTGGTTCATTTCCAGAACCATTAACATTGGATGAGGTTTGATTGTTTCTGACTTTTATCAAATTCTTCAAACTGACTAACTCGTCATTAATTTCATTCAATTCTGCATTAATATTCTCTTTGATCAAGTTTATATTCTTTTCAACTGAATTGTTTAAATTATTGATTTCCAATTTCATTAATTTCAAATCATCATCAAATTTTAATTTGTCCTTGTTAAATTTATTGATAAAATCATTCACATTGTCAATCACTGTGTCGATATCCTTTAGTTTTTCTTCGTTTTGTGTTTTAATATCGCCTTGCTCTTTCGTCAATTGATCCAAAATCTTGTCTATCTTTACAAACTCTTCATTTATGGTTTGCTTGTCCTGCTCTATAGTCGATTGTTTTGGTGGAATAATCGAAGGTATCAAATAACGATTAATTACTTGATATAATCCATAGGTTACACCCACTGTAGTAGTTGCCATTATGAAGTAATCCTTCCATGATCTCTCAGGAACTGCTGGAGGATTGACATTATAATAATCAACCGGTTGTGGAGCACTAGTAGCTTGGTGATACGATGTTGGAGCATTTGTAGTGGCTGCAGTTGCTGATTTATTATTTACTCTTTTCAAAGCTTCTTCAATTTCTTGTTGGTTCAAACCCTTGGATTCCAAAAATTCAACTTTCTTATTCAATGGTGACGATTCAACCTGTGAATCCTTTAAAAACTCCACCGCACTGTTGATCAACTCCTCATTCATGCTTTTGGTTAGACAGAAAAAAAAAAAAAAAAAAAAAATTAAAAATTGTCGATTATTTTTTACTGGGGAGAGAAGCATTTTTTGATATCCAGCGGAAGAGCGACACCAATGCAACCTAAGCTAATTACGTCTATTTACAACTATTCAAGTTTCTTTTTGTTGGCGAACTTGGTGGTGAAGAAATTGCTCTTGATCAACTCTTCATAAATACACCAACTTATTCCAGCACTAATGGCTTTTCTACCTAATCTCAAACTTAATCCTCTAAATAAATTTTTAAACCCACCATCTTCGTTTATCAAGATTTTGAATGTTTTGAGCAACGAAGTCGTCTTGCTACCATCGGTTAATTGTAGTCTAGTTTTGATTGCGTCAAATGGTGCCGTTATAGTTGTACAAGTAACGGCAGCCAAAACAGCAGCAGACGAATTAATCATACTCGCTTTCAAAGAATTATCCGAGTTTTTTGTATTAAACACTATGGGCAACAAGTCGTTCTTGAACCCTTCATAAGCCAAAACATTTAACCCAGCATAAGGACAATCTCTTGCCAAGGTTGCTACTGATCCTTTAAAAAAGTTTCGTACCGAACCAACTGGTCTCGGACCAGCATCGATTATAAAAGGCTCTTTCTTGTTGAGATAAATACCTGATATCCCTTCGTACATCGAATTGTAATTGTATAGATTGGATTCAAACCTTGTTTTGATGATCGTTATTGGCATAGTGATATATCCGACTACAGCCCTTCCTATGAATCCAGTAGTCAAATTTTCAAATGGGGTCAATTTAGGCAATATCGAAGATCCACTTTTCAAATTCAAACTAGAGTCTTGTTGATACTTGTATTCGGCCCAAGCAAACCTCATTTTCGACAAAATAGTGAAATATAATCCAGCTCCTATACTTGTTCTCAATGTAGACGGCAACGTGCCTCGCCATAAATCTTTCACTTTTGTCAATTTTCGTAGTTCTTTGATCAAGGAAGTTTTCACTTCGTGTTTAGAGGTAAGTTGTTGTTGTTGCAATCTGGTTTTCAACAAATCGAATGGCTGTAAAGTGATGGCAGACACCAATCCAGCAATGGCTCCCGATATTAGATGATCTTTAGCATCTGGCTTCTTCTGTGAACTCTCAACATTCTTATCTCCTGAAAATGACATTGAACCTCATGAACCACTAGAAAATCTAGGTGGTAATTTTTGGTGGGTTTTGGTTTAAAGAAAGTGGTACGAAAAAAAATCATCACAAGAGTTTCATACACAAAATTGGCAATTACGTATTTATGGAGTGGAAATATGTGTACAGTTTTCCACTTATGGCCATGATTGGCTCTACGCTCGACAAGTTGTATTTCTCGTGATTCCACAAGGACAAACTTGCCAATGCTAGAAAACTATGTAATGGGTCTGGTCTCACGTTGGGTTCTTTGCCAAATCCGCCCACAAGTTTATTCTGTACTTTCTCAAGTAAGTAATTTTCAGCCAAATCGGTATCTATTAGTTTCAAATTCTCAGAATCCATGTTGAATAAGCTACCGGTGCACCACCATGAATAACACGTATCGGCAAACTTGTTTTCTCTGCCATTGAACCCACCAACATCTGTACTTCTATAATACTCATATTCATCATATAACTCTGAATAATCAACTTGTCTGTGTATCAACCAATTCTGTGTCTTGTCTAGCGTGGTAAGTGGATAGTTTAGGAGTTTTAATGATGATATGGCGCAAAATGTAAACCCTAGATGGCTTTCATCATGTTCTAAATTACTGAAACCACCGTTCAAATTTAGTCTGCTTAATATAAAATTTTCTAACAATTCGATATTTATGTCTCTGTTTGTTTTATCTTTGATTAAATGACGTATAACTAACGCAATGTAACAAAGCCTTAGATCTGGCTCACCAAATTGCTGATTATTTACATCCAACGTAGGCACAAAGGCTCCCTTATCATTCCCGTTTAAAATTTGACACTTGATTAGAAAGTTCATCAATTTGTTGCAATCAATTTTTTCAAATATATTCTGTTTCAAGATTAGTAGAACGTACAATGCAAACAATGTCGATGAAAGATTAGGCAAATCATAACTTCCACCGTGTTTAAAATAGGAGGTAGATCTGAACGCGACAAAGTCCGGCGTTTCAATATAAAACTCTCGTTTAATTGACTCTTTGAAAGCTTGAAACTCATTAATGTCAAACCTGTCAAGCAATTGTAGCCCATGCAAACAAAAATATATGATAGCCAACTTGTTTGAATCCTCGGATTGTGCAGCTGACGGTAGGCTATTCAAACATAGCTTGAAATACTTTGCATGCTTATCTATCAAGAGCGACATTTGTTATTGATACAAATGTGTAACTGACATGGAGGATCAATATTTTTTTTCTTTTTGGCCCGCGTCGTCTTGCCAACCGTATAACCAAACACTTCACGAAATTGAACCAGTTATAGCCATGTTTCAAGAAAAAATTTCTTCAAATGCAAGGTTGTCTGGTCAATTTTCTGGTGTTGCTTAGAAACGTATGAGAAAGTTGTGAAATTACAGTGTAGCCAGAAATTGATAGCCAACAATGTGGCTGCGAATAACCGTTTAATCATCTAAATTTAGACTAGACATAGCCTTTTGTGGTACCTTTCTTTAAATTTCGACTAAATCACATTATGAGCTTAACGTAAACAAATGAGTATTGGGATCCGCCTCAAGTTTCAATTGAAACTGAAATGTATAAATAATGGTGGATGTACTATTTTCCACTTACCATATTCTACAAATATGAAATATTCTACAATTGCGTTGCTTCTCATTTCGGTCGTTCAAGGTATTGAACATAATTTGGTTCCAAGAGCTGATTCTTCATTAACCGATGACATTACAGGTACTTCTACCACCAATTTTCTTTCATTGGCGGCTGAAGAAACCGATCCGGGTACTTCTGTCGTTGCTGGTGAAACTGGTGCTTTAGAAACCGGTAGCTCAGAAACTGGCCTTGAAACAGGGTCATCCAGTTCTGGCCGTTTTAACTCGTCATCATCGACCACCACTTCCAGTCGATCAAGTAGTTCTTCTGGTCGCTCGACTAGTACTACAAGACATTCGAGTTCAAAAACTACTGAATCTGATAAATCGTCTTCGTCCACTGCCGACCCAAGCGCCACTGGTAAAAATTCAACCAATGTGACTAAAAATATTGCCAATCCGGTATTTGACACTGGGTGTGGATTGGCCTTTATTTTTGCCGGTATTGGTGCGTTGTTGATTTAAATACTTAGATTCCCAATATATATATATATTAATTTGCTCTAACTAAAGGTACTTCCTCATCTGGATATTCGGTCAAATCTAAAGTGACAGTCTTTGAACTATTCTGCCTCTGCTCTTTATAAATACCAACCAATGAATCTGATTTTTCAAACAAAGTGTTTTTTAGCGAAATGACAATGAATTGAAAATTGGGACCTGCGTATTTCTTAATGTAATTCCCAACTCTTGAAACATTTGCTTGATCCAAAGCAGCATCAATTTCATCCAACACAAAAAATGGCGCTGGCTGGTACAGGTGAACGGCAAACAACAAAGCTAATGCTGCCATGGTTTTCTCACCACCACTTAGCAACTCCATGTCCCTGAATCGTTTCATTGGCGGCATAGCGTGGTACTTGATACCCGACAAATACGGTATTTCTTGATCTTCCAATGTCAAATAAGCTGAGCCTCCCAATGGTGAAGTGGGAGATTTGGTCAATTCTTTATATATGGTATCGATTTTCCCTGATATATGATTAAATGCATCGATGAATTTATTGTATCTTAATTCTTTGATGGTTTTGAAATTTTCTTGAATTTGTTTTTCTTTATTTCTAGCTTTGGTATATTCTTTGTCATAGCTCTTAATCCTGTTTTCAATATCTTTGAATCTTTCACTGGCTTTAGAGTTTGGTGTGAGTTTCTCTAATTCTTCAATTATTTCTGTTAACGACACTTGTAAATCATTTTCCAATTGCTTACTAGACGATTCTTTGTATTTCTCGTCTAAATCATAATCAACTTCAATCTTGTAAATTTCATTAATTGACTCTTCGGAATCTTCACCCACGGGAATGTTATCTAGCTCTCCTTTCAATAACGGTAAGGCGATGTTTTGGATTTTACAATGTTTCAATATGTTTGCTCTTTCTGTGTCAACATTCAACAAATTTTCTTCTGATTGAGCTATTTCTTTGTTTAGTAAAACCAATTCATTCTTATAGTCATCGACGTCTGCTTCAACGGTTTTACATGTCTTCATCTTGGTTTCCAACAAAAGCTCAAAATTCTTGATTTCTTCATTGAGAACTATGTTTTCTGATTCCAATTGATCTAATGTGTTTTCAAATTTAGATTTTTCGTTCAAAACATTCTTCAAGTCTTCCTCTAAATCCATGATATGATTTTCCATTGCTGTTTTTCTACTTCTCGTTTCTTGCAACCTATTCTCTTCAAATTCTATTTTAGTTGTCAACGTGGATATTGCTTTTACAAATTGATTTCTTTCCTTGGCCTTAACTCTTAGTGTGTTACCGTGCATGTTTTCATAGTCTTCAATACTAGACAATCCGTATTTATCACAAAAGCTAGAAAATTTTTCATCCTTGATGGCTTTGATATTTTTTGAAATGCTATTTAAGGATTCATCAATTTTCTTTATCTCTTCATTCTTGACTTGTATTGATTCTTGAAACCCAGATGTTAAACTTTTTTGAAAATCAATTTCGACTTGTCTATCTTTGAGCGTTCTCTCTATACTTGAAATCTGATTTCTTAAAAGTGGCAACTTGTCATCCAAGTTACTGATCTCTTCAGTTAATATATTTATTGATAAATCTTTGGGCTTAGTTTCTTGCAACTTTGAAATTTTGACAAACAAATCTTCTTTGATTTCATTCAATCTAGTCCATTCGTGTTTATCCCAGTTCAACTTAGATTTTTGGTGACCACCAGTCATCAAATTAGATTTATGAATTATTGAACCTTGAAGAGTAACGATTTTACCGTCAAACCCTTTTGAAAATTTCAATGTTCTAGCTTCGTTTATATTTTCCGCAACCAATGAATTTCCTATAATGTAATTTATCGCTGGCTCTAATGATTTGTCTTGGTACTCTAAAATATCAATTCCTGGTGTAGCTAATGATCTGAGATAATTCAAATTGATCGAATCCGGTTCAATCGAATCTAATGGAATAAAAGTGGCAATACCTGCTCTTCTTTCTTTCAAGATCTCAATGCATTGGTAGGCGACTTGGGATGTTTCAACAATTATTGCGTCAAAATTTCTACCTAACAAAGTTGATAACGCCAACTCGTATTTCCGTTCCAACGGTTGAATCAATTCATGAACCAAGCCTTTTATAGACCCCTGCGGAAGCAAGCGCTTCAAAGTTAATAAATTCTCCCTCAATCTTTTCTGCTTATTCGACTCTCTCTGTTGAGAGGATAATTCGTCCAACCTTACCAACACATCTCTCAACTGAGTATTTAGGGCCAATTCTTGTTGATTAAAATCATCTTTATCTTTAAGTAATTTATTTTTAGACTCGACTTTTTCAGATTTCTTATCAAAGATGTTTTTCATCTCGGTTTGCAAATCGAATAATTGTGAATTCAAATCACTTGCTAGTGACTCCAATTCCAAAACTCTATCTTCGGCGTTAGATTTCTGTTTTTCAAGATTTGACTTGTTTGTTTGAAAACTTTCTTTGTTATTTACTAACAAGGAGACTTGTTCTTCTAATTCTGATCCATCAGCAGCCAAATATTCAGTTCTCAATTGCTCGTATTCTTTTTGACCTTCGGTAGATATATCAAATGATGATCCCGTAACTTGATCTTGAAATTGATCGTACAATCGCTGTGCATCTTTCAACTGTTTTTCAGCCGACTTTACTTGTAGTTCTTGTCTTTCAATATCTTTTTGCAAATCTAAAAGCTTCTTTTTCTGGGAAAGTATTTTGGAGTTTATCGATTTTTTATTTGCTTCCACCGGTATCAACTTTCTTTCCGTGGTCTCAATTTTTAATTCCGATTCATTATACTGTTGTTTAAGCTTTTTGAATTTCAAGATTTGCGTTGAGTATTCCGATTGCAATGACTTGAAAGTTTTTTCTTTCACCGTTAAATTTTCTTCCCTCTTTCTCAAGTTGCTACTTTTCTCTTTGATGGCTTGTTTAATCACCTCGTGTTTTTTTTCATTATGGTACAATTTGTACAACTGAATTTTTTTAATAGCATTGGTTTTTTTTAGTATCAATTTTTCAAACTGCTTTTGCTCGGCAATTTGTTCCTTATATTGTTTCGACTCTAAGTTCAAGTTCCTTTTTCTTGAAAACACAACGTTTGACTCTTCGTGAGCTTTTTCCACTTGCTCTCTTAATTTCTCGTATTCTTGTGCATAATCTATTGATCCACTTATATGTTCAATCAATTTTGTCAAATCTTTAGGAGCTTGTGCTGCTATCTGTTCAACATCACCTTGAAAAACTAAAAAGTTTCTAGCTTTGATCAAGATGTTTTCCCCTTGTAACACTTTAGAATAATTGAGCATTGTAACTGATTGATCATTTATCTGGTAATCGCTATTCCCATTAGGGCTTATGGTTCTTTTGAAAGTCACCAATTCTCCATCGTCTTTCTCGTAGGTGGCCATCACGTAAGCTGAACTTGGATCCTGTTCTATTGAGTCTATCGTATTATCATCTTGCTCTTTTCTGCCTCTATATATCAAATCTTTTAAATTTTGTGATCTCAATTGTGAAGATTTAACACCCAATACAAAAGATATTGCATCCATCATGTTCGATTTACCCGAACCATTAGGTCCTATAATTGATGTGAAGTAAGATGAGCCAAATCCAACTACAGCCTTATCCTTGTATGACTTGAAATTATATAATTCTAACCCTATTAATCTCCCCATGGTGGTTGATAATAATTTTTTTAGAGACGCGTTTCAGATCTGGAAAAAAGCTACCACTTTCAAATGTATATATTTAACTAACTAAAACCAGCACAATTTCTAGTATTCTTAGTGTTAACTACGACGGCAAACTTTTCACCTTTTGCGATTTCAAAATGTCTTGGGGTTGAACTAGCTTGATTTGGGTGATAATGAGTGTTGTCGTTGGTAACACATTCATCGTTTCTTGAATAAGGCGACAAATTAGGATTAGAAGTATCAACGGTTTTAGCTGGAGAGCCTAAGAAGAATCTATCCAAATTACATCCGTCAATTCTGTTATCTGATGGTGGGATACAGGTGACACCGATTTGGGTAACATCTTCGATAACTTCGTTGGCTGCATTTGGTGGAAATTCATCTCTTTCGTAAATGTGTCCTTGTAAACCAAATGTTGTATCAGTTTCTCTTTGGCTACATTTGTATCCTCTTAAGGTGTCACTTCTGGGGTATTTACTTCCTCTAACTAATTGGATGTAATCTGATTCGGTAAAGTAAGCACGATTATTGTAATTTCTAGCAATAAATTTCATGGCGTTACAAGCATTTCCTGGAGATTGACCGTCAACATTCACAATGTAAACTGGCAACTCATTACCTTCAGAGTCATAGATTTTGTTCAAAGAATATTCATCTTTATTTTCAATATCTAATAAAATTTTGTTCATGATAGTTTCACATCTACTAGCGCCTGATGGACATGAAAATGCTGAAGATCTTTTTTCAACCGAAACATCATCTGGTGTAGGCAATCCAATAGCTAAACCTGCAAAAAACAATGCTGTAACGAATTTCATATTTCTTGGTGAACTAAGATCAGGGTCTATTTACATCTTATATACTTTTTAGAAAAACGTGTCGTTATAAAGCTTCTATTGTTTTAAATTAATTAATTACTGAATCGTAAAATCGAGACTTTTCATTGTTAAATTTGTCTATAAATAGCTTAAACGTTGTTTAAAGTCGACAATTGTAACTAACGCCATTGGCTTACGGAAGTTTTACTACAATACAATCTAATTTAAAGAATGTACCTTCTTGCACGGCATCAAATGGGTGTTGGTAAATTAGTTAAACAGCGCTAAACGTGGCATTGTTTGAAACAAACGGTTATAAATTCTCGAAAAAAAGCGTATGTCAAGTACCGTTTTGACTGCAAAATTGATTTTGTGTAACGAGTATTCGGAACAAAATCAACTTACCAAACAGAGGAAAAGTATCAACCTATATAAACAAATAACATACAGTTCAAATGAAACTTAAAAAAAAAAACATCAGATATTTTCGATATTATCAATAGAATGGATGAAAATACTAATTAGATAAGTGATAACTAACATGTATTGATACTCTTATAAACTTTCATTTGATTCAGGACGCACTTTCATGGATAATTATAATAATATTTTGAAATAATACACAGTCAACCCCCAGTTTGACATTGGAAATTAAGCTTTACATATAGAACGTATGCTGTGCGATGAATTTTTCAACTTCTATTGTTCAGCCAAAGGTAACTTTTTTCTTTCTTTTGTTATTACCCCAAAATTATTCAATTTTTAGCTCAATATTCTAACAAATAAATTTATTATCCATTTGATTTGTAACTATAATGCATACGTGACCACCCGCAAAAGTAAAGTAGCGTATGCCATACGTCTGGATCCTATGTGCAGTGTGCATGCTAGAGTAGTTTGATGAGAAATTCCGTTTCTGTCGGTTTCTGATGGTTGTGAGCATGCTAAGAGTACACTAGATTTTTATCTAAAATTTGCTTTGACATTCTAACGGCAAGCACTTGATTGATCATTACTCACAAACAGATGAAACCAAGCCGCGCTTTTGCATAGCTGTCTAATTTCCAAAAAGAATCACCATTACTTAATGTTGAATTTTGTAATTAAAACATGTGCAGCTTTGCTTCTTAGATACGATCTTCGTTTTTGTGATTTTGTTCACATTCAAAAGTATAACGTTATTGCTCATATTGTACATTCTATAATCTAGCCATATTTTATTTTATAAATTGTTGATGCTATATCTTTTCCGATAACACTTCATCAAGATTAGGCACCAGACTGCCATCTAAAACTTCTTCCTCATCTAAATTGGATTTAGGACCAGTGTAGTACTTGTATTGATAAGTGAAATATATGGTCAAAGCAAGTATCCACACACCCATATTGATAACCACGGTATAGTTCATTGTTTCTTTGTTGACCGGAGTAGTATCCGGGAACATACAAAGAACGATTATAAACAAACTCCAACCCAATGTAACAATATTTACTGCTGTTGATATGGTCTGGCCAAAATAGAAAGGTCCATTTTTAAATAACTTTCTACCGTAAGGTAAAGTAACCATCAAAACGGGTGCTGCAAATGAAAATGTTTGAGAAACAATACCTAAACTGAACAATGCACCTGAACCAGCAGTTCCAGGAATTAAAGCCAATAAACCTAGAACCAAGCCCAAAGCAGCTGCAAAGAATGTTGCTCTAAGCGGAACTTTTATTTTAGGATTGATGTATTTGACAAAGTTGTAGACAAGGGGTAAACCGTCATCTCTAGCAAAAGACCAGACTTGTCTTGAAAGGGCAATCATGATAGATATTGCCATTAAATATTGACCAAATGCAATTAGACTCATAAATGCAACAGCCCATTTTTTACCCAAACAATCGTAGATGATTTGACTCATGGGAGACCCTGTCTCAGTAGCAAGCACTGCCTTAACGTCACCATCCTTTATACAGGCAGCACAGACAATACATATAACCCAGCCTAAGACACCGCAAGCTCCAATACTTCCAAGGATACCAACGGGTATCAGTCGTTGAGCATTCAAAGCTTCTTCGGCACAATGTATAGGACTGTCGTAACTTCCTATGGTCCAGACTGCTGGTTGGAATGCCAAAGCAAAACTCCAGAGTTTTGGCCAGTTTCTTGAGTTTTCGAAATTACTGAAAATGAAATGCCTGTCATTGAAATTTCCACCTTTACCTGCTGGCACTGCAATCAAAAACAATAATACAAGGAAAACGTTAACGACAATGGATATACTTTGCAATGCGGCGGTGTTTTTTGTACTCAAACAGGTTATAATCGTGACCGATACAACACACGCAGCAAAGATTCCGTAACACCTGGCGTTTGTTACTTCAAACGCTCCATCTTGTGAAATGTTAACAGCGGCTAATACCTCAGTGGCAAATCCCCAAGATATACTACAAAGACCACCAATTAATCCCAACGAATTTGAGCAACCGACTAAGTAACTAAAAGGCACACGAAACGAGTCAGGACAGTAATAATTTGCATAATAATACAACCCTCCACTGGTTGGAATGGCAGATCCCAAAAAGGACAAACTGGTACCCACGCACATGACAAAGATTGAGGCTAGAAACCATCCCCAAACAAGCCCGCCGGGACCGGATTCCAATCCCAAGGTTATTGTTGATGAGATACTCGGAAGTAATCCCATGATACTAAACGCAATACCAAAGACTTGTATGGTGCTGTAGTGTCTGTTCAACTCTTGCTTGTACCCGATTTGATTCAAAAGTTGGTCGTCATCTAAGTTCCCTTGAGGATCAATAGACCGTATTTCAGATCTATGAGATAAAACATTGTGTAGATGTTCCTCTGTACGTGAGCGTATAGCTTCCATTTCTGAGCGAGATGCTGTCTAGGAAGTTCGCAGTTTGATATATATATTCAACTGTTGATTTAACTCTTTTTGCAGCTAAACATACTTTTCATTTCTCTTATCAATAAAAAAAAAATGTTGTGATAGATTGCCGTAAAAAAATTGATTGGACAACAAAGATTAACCGCTTTACTGATTGGAAATTTTGTTTAGGTGCAATTACATTTAATCTATCTGATATGCGCTAAGGTACAAATTCTAAAAATGCTATTTGCTACCCGCTGTTGGAGTTTCCCAATTCGATAAAGATCGTGATACAACTTCTGCCGGCCACCCAAACCGATTTCACTCCAACAACATCAATATTTGTCCAGTTGGCGCTGAAGTGATCATGTTCTAGCAAATTCAATGAGCAATGCATCAGGAAATATCCAATAGTTCTATTTTGATATATACACCTTAGCTGTTAATGCAGTGTAAGATTATATAAAACAAAAAATTTCTAATCGACGTACAAAACGTATTGTGACCGCTGTTGGGATATCTAACTTTAAGATTAGATCTAATTTTGTTCTAATTTTGTGCATCAAATGCAAAAAAAAGGCTGAAATTATTATAAAATTGTATCAAGTAGTTACAAGGTAAATAAATTCTTTTAAAACAGAGATAATCCATTGAATCTTGAATGATGCAAAATCATAATCTATAGTATTATTTTGGTTATTGCCTAATTCTTTCATTTAGTAGTTATAATCAAAATTTATGTAAATCGAGCGGTCTATTACTCTAATTAAATGCTTTGTCATTTACCAGCTATAAAATCTTTATTCAATATAGTTGGAAAAAGGTTGAAATACAAAGAATAACGTAATATTATTGTTGAGAAAAGTATCGTTCATGCACACTATGTACCTAAGATTTCATCACGGAAATGCTTTTGATAATTTGCTTTTCTGGTCTTGGTTTTTCTAATATCAATGTTTTTCATCCTAGTCTCGATTTTCTGTGCATCCTTTTGTTGCCTGGAAATTTGATAATAGGTCAAGCCCGGAGAAAATCTTCTATCGACCAAAGCCTGGGTTTTTTGCCCGTCTTGTTTATCTGAAGGTACAAGTATGTTTTGTCTATAATATCTTTGCATTGATCTGTGTCCAATCCTTGACCCCGTTGGTAACACCAACTCTACACCCGAACTGTCGACTTCACAATTTATGTAGTTATCATTGATGCCGTTTGAGTCTTCATTGTATAATATCAAGGCCGACGATTCAGGGTCATCTTTAAATCCGACTTTTTTGTCATTAGAAATCTCTTTGGCCTCGGAATCCAGTATAAAATCATAAAACTTGGATATATCCAATTTCTCTTCTTTTGTCTCATAAGGTATTTTGCAGTGGCCCTTGGATCTAATATGTTGTCTAATACTTTCTACATTTTTACCTTCGAATCCACATACAAGACACGCGTTGTAGACTGAGACCATTTCACTAAGATAGTTTAGCAATCCCTTTAAATCGACTAGGTATGATCTTTCAGGGATGTATAAACCGTGGTGATTGAACATATGTCTGATGTTTGTTTCAACTTCATGGTTATTCTTGCCACAATAGAAGCAATGCGTTATTGGTATAACTTTTACGTCCTCAACGGATTCGTCATCCGAGCTTTCATCTTCAGAAGATGACGAATGATCTAGGTCAGTGAAATCCGATTCTGTGTAGTTCAACTCCGAACCAGTCTCGAGAGACTCAATGCGGTGTATCCCATCGTCACCTAAAGAAAACTGCGAGAATTCAGAAGCTATAGAAGTAGCTGGACTCAGACTTCTTTCACTGTTTTCATGAATTAAGGCTTCTGCTCTGCCTCTTCTCTGATTCTTAATTGCTTTCTTAGTCAAATTTTTATTTGAGTTATTCCTCTTTTTTGTGGTTGCTATGTAAAACCCATACTCGTCTTCATTTTCATTTCTTGAATATAAAGGATTGTTTTTAAGATGCAAAAATTTCTCTGCAAATAAATCTGATGAGATAGAAGGTAAACTAGCAACTCTTCTCTTTAAATTGTACCTGTGCCAATCTGTCTTCATATGTCTCCTTTGCAATTCAGCGTTAACAAATTTAGTACTGCAAGTGTTACAAGTGAATGCTGCTGTTTCAGGTTTGGAACCATTTGGCATGAAACTCATGATAAGATGATAAAGAAAGTGTTTGATTGTAATTAAAAATTGTATACAGGTAGAAGTGTTAAAACCTTACTGTTCTCGCACTACCAAAAAAAAAATACCACTCTGAAAAATTTCATCATCAAACCATGGGTGTTGTTGTATTTGGTAAATCAATTAAACACAATTTCAGTGTCAGAGTGGGATTAGCCAAGAGTATATTTGGAATAGGGTATGATACAGCAGAAAGATTAATGGCCAAAGTTGGGATATATCCGCAATGCAGAATGAATCAATTAACCGAACCTCAAATTATGGATTTGAATAAAGAAATCTCACAATTGCAAGTAGAAGGTCATTTGAAGCAGAAAATCAATAACGACATCAAACTAAAAAAAGACATAGGCTCTATTGCTGGTATGAGACATCACTACGGTTTCCCTGTGCGTGGTCAACGAACTTGTACAAATGCTTCTACAGCTAGAAGGTTAAATAAAGTAAACAGGTTTAGATTGTAATGTGGTTCATGTATATATATGTTAATAAATGGTTATCGGTACAAGTGATCTTTGTAAAACCTATTGTAGATATGGCGACGTAAAAAAATAACGAACAACCTGTGAGTTAGTAGAATTCATACTAAATCTAATTACATTAAATCAACTTTGACATAAGCTAAAAAAATAACAAATGGTCCCTAGCAGGATCGAACTGCTGATCTTAGCGTTATTAGCACCACGCCTTAACCAACTGGGCCAAGGGACCTCGTCGAGCAAAAAAATTACCCGGTTTTTTATGCCCAAAAGTTTAAATGCACGTGACACGTTATTTTGACTATTTACAAGCTCAATTTTATTGAAAATATATACCAACTAACTGAGACAATTGCTGACTGAGCCCTTAGCCTGATGTCTGCTGTAAAAAGTGCTTTAAATTATCAACGTGTCATACATAAGTGAGATTTTTCCAAGTTCTTGTCCAGCAAAAACTAATAGATTTGCTTAAATTTGTTGTTGCACATTATCATTGAAGCTTCTGGGTTTGATGATGCATAAAAAAATCTAATCAACTGTCGTATTAAACTCAAAAATGAAGTATACCTGGGGCAACTCAAAGCTGATTATTTTTATGATGGTTCACAAAGTTTTCACGTATTACTCATTTAAGCGGCTTTTTCTCTAATTCCGACTTGCAATACATGACAATGCAACAGGCGATTTGAATTACTAGGCTACGTAGCATTGTCAATAAAGCAAAATGTGACATTTGAGTTTCACATCCATGGACAGTTTTTGCAACCATCGTTTACTTGGAAAAAATAGAAAATTGTGAGTTATATTTATCCTGCAACAAACATGTCGATCAATTTTGTATCAATTATTGAATCAGGTGCTTATTGGTATCCTTTAAAAGTATGACCACCTTAATTTGATATATTTCCATTCAATGCTAACCGCTTAGGGAGTTGTTTATTTTTTATCACATCCTACGATATGGCCTTTTTACGTAACAATCATGTTGCCTCAATTGATTTTATTCCTACTTATTTATACCTTTATGTTCTCCTTTTTCTATCCAATTCAAGCTAGTATTTACACAATGTTGATGGGCCCACTTGGTTTAGTTGCTTCTTGGTATTCTATATTCCTGCAATCAAACAAAATATCATTATTCTTGATAACAATCGCCTTGATGCCATATATTCAAAAAACCGCTTATGATGCTGTATTGAGTAGAGAAAATAACGTGTTGATTAATGAAAACAAATTACACTTGAAAAGATTCAAAACTTGGGATAAAGTAATTGACTACATTAAAGCGTTTCCTGATTTCTCATTGTTTCCATTCCTGTTTATCAAATTGACTACTATTCTTTTAATTAGCTTGGTGCCTGTCATTGGTCCAATATTAGTTATATTATTTCAAAGCAGTTCTAAAGGTTTATTAGCACATAGAAGATATTTTAGATTGAAAGGATACACAAGACAAGAAATAAAATCAATCTATAAATCAAACAAAAGCTCCTACATGGGTTTTGGCTTAGCAGCTTTAGCTTTGGAACAAATTCCAATGTTGAATATATTTTTTGTGTTTACAAACACCATTGGTGGTGCTTTGTGGGTAGTCGATATTGAAAACAACATCCCAGTGGAAGAAGAGCCTTTTGATGATGTTCCTTCAATTCCAATAGAAAATGTGAATACTATCGACCCTGGCCTTAGAAATATTACAGAGCGTGAGAATTCTGTATTAGAAAATTTCTAGTATAAATAAATATTGTCAACACATCCAAACCCTGCGGCAACTCCACCTTCGTTACTCGTTTCAAATTTGGATCTCAATAACCATCCACTGTTAGTATTGGTTAATATCTCTCCATTTTCTTCATTGAATATGATTGATCCAAAAATTCCCAATTCCGAAATAATCGATTCATTGTAAATGTCATTGTTTCTGATAATTTTATTGTGGAAACTTTTTGGATTGATCAATTCCATCGCAATGTAACCAGCCCAATCTTTCTCATCCATGGATTTTAAAAACTCGGGTATGTTTTCTTTGTAAATGTTATTACCACCGCCTTCTCTTTGAGGTTTGATGACATATTTTTCAGGGGTTTCAAAAACTAACTTTTTCCCCTGTTTCCCTAATTCTGAATCATCCAATGGATAAATAGCTACAAACGTCGACAAAAGCGACTCCAAGTCTGTGTTTGGCAATATTTTTGAGAGTATCTCTTTGTCGGTTAATAATTGTTGTATCTTCTTACTTCCTGATAATTGGGTCAACACCGAGGGACATTTGATAGCTTGAGATTTCTCTAAAAATAACCTGCTTTCCCAGTTTTTTTCGTTTTCGTAATCTTGTGGCGAGTATCCAGATCTATAATAAACAACTGATATCTCCTCCATGGTCGATTTCAAATACAATTTTGAATCGTGTATGGTTAATTGATCGACTTCTTCCAAAGTCAACCTAACTGATCTTAGTCCGTGCTTGTTAAATAACTCATATTCTATGTGCCTTTGATCAAAGCAATTTCTTTCTTTAGGTTGTACGATAAATAAGATTGTATTCTTTTTCCCATTGTAATGGAAGTTTCCATCAGCCAATCCTTGAGCAATTTTTTCAATTGATGGACTCACAGTCAACTCCTCTTCATCATAGTATCTAGTATTATACTTGTTGTCATATTGACCTGAAGAATTCAAATATTTATGCAATTGACTTACTTTTGTAGATAACCCACCAAATGAGACACTGACAGTGTTGAACTCGATTTGCTTGATTTCATTCAAATCCTCGTCTATCATGTAATCGGATCTAAAAATTCCTAAACTCAAAGGTTGTTTAACATCATCTTTAATCTTCTCGTAAATGTCAAATAACTTTCCTGTGAAATCAGGATCAAACTTAGACAACTCTTTTAGAATCTTGACTAAATACGATTTATTTTTGGTTATCAAATTAATATATAACTCATTGAATACTGGTTGTACATTGTTGGCTTTATCGAATAATGATTTCGATATTGGTGTTGGAAAAACAGTGATTGGAGCTACGTTGACCTGGAATTGCTCGAAATTTGGTGGGTACATTACCAAACCATTTGAAAGAGCCCATTGTTGTAAATTCAATTTCAATTCCTCTTCTTGTTCTTTGGATAGTTCAGGAAACGGCTTGTGTTCTGTCATGATGGTGTTATTTGATGACAAATTAGTTCGACTCGATCAAATCTAAAGCCGCAGTTTTCATATCGGCGCTACCTCTTAGATATGGCCAGTTTTCAGTCGATACATGAGTACGCGCAATTACTAGACGTGGTATATATTACTGCGATATTCACTATCTTTGATACACAATATTAATTGGGTGCTTTGGTCATCACTTGTTTGTACTACTTGATCATCATGCATATTTGAAAAAACTCAAAAAACACTAATTTTGGATCAATCTCATTTGATTTATTCTTCATGGATGATTATAATAAACTAACAACAACTGAACAGATACCATTAAATTGAAGTAAATACAACGTGCATGCATAGCTAAGATACGTCTCCATCTTTGCAAGTAGTCACGTGAAATTTACGAGTACTTTTAAAATATTGATGCGCCAAATCTTTTGTTTCTGTGTACGTCAGATTTCTTTTAAGCAAGCACCATTCAAACTTCAGTAATACAATTTGTGGAAAAAGCGTTCTAAAATTGAAAATTTCAATGCAATTAATCAACGGGCCAATGTCAAATTTCAAATCTCCAAATTTAATACTCTTGTTTTCTTACATAAATCATAACTTTAACTGATCAAAATTATTTGAGCTAATCTTGAGTTTCATCGCTATTAAGTGTTGATTGTGAATTACAAATAATTTAATCAAGCTAGATTAAATTTATGCATTAGCTTATGGATACGCCACTTAAGGTTATCAGCCCAGAAATAATTGCAGCCTGGAAGAACACATTAACCGTTTACGCAAGACTTGGTTATGGTCACATATGTTTTGTTATCTTTACTATTACATAAAACATTAAAATAGGTACTTCAAAGTATCATAAACCTAGTAAGTAGCTTGTAACACTGTAAGAATTTGGCCACTGACATTTGGTTGATTGCAATTATAGTATAAATCCACATACTTAAATTATATTATTGATGTTTGGGTGTTTTGTTTACCGCCTAAGAAATCTGATGTTCCAAATTTACGGGGAACCTATGTCAAATTTTTTCTCTGACTTGCTTTGAAGCTTAGTCAAGTTTGAATATAAAGCTTCTGACATTCTTACAGTAATAAATGGGTTGGGACTGATATGATTTTCACTACTAGATGCTAAACAACCTTTTAGAATCGAGTAATGGGTAAAATTTAATTTTTTGTAAATATTTGAATGGGCAAATACTACGTCTTAAATTTAATCGGTATCTCAAATGAACATAATTAATTAACGTAAACTGTTCGCATGTAAAAACTTTGATCAAATTTTGAAAGGTTGACATCAAAAATTGAATAAACAAGCGTTGAAATTGCAAAAGAAAACAAGATTAAATATGGGGCCAGATGCTTTTGAACCACTGTCAGAAAGCATTGACTACAATGCACAAGACTATTAAACCCTGGGATATCACATTTGGTTAACTTAAAAATTTTACTGGGGTATTTTGGATGAGTTTATTTTAGTCTTTAATAGCTCGACAAATAAAGAAGAGTATTGCCACCTAAAACTGAAAGTAACACCGATCAGTTTTTCAATGTTGGTTATAACTTTATATTGTTGAGCTCATGTGTTTACGTATATTAAATTAACGAAACACATCATGGAGTTGGTTTGTTCATATCATAATGCCAAGCCTGTTAGAATTATGTGCAACAAAATGGTTATGTTTACTGATGAATAGTTTGGAGTTTCAGAAATAACTAGATGTCCATCAGTCCAACACTGAACTTTCAAAATTCATAAACAGTGTCAACTTAATTTAGTTAATATCTAGCGTTTATTAAAGTTGAGTGATTGTTTAAATGCACCTGGAAAACTCAAGCTTCATGGTTCAAGTTGAGAAATACATCTTCATCTAGGATTGTCAGCTTCACCTGAAGTTTTATTTTACACATAACCATCAAAACGCCTACATTTTTGATTACAAAATCTTGCTATTCTTGGGTAATACAATTGTCATACTATTTACATCTTCCTGCCATGATTGTAAACCAAGCATAAATTGATATTTTCATAATTTGCAAAATAAGCTATTTTGTCTGCATTTGGAGTCTTTACAAATTAACGAGCTCAAACCTTTCAAACCAAAGTCTCACGCGAAAGGGGCCTGTTCAACTTTAATAATTAGATACATCATCAATTTGTTTTTTTTTGCAGCCATTTTGTATAGCCCTAAACTCACGTGCCAGTCACAGCAAAAATAACGGTGTTCTTTTGTGACTACTCTCACACTATCAACATTGATATCTGGAAAAAAGGTCTAAGTATTGAATTTTTCATAAATTTATAGCCTATACAACAAGTATGTACACGTTGAGTGCCAGACCCTGAAAAGTTTAACACGAGGGGGAAGAGCTGTCAAAATTTTGAACACTGTTACTAATTTGATGTTTTAGTGAAATATTTAGCTGCATACTTATTATTAGTCAACGCTGGTAATTCATCACCATCTGCCTCCGATGTCAAAACCGTTTTAGCTGCTGCTGATATCGAAGTCGAAGAAGACAAAGTTTCACAATTAATCAGTGAATTAGAAGGTAAAAACGTCGAAGAATTGATTGCTGAAGGTAACGAAAAATTATCATCTGTTCCAACTGGTGGTGCTGCTCCAGCTGCTGGTTCTTCTGCTGCTGCCGGTGGTGCTTCAGAAGAAGCCGCTGAAGAAGCCGCTGAAGAAGCTGCTGAAGAATCAGATGACGATATGGGATTCGGTTTATTCGATTAAACAAAATAATGTACTTTAATATATAACATTTTTACGTAATCTACAATTCATCTGCAAATGCTTTTCTCAAACCCATTGGATTACCAAAAACTTCATGTCTTGTAGTCAACAAATATTCATAATTTGAATCATCTCTTTTGGTCAGCTTGAGGTTTTCAATGTGTTCAGTTAACCAATTTAAGAAACCATCGGTCGGTTTGAGATCCTTGTTCGATTTATGTAAGTCTACTAAGTTTTGGTATTGAGTTAAATCTCCCTTTGAAACTATGTCGTTTTGAATGTAATTGGAAATCGTGGAATCTGGGGTAGCCTTGTCATCTCTTTTATCTATTAGTTCTAAATCTTGAAATATATTTTCTACCCTAATTTTGGATTCCTGTGAAAGTTGTGGATACACTTGGAGAATGTTGGATATACCTTCTCCACCTGATCTGAAATATTTATTTTTGAAATCAACGTCTTGTGCTAATGCTTGAAATATTCCCAAAATTCTTTTTTGAATAGTGTTACTAGATTGAGGTAATTCTTTAAATAAGTTGCTAATAAACGATTGATCCATGTTTGAGAGCACGTTTTTTATTGACTCAGGGTTATTTCTTAGCGAACTTGCAATAATTCTATAAGTTTGATCTTTTGTCAAGTCTGAAATTTGACCAATTGATACTAATTTTTCAACTAATGTTGAGGTAGAGGTTATTCTGCTACCAAACTCGATATCATGAGACAAATCCTCCAAAGTGTCTAATGCAACTTGTAATCTTTCTTTGTCTGTAGTATAATTTTGAACTTCATCCACTGCGTTATCGAAATTTGATAATTCTTCTTTACTGACCTTAGATCGTTTTGCTTTATGCTGTCTAATTTTTTCCGAAATCTCGTCGTGGTCAATCACGTCACCGGTTACGACCAAATCGTTTGGTGTTTGTTCTTCGGTCATTAACTTTGCTTCTTTTTTTAATGTGTCTATATTCAATCTAACGTGTAAACCAGGTGGAATATCTTGGTTAGGCCTTATGATTTGCCACTCGTTTGTCGCTTTAAATATTTTAGGATAACAATCTGATGTATTTTTGGAATCGCAAATCAATCTTTCGTCGGGATCAATGATTGAACAGAGAACCAGGGCAATTAAAAAGTAGATCGACAAGTTAAATTGCATTGGTATAGAAGCAAGGTAATTTTTCTGTTGCAGCCACCAAGAGTCGCATTCAATAATTTCTAACACGTAATGCTTTCCGGAGTACTTATGTGTTTAATTTGAACGTTTTGCGTAGATAACTGCTGTGACTGTACCAACCAACTAGAACACTAGCGGTGTTCCTGATAGTATATTAACCCTATTAAAAACTGTATTTTCAATTGTTCATATAGAAAATTGTGTTTTTTAAACGCCAAACATTATATTATGATTATTCTAAACTCTACAAAGATGAAACAACTTTTTCCAAAGCTTGTTGTATGTCTTTTAATAAATCTTCAGTATCTTCAATACCAACAGAGACTCTGACTAAATCATCATAAACACCATTGGATTCTCTTTCTTCTTTTGGTATACCACCATGGGTCATAATAGCGGGAACTTCAATCAATGATTCAATACCTCCCAATGATTCTGCTAATGTGAACAACTTTGTGGTTGAAGTGAAAAGAGATGATCCTTTTGCTCCACCTTTGATTCTGAATGAGATCATTCCACCACCTAAACCATCTCTATGCTGTCTAGCAACAACGTCATGGCCAGGAAAGTTTTTCAAACCAGGATAATTAACAGATATAACGTTTTCGTTTGATTCCAAAAATTGGGCAATTTTCAAAGCCGAAGCACTTGATTGTCTAATTCTCAAATGTAAAGTTTTCAAACCTCTGTGAGCCAACCAAGAGTCAAAAGGTGAAGGAATTGAACCAATGGCGTTTTGCAAGAATCTAAATTGTTCATGCAATTCGCCGTTGTTTGTGGCCAAGACACCCATGACAACATCGGAATGACCATTGATGTATTTAGTAACTGAGTGAACAACAACATCAGCACCAAAATTCAAAGGATTTGAAATGTAAGGGGACAAAAAGGTGTTATCGACAACTAAAAGAATCTTGTTGCCTGTTTCATTTTCGTGATCAGATAAAATTTGTTTAACTTTAGCGATATCAGTAATTTTCAAAGTTGGATTAGATGGTGTTTCTAACCAAACCAATTTTGTGTTCTCTCTAATATTGGATTTCAAATCCTTGACCAAATCTCCAACAAATGTGGATTCGATACCATGAGTGTTTGCAACTTTGGTGAAATATCTGTGAGTACCACCATAAACATCACCACCACTGATCATGTGTGAGCCAATTTTCAAACTCTGAATAACCAAAGCAGTGGTGGCAGATCCAGAACTTAAAGCAATCGCGTATTTAGCATTTTCCAATGAAGCAATGGCAGTTTCGAAATTATCTCTATTTGGATTGGCAGATCTTGAATATTCATAAATACCCAAAGGCTTCGAAGGCTCGGATTGACCAAAAGTGGTACTCAATGAGATAGGTTCAATGACAGCACCAGTGGTTGGGTCAATTGGAGCACCAGCGTGGATGGCTTTAGTACCGAAAGCGTAATTGGTAGATGATTCAATAGTCATTAGTAAATAAAAGTTGAGTGATATTTATTGAATAGTAAAAAGGTTGGACTTTATAATAAGAAGTGATTACTCAGACAAAGTGATGAATAATACTGGGAATAGTATAAGGTGAAAAGTGGTTGTGTTAGTAATGAAAATTTATTTAGAAAAACGCCACACACATTCTTAACTCATTACAAATCGTAAAATGTTAACCACTATTGAGAAGAGGCAAGAAAAAAAAAAAAAAAAGAAAAATTAAAAAAAAAAAAATTAAAAAAAATAATTCCAAAAATAGATTTTTTAAAAGCCGCACACATTTCCCGAAACAGTACAGTGTATAATGTCTAAATCAAATTTAAATTCTCATCAATCTTGTATTTCATTTAGAAAGTTTGGGTTGTTTTGTAATTTTGCTTTGAATTTATCCCACCAGTTGTCAAATGCTTTTATTGGCACCTTGCCTTGAGGATCTATGAAACTAGCTAAATAATTATAGGCATGCCCAACAATTTTATTAGCCAAAGTCGCAGTATCAGAAACGGGATTGTTACTTGTTTTCGATTGTGGATAAGCTTTAATTAATGCCTGGCCTGATTTTTGTTTCGATTCTTGTATTAGATGTTCTGCCTGTGGTGTTGGCTCGATGGATATACCTATGTTAATTGAGACAGAATCATTTAAATCTATTGGTTGCTCATTCATTTCCATATCCATATCATCTAGATTTTGACTCGAAGTGGTAGTCAGCGACAGTTTTTGGTGGTTATTATTAAGTTTATAAATTGCAGATGGTTTAG
This sequence comes from Insectozyma chauliodis, assembly GCA_030557115.1. Taxonomy (NCBI): domain Eukaryota; kingdom Fungi; phylum Ascomycota; class Pichiomycetes; order Serinales; family Debaryomycetaceae; genus Insectozyma; species Insectozyma chauliodis. The sequence goes on along the minus strand of JAKTVI010000021.1, from coordinate 51,953 downwards.
ATGGATTGATTCCTCCTAACAATTTGTATTCTGGAGCCTGGTTGGTGGCAGGCAATTGGAAATAAATCAACGCTGTGATGTTATCATCAACAAAGGGAGAATTGGGCAAGATGAATATGGTGATATATGATATATTCGACGCATTGGGAACATTTATTACAAATTTGGTTGAGTCGACTTGTTCAGCTAGAATCATTGGTCTTCCAGAACATATTGCACCAAACACACTCATGGCTCGGTCCAAATTGTATCACTTGTTAATTAAAACACACAAAAGATTACGAGACAAAAAAAAAACAAAAAAAAATTACTACTCGATGCTACTTTTTCTTTTCCGTAGTGAAATTATATGGTATATTGGTGAAAGGATTTACCAACTATTATATATTCTATGGATGGCTAGAGAGTTTAATCAATGAGTACTGAATTTTCAACATTCTTTCTTGGGTTCCAGATTGAATTTTTCATATGGTTGATTATTGAACCAGCCATCCTATATTGAAACACGTTGAACATATTCTCCATCTTTGAGCTAATATTTTTCGAAATATTTATGCATTAGATGAATATGGTGAAGATACTTCGTAACATTTATTCCACTTGTATAACTATAAAACTTGTAGCGCATCCTCCTTGGATTAAAACTACTTTATGCGGGAGATCATAGAGCTTGTTCAAGTAGTCATAGGTGACATCCTGTTTATTGGTTTTTTCTTGAATACCACAGTTGCCGTGTTCACCCCAACCCCATGCATACACTTTCTCATTCGATAGTATTAAGCCATGCTCACTTCCAACTGCAAACAGGTCGATTAGCATCTTTTTTTCCGGGTAGAGCTGACCATGGCTGTTATTTCCAATAGAGACCACTTTGTCGGCTAACAAATGTATCGATGACCACATGCATTTAACCTCTGTGAATTTTAAATTTGGTATTTTGAATGGGAATTTTCCAAACAATTCAACTTTCTCATTAACAATTGCTGTGAATTCTCTACCTAAGTGAAAATCTTTAACAATTTGACCGTTGAAACTTAAAAGTGATGGAACATATAAAACTTTTTCTGTTGTATTTCCTAACTGACCTTTTCTAGAAACTCCAAATCCTAGTAGTTCAGTTGGAGATGTCTGAATTATTGTGTGATTCATACAGGACTTCACTTTAACAAGACTGTTAATTTTGGAAACATGCGCTAGATTTGTTTGGGTAACTTTCTTACCAAGACCTAACTCACCTTTGAAACCTTGTCCACAAGAAAATAAGTTATTCTCTAGATCCACTAAGATTGAGTATTCCCATCCACACGAAACATCTTTCCACAAACCATCTATTTGAGTGAAAATTGGTACTGTTTGAGTTTTAGAATCTATCCCACATTGACCAAACTCATTGTTTCCACAAGCAAAAACCTTGTTATTTTCAAATAAAACTAATGTATGATTTCCACCGCATGTAATCTTTGTAATTTTAACATGAAATTGATCAGTTACAGAATCTTTTATTTTGAATTTGCAATACTGTAATTTATCTTGGTCAATGTCATTGTTTATTCCAAGTTGATAATTACCATTGGAACCACAAGATAGTAACTTGTACATTTCGAGTTAGAAAACTTTCGTTGCGCGCATTTCACTCTGGAACAACGGATAAGAAAACTGTGGCGGTCGGCCAAGTGAGCGATAATCGGACATTACACAGTAAGCCGGATTGTTAACTAAGTTACACAGCGTTGTGAGATCTTACATGGAAACAAAGCAGTATTTACAGATGCTCAGACATATTTCGGCATCTACCATTATTTCTACCAGCAGTCTGCCTCCAAAAACTCATAATATTTCCAAACATTGTAACTTCTGAATTTACAAGAATCCGACCCGATAATAAGATTAGAAGGTACATATATTAATAAGCAAGCATACAGAAATGTTGTTATCTAGCTCAGCACGAAGCTGCAGCTCGTACGTTTTTTGACCTTACGCTACCAACTTTTAAGAATATTTTGGGTGCCACAATTGCATCATATTTATTTGCAACCAAAAAAGCAAAGAATGACACACACATACAAGTATAAATACCTTTGAAAATTCATTGCCCCATAATCCACAAAGGCTTAATATGGCTCCCGCTCAAATACAAGAAAAATATGATGCTTCTCAATTTCAAGCTGCTCACGGTGGTAAAACAAGAAAAGGTTCTTACACCGTAAATGAAGAAAATCAATCTAAAGCAAAATATCCTGAGTACTTACCCACTTGGAATCCTAACCAAAAGTTCGAACCCTACAAATTCATGAAATTCAGCGACAAGGCGTTGTTGGCAGACAATTTATACGAGAATCTATTTGACAAAAAATCGGATAACTTTACTCATAAGCGCTTGTCGCCAAAATTAGGATCCGTGGTTGATGGAATCCAATTGAGTGAATTGAGTGATTTAGGTAAGAATGAATTATCAAAATTTGTCACTGAAAGAGGTGTTGTTGCATTTAGAAATCAAAATTTTAATGAATTAGGTCCTGAGTTTGCAATCAATTTCATGAAATATTTTGGTCCATTACATATTCATCCAACTTCCGGGTCTCCTGAAAATTACCCAAACATGCATATAACATTTAGAGGAGCATCACAGGAAGAATTAGATTCAGTATTCAAATCTTCCACCAATTCAATTAGTTGGCACTCTGATTGTTCATATTCACAAAATGGTTTGCAATTAACTTTGTTTTCTGTTTTACAGTTGCCTGAATCTGGGGGTGATACATTATTCGCGAATTGTGTCGAAGCTTATAATAGGTTGAGTCCAGACTTTGCAAAAAGATTAGAAGGATTGCATATCTTACATTCTTCTAAAGAACAAAGCGCAACCAATTTGAAAAATGGTGGCATATTAAGAAGGGAACCAGAAGAAAACATCCATCCAATTGTGCGTGTGAATCCAGTGACAAAGCAGAAATCTTTGTATGTAAATAAAGAATTTGGTAGAAGAATAATTGAATTGAAACAAGAGGAAAGTGATTATTTATTGAACTTTTTGTACGACCATCTCGAACAGTCTCAAGATTTACAAGTCAGAGTGTCATGGGATGAAAATACTGTTGTATTGTGGAACAATGCAACCACTTTACATACGCCTGTTGTTGATTTCAATGAACCTGTGATTAGACATGCGTACAGAATCAGTGCAATGGGTGAAAGACCAGTTGATGATTTGAAATGGTTGAACGATGAAAACTATTTACAGGATAAATACAAAGAATTGGGTTTGGGTGCAAAATAATGTTTATAGGAAAAATAAATATATGAAGTTATGAAATTAGAAATATTTGTACCGACGCGTGGTTTCACTGTATCTGTTTTTTTTTTTTTTTTCTGAGTGCTCATCATCAACATTGATTATAATCTCATTTGTTAATGAGTTGGTACAATAAGAAAAACAACGATGGCTCCACAACGCCTGAAAAAAAAAGCGTAGTCCAAGTCCCCGAGTCATCGCCAATTGTAGTCAATTCATCACCCCAACAGGAAAATAATATAATACAGCCTACCATAAACGATAAGCAACTTGAGATTGAAAGAAAAAGGCAAAGACTCAGAGAACATCCCAACTACCCGATCATAAAAAACAGGTTCTATTATTTGAACGAATCAGACATATTGAGAGCTTTCGCTAAACACAAAGGAGTTATTAAAGATGTAACTGACTTTTTGAGTGAAAATTATCCAGAGAATGAGTACAAGAAATCACAAAGTAATATAGAATTGCAAAGGTTTAGACAAATCCAAGAAGCAAAACAACAAACATTAAACCATTCATTTCCAAAACAAGAGGTCACAGTCAATGATTCTGAAGATGACAGTCCTGTTAAATTAAAAGGTAGAGCCAAAGTGAAAATTGAAGACTCTCCAACAAAAGAAAACGCAAACGAATCATCTACTAAAGTTGAAATTAAAAAAAAGCAATCCTTGATAAACAAATATAAAGCGCCTCCTATAGGAAGACTCGATTCCTTAAACAATAATCAAATTAAAAAGAGAAAGTTGATAAGAGAATCAGACAATTTTTCAAGATCAAGCTCTCCAATACCCGCGCCAACATCATTGAGTGAAAAATTTAATTTCAAAGAATCCACTCCGTTTTCCAATAATATTTCTCAAGACGATGAATTGGAATCATTAGAACGTAAAATTGCTGAAAACAAAAAGAAGGCAAAATTACAGAAAAGTTCCAAACCAATTGTATTAACAGACGAAGAAGAAGAAGATGAAGATATGAGTGATATGTCCGACGAAGATGTACAAGTTGTTCACTATGGAGTCACTTCAATGGATAGCAAAATTCTAGAATTCATTAATAATGCCTCGATAGATGATATAATAGATATCTCTGGAGTTGAACCACCTTTGGCAGAAATAGTCATTCTGGAACGTCCTTTCAATACTATCTATGACGTCAGTGAAAACAATTTTCAAGAGCCAATAAACAAACGGAAAAAGACAATTGGTTTAAAATTGGTTGAGTCTATAGAGAGCTCTCTTAGAGGCTATAGGGCTATCGAGTCTTTAATCAAACAATGTTCTGAATACGGTGATATCATAAATAATCAGATGAACCTATGGGGAGTTTCCAAAAATGACGAAAATGGTGAATTAGATGTTTTAGAGATAAACCCTGATCAAGAAGAGAACGAGGACGATGATGAAGAAGATGATGTTGTTGTGGTAACTAAAAAACCAAAAGGTCTTAGATATATCAAAGAAAAACCTGCATTATTATCGTCTGAGATCACACTTAATAATTATCAACAAGTTGGTATAAATTGGATCAATTGCCTTTATCATAATAAATTATCATGTATTTTAGCCGATGAGATGGGTTTAGGTAAAACGTGTCAAGTTATTGCCTTTTTGTCCCATTTAAAACACATTGGCGAACCATACCCTCATTTAATTGTTGTTCCTGCTTCAACAATAGAAAATTGGTTAAGGGAGTTCCAGAAATTCAGTCCCGACATCAGAGTTCAGGCTTATTACGGATCACAAAGAGAAAGAGAGGATTTAAGATACGAGTTACAGAATGTAGATTTCGAAGTTTTGGTAACTACATATTCTTTAGCTACTGGGTCACCACCAGATGTCAAATTTTTAAAGAATCAAAACTTCAACTGTATAGTGTACGATGAAGGTCACTTGTTGAAAAACTCTCAATCCGAAAGGTACAACAAATTAATGAGATTGAAAGCTAGATTCAGATTACTATTAACAGGTACGCCATTGCAAAACAATTTAAAAGAGCTTATAAGTTTGTTAGCATTTATTATGCCTAATGTGTTTGTCGAAAAAAAGGAAGATTTACAGGGTATATTCAACCAAAAAACAGGATCTATTAATGAAGGAAAAACAGATTTTAATCCGTTGTTATCTCAACAAGCCATTAAAAATGCAAAAACTATGATGACGCCATTTGTCTTGAGAAGAAGAAAAGATCAGGTGTTACAACACTTACCTTCGAAAAAGCATGAAATCACATACTGTGACTTAACGCCAGTACAAAGACGTCTTTACACTGATTTCATTGTGAATGGTAAGAAAATCAGAGATGAACGAGAAAGGAGAAAAGCATTGACTGCTCAAGAACAAGCAAAAGAATCAAAGAAAAGCCCTATACCCACATCATCGAATGTTTTAATGCAATTGAGGAAAATTTGTTTACATCCTTTATTATTCCGAAACCAATATGATGATAAGACATTGAAGAAAATGGCAAAGGCAATCATGGAAGAACCTGAATACGTTGAAGCCAATGAACAGTACATTTACGAGGATATGCAAATAATGTCCGACTTTGAGCTTAATAATTTATGTAAAAAGTTTCCCTTCAGTTTGAAAAAATTTATATTAAATGACGATTTGTTTTTGGATTCAGGAAAAATCATTAAATTGAAAGAAATATTGGATTTGATAATAAACCAAAAAAAGGAAAAAGTATTGATCTTTTCATTATTCACTCAAGTATTGGACATTCTAGAAAAAATACTTTCTATATTCAACTACAAGTTTGTTAGATTAGATGGAGCTACCAGAGTTGAAGAGAGACAGGATACAATTGATATATTCAATGAAGATGAGTCAATTCCGATATTTTTGTTGTCAACTAAAGCAGGAGGATTCGGAATCAATTTGGTTGCAGCTAACAATGTCATAATATTCGATCAATCGTTCAATCCTCATGACGACAAACAAGCGGAAGATAGAGCACATAGAGTTGGACAATTGAAAGAAGTGATGATTTATAAATTTATTTCCAATAAAACGATTGAAGAGAATATGTTATCAATTGCCGAAAACAAATTACAATTAGACTACAGTATATCAAACGAATCTCAAAAGGACGATGCTAAGTTTGAGGAAAACCAAGCATCTTTGTTTGAAAAGATCTTATTCGAGGATAATGTATAACACAGGTAACAACAATATACAGTAATGACATATGGTAGTTTCAGTGTCAAGGTTAATTTTTTTGCTACTCGCGTAAATTTATATGTCATCTTCACCATGTTCAGACTAGCAAGAACACCAATAGTTAAACAACTGAGTAGATTCAATTTTCTCAGAAACTTGTTTATCCAGACTATTGAGACACCAAACGAACAAGCGCTCAAGTTTCTACCCTCGTCTATACAGATCCTAAAAGAAAATGAAACTAGAGAGTTTTTAAGTGGAAGAGAAGCTCATAATTCACCATTAGCAATCAAGTTATTCTCAATCGATGGGATTAAGTCAATCATGTACGGTTCTAATTTCATAACTATTGAGAAATCGCAAAGTATAGATTGGTCATTGATCAAGCCGGAGATCTTTTCAATCTTGACCGAATATTTGACCAACGGATCTCCTATATTTTTGAAAGAAGAGTCTAGCCAAGACATGTCAAATGACTTGAGTATTAACGAAGAGGACGACGAGGTGATTTCCATGATTAAAGAGTTGATTTTCACAAGAATTAAACCTGCGATCCAAGACGATGGGGGTGATATCGAATTTGTAAGTTTCAAACCGGAATCAGGTACCGTCTATTTAAGACTTAAAGGTGCTTGTAGAACCTGTGATTCCAGTTCAATAACGTTGAAGAACGGTATTGAGAGCATGTTGAAATATTACATTGAGGAAGTTGAAAATGTTGAGCCTATCGATGAAGAGGAACCGGTATTGACTCAATTTAAAGAGGCTCAATTAAAACCGCAATCGCGAGAGGAAGATTCGCCACCAAATTTATAACTTAACTGGTTTATAGAATGTAAATAGTGATTAATAACGTTAGGTTTAAATTATAAGGACAGAATGAAGTAATTTGTCTTCTGCACTACCCATACTAGTACCCAGAATTCTAACTCGACAGAACAGTCCCGAGGTGGAGGAGGACGAAATCAATAAAAAAAATTTTTTTGCCTACATTACTAGTTTGAATTCCGACTCCAAAATGAGTCCAGACATCGATATTGGGTAAGATATTTGTTGCGTTCGATGGCGATTGAATTCCGATAATTATAAATGGTCATTGTTGAAATGATCTAGTTTCTTTGAAACTTACCTGAATATCTCAATTGATCAGTATTTTTATCTGTATACTTCTCGCGTATAGCATAAGTTCACAAATAATCATACAAGAATGAGTCGACTTTAACGTAAAAACTAAAGTTTTAACTGGAAATATAGGATGTCAAAATAGGACTAAGCAGAAACAAATTGAAGACATGTAACCGCCATAGATGCGAAACCTATCGATTAAATCACTAATTGATAGAGAAAAAAATCAGGTACATATACCTTGTCCAAATGAGACTAAGCAGAAACAAATTGAAGACATATAACCGCCATAGATGCGAAACCTATCGATTAAATCACTAATTGATAGAGAAAAAAATCAGGTACATATACCTTGTCCAAATGAGACTAAGCAGAAACAAATTGAAGACATATAACCGCCATAGATGCGAAACCTATCGATTAAATCACTAATTGATAGAGAAAAAAATCAGGTACATATACCTTGTCCAAATGAGACTAATTAGAAACAAATTGAAGACATGTAACCGCCATAGATGCGAAACCTATCGATTAAATCACTAATTGATAGAGAAAAAAATCAGGTACATATACCTTGTCCAAATGAGACTAATTAGAAACAAATTGAAGACATGTAACCGCCATAGATGCGAAACCTATCGATTAAATCACTAATTGATAGAGAAAAAAATCAGGTACATATACCTTGTCCAAATGAGACTAATTAGAAACAAATCGAAGACATATAACCGCCATAGATGCGAAACCTATCGATTAAATTATTAATTGATAAAGGATAAATAATCATGATTCAAAATAATCATAATTCAAATAATCATTTACAAGGTAGATACCTTGCCGCAACAGACGCGAAGCCCATCGTATTGATCGATAGAGGAATAATAATCATAATTCAAATAATCATTTACAAGGTAGATACCTTGCCGCAACAGACGCGAAGCCCATCGATTAAAAAATCAATCGACAGAGGAAAAAGAATCATCATCATTGAAAATCATAATTTAAGGTAGATGAACCTTGTCTAGATAAGACTATGCAGAAACAAACTGAAGACAAATAACGTTAATAGTTCCTACAGTTGGTCTAGTTCACTTTGACTGGACATATTATAAATGCGCTGTCAACATATACAGCAATATAAATTGAAAAGTCAAATGCGAGATAAACTACGATTCAGTGGAATGAAGAGAATTTGTCTATCAGCAATAACCTTAATAATACGCAAGTTGATTTGAGTTAAGATTGAAAACAGACAGGGTAAAACCGAAGCTCAGACCACAAGAAGAATGTGAGAAATATTTATTTGCCGATTGCACATACACTAGATTCAACTATGTTTAGAACTATACGGTCATATCGAGTGACCCCAGTTGCGATTATTTGATATGTATAGCCATTCTAGACTAATCATATGCAGAACGAGATTGGTATTCACATTTAAAGTAGCTGACAAACAGTGCAACTGTTTCACCAGATTAGAAGTCAAAAAGATCCCTAGCTGAAAAACTAACAGGCGGAGAGATTATGATACTACGATAAATATATTGTCGACGTATAAAGAAACTATGATTTTGTCGTTTCCTATTGTTTTATGAAAGACACTAGTGTTTGCTTTGCTTTCATTTAGTCCTAGTTTTGTGAATATTTTCGAGATATGTCTAAACCATTGGAATCCACTTTGTTTCAGTCTACAAAGTGCTTTATTCAATTTCCAACATTGTGGTTATTCAACTTCCAACATTGTGGTTATGATATCGTATGCACTATATCTTGAATCGTATTGACGTTGACTTCCAATGTTTGTTGAAATTCATTTATTAGTGTACTTAATTCTGTGAAAGGTTGTCGATTATAATCTTGAGTATGGTACCTACTTAAAACATCAGCGATAATATTCTCAGTACCTTTGATATGATGAATTTCATAATTAAATGACCTTATGTAATTTAACCATTGGTACAACCGATTCACGATATGAGAATTTGATAACTCCTTGTCTGACACTTGAGAAACTTCTGGAGGGGTCGAACATATATGAATAAATCATCTTGCAAGTCCGCATTGAACAGATCAATTTAGATCAAATTCGCTAATATACAATTACGCAGATAAAATTCTGTCAAATTAGATGTACCCAAACTAACATTTTACTTCTTGTTTCTCGTAATTTGAGCAAGTGTCATCAAAAATCGTACCCCAATTTTTAGGATGGCAATCAATCAACGTTGGAAACCACACCATCAGGGTGCTTGAAGTTTACTCGGTGTTGCAGTCTCCTTCATTTCATTAATTTAGATCTAGGTAAATCATTGATGCATCATAACTCAAGTATTCAAAGCTAATGTTGCATCACTCGTTAAAGCTATGTGGTTCATAAGATTTTTCAGGTTTTGTGGTTTACCTTTTCGACTGTTAATCTTTCAACTATATATGGCTGCGAAAACTGTTTTTGTTGTAACCAACGGTGGTATGGCGTGTGTTCAACATTGTCTCAGTTAGTGTAAATACATTTAGTGGTACATTTAAATAGAAATATCCACATAAGAGATGCTAAGAAATAAAACTAAAAGTTCTCTTCAAAATGACAGCTATTGTTATTCAAATACAAATATACATCCACTTTTATTTCTTCATAGTCAACCCCACTTGTCAACACGATCAGACAGAGCATCAATTCATCTACTCTGTTTCTTTATGCTCGCAGTAATAATACGGATAATTGTTTGTCATTAAATAATTGGAATACCCTTGATTAGGAATTGGCGTAGGTGGCGGCATGGGAGTAGGAAACATAAATGGATTAGGAGGGTATCCGTAAAAGTACGGCATCATGGGTTGATAAAACGACGCATTATGGTTTGTTGACGCCGATTTCGCACTGTTCAGTTTGTTGCTTGTATTTGCATTCAACTTCTGGATGGCGAATGAGGATTGGATAATCACGGGGTTGAAAAACTTATCGCTGATATTGACAAACTTGTTATTTGTCATTAAAATCGATCTGATTGCCATTTTAAACGTCTTGTAAAAGATAAACCCAATCTTTCCCAGCTTATTATCGTCCTCATCCTCGTGGTAAAACTGCGGCTTTATGATTTTTGCCGACTTGATAACGCCAAATTGTTTCCAGAAATGTTCCCATGATAAATCGTCATTATTGAACAACACCGGCAAGTTGTTAACGTAAATGTTTGTTTCTTGATAATTTAAAGTTTTGAAAAAATTGTTGACAACAAAGATTGAATTTGGATACATAATTTCAATGACATCTTCGTCTAAAGATAAGTAAAAATTGTGCAAATATGAAAATATAAAATGCTTATGCTTGTGCTGGGCAATATTTATTGAAATTTTATTGTTATTTTCTCCATCATTTTCGTTAGATATCTCATTTAGCGGCGGCAAATTGTCAGTATCAAAATTCAAAAATTCGTCCCAGCTTAAATCATTTAAATAATAGAGAATCCTCAAGGTACTTTCAATTAGGTTCCCATGCAAATTGAATTTAATGAATCCAAAATCAAAGCATTTTATTTCATTTGATTCATCAAACTTGTCCAGAACTGGAAAGTATATACACTCTATGGTGCTTTCAAATCTTCTAAATTTTTCAAGAAATTTATCAAAATCTTCTATTGATAGATGAGCAGGAAAGAAATTGGATAAGTTTTCGACAATAATCACATTGAAATTTTCGTTGCATGAAGATACGGACTTAACCATCGAATTAGACGCAGCTTGCACGGGAAGTGTACTTTGAAATCGTTCTCTCTTATTCAAGTATTTGTTTAAAAACAATGGTATGTTCGTATTTGTGTTAAACATGTTTGGAACATGCTTATTAAATTTTTCAATCAATATCTCGACATCCAAGTAATTGTCAAATTTGACAATGGCATAACTGGATAAATTATTGGAATCGTTACTAAATATTTTCACCTCCATCAATGATTTGAAAAAGCTATTATCGTTCAAAAACTCAAACAACTTGTGTTTTGTATTATCATTCTCCTTATTGATTGTAATGCTTTCACTATCATCAATGAACATCAAACTGCTTGACAAGTTTTTAATAAATAGTATCCCTGGATGTGATACAAATTTTGAATAATCAAAATGAAATTCAATGTCTTTTTCGTATAATTTGTAAATCAATTCATCTAGACATTCTTTTGTTTGAAAATTAATTATAAAGCTCATATTCTCATTGTCCAATTCTTTGTAAAAACCAATGCCGTGGGTGCTGGAAATAAATCGTTGAACAAACTCTTCATCTTGATTGACAACTTTGAGTATTACTGGAAAACTACAAAAATTACCATTCACATTCTTGTCCGTGAATATATAATTGTTTAGGCATTGTATCACTTCATGGTTTACTTCATTTTCTTCGTTTTGATGATGCTCATGCTCTTCTGTCGAGTCACTTGAGGCCAGAGACAATAGCTGAGACTCCAAGCTGCTTTCCGATATAGTAGTGTTTGATAAAGTTGGAGATGGGGGTTGTTTCATACAAATAAGATAATAATAATCTAAAAAATGTTATGGCGGCAAAAAATAACTAAACAATAAAACCCCCCCAAAAAAGTAACTAAAAATAAATAAAACGTTGAATCAAAATGTTCAGTGTGTTAAATGATGCAACTGATAGACACTAATGATTTTTTTGGTCTGACAATTAATAAATTTGTAAAACACCTGTGGTTTCGGACTTACAATGCCAAAGATTAAACTTTATTTAAAATCGACAAATAAAGATAAAAGCAATCAAGGTTGCTGTATATGTAGTGTATTCAAGCGTAGTACTTTTTTTGTTATAAAGTTTATCAATGTGAATATAACTTGATCAATTTCAGCCAGTGTGTGTATATGATGATGTTCAATAAGAAGTCGTTAATAAAAAAACAAACTGGAGCAAATGATGTTTTATGAATCGAAAATGTGATTGGAAACTAGTTTGAGATTGGAAAAGGATGAATTTATTATTTAAGCTTTTGGTAAAACAAGAAAAGTTTCAAAGTTCAAGGCAAGTCTTAATGCTTTATATATAATGGCACCAAAGATGTTTATTTGAATTGTAATTACTCCTGATTATTGTTTCCTAATACTGAAATCACTACATTCACATTGTATGGTTAATTAATGTGCAAAGACTTGCACTACCCTAAGGCGCTTTCATGTACTTGCAATCTAACAAATGCTCATACTAATATAATAATAATACACAGAAAAAAATATCTTTAGAGATTTCTAGAATTGGTCAAGAATGAACCAAATTGTACAACAAATCACGCTCAACTCAATCGACTACACAATTATAATATCCTACGACTTCAGTATCAACAAAAAAGCACCAATCACAGTTTACATCAACCAGCTAGGAAACCTGTCCATTGGAGAATACATATACACAATAAATGGCTACTCAACAGATTTAAATACCTCCGCTTCTTCTACATCAGATCAGATTAAACTGTTGAATCAACTACTAGTTAAAAAATACAATGTGCCAGTATATTTGAATATCAACGGAGAGTTGAATTGTTCAAATGTCGAGTTATTCAATCAAATTTGCCTGTTGATTAAAATCTAACATGTCTTTTGATGTACATGACCAGAGAAAATTATATATAACTTTTATTCACCTAACTATAAATAACTGAACTTGGAGCATCAAACTTCCATTGGACCAAAGTACTCAAGTTTGACATTGAGATCTTTTCCATTTAAATACGTCTTTACTTCTTTCATGAATTCTCTTGGACCTAATAGATAAACATCATCATTGGGGGTTATAAAATCTAAATCTGAAAGTTTTAACCTTCTATTTTCAACCTTGTCTATGATAGTAGTTGATTTATCATCCGAGAAAAACTCAATGATCTCCATACTGTCTGATTTGATCGATTTCAACCAACTTTCAAATGGTCTACATACATCACTTCTGTTGCAATTGATAAGCTTGATGTTTCTCTTTTGTTTGATACCAGATTCGATGATTGAAACAATTGGAGTTATACCTATGCCTCCAACTATACATACTAATGGTTTGTCACTTTGGGAAGGATCATAGACAAAATTTCCATTTGGAGGAGCGATTTTCAAAATGTCGCCAACTTTCAAATCGTTATGGACATAACTTGAAATCTTTCCATTCGGTAAATGACGTACACTAATTCTGTATTGATTATTTTTGGGTATCTCAGAAATAGAATATTCTCTTGAAATTTCAAATTCTTCATTGGGTAAATTCCATCTGATACATAAGTACTGACCAGGTTTACTCATAGAAATCTTGGATCCGTCTTCAGGAGTCAAGTAAAGTGACTTCACATCATCACACTCTCTTTCTATTTTTGCAACCTTGAAATTTTTGAATTGATCCCAAGGTTGTTTTTCATATTCCTTTTTCTCGGCGTCAATTAAAAGCTTTGCTAAGTTTCCATACGCAACAGACCAAGCTTCAATGAATTCTGGCGTTGCAACTTCTGCAGGTAACAATTCCACCATTGTTTCAATCAAGCATGTACCTACGATAGGGTAGTGCTCGGCGCGGACTTGCAAACCAACATGCTTGCTAACAATCTGCTGCACAAATCCAGTCAAAGGCGATAAATCTTGAATGTTCTTAGCGTAGTTCAACAAAGCAAAAGCCAAAATTTTAGGTTGTCTCAAACTTTTTTGATCGCCGGTGTTGAAAAACGGTTTCACTTCATCGTATCCTCCAATCATACGTTGATAAAACTTGGCAGTCAACGTTTCACCTGCTTGTTCCAAGATGGGAACCGTGTCTAAGATAAGTTTGATTTGATTTTCAGTTAATTCTTGGACTTTGTAATCTGACATTTAAATTGTGTTTGATAGGCTGGAAAAAATAAGCTGGGCGTAGATTTCGCAGCCATGCTGGGCAATTTATACTAACTAAACCAGACCCGACTAAGCTCCATTCCGTATTCATGCTGAATCTGAAATTTTCGCATCGTGAGATTTCTGCCGTGCGCTAATATTGGGTCATGAAAACAGCTGATGTGAGTCCACAAAAAGTGCACAAAAAGATTCTTTTTTTTTGAAGTATTCAAGGTATATTTTCCTATACACTATGTACACAGTTAATATACAGTGTCCCTCTCTCTATACGTTAATGGTGCCGTCTGTCAATGACCACAAAACCTATTTTATTGGTCTCCTCGTGGAGCATAGGAGTCACCGGTGAGGGTATACCTACAAAAGCGTGCACCGCCTGGTTAATTATGACTTAAATAGGACTCAATCCTTCGTGGGCCTCAAACCCGGATAATGGATCAGTCTATCACTCTTTATCCGGTGCTCATCGCTGAGTCATCCTGGAAAGAAGTTTTCACGGAGTCTCACGGGAATTTCTCCGCGGAAAAAACCGTTGAATGGTACGGAATGCAAACCAATGAAAAGAACGCTGATAGTAATACTGATCCAGTGAATAGCAGTGGGGGTACTAGAATCAAGTTTCGACAAACTTCAATTTAAATGGTGTGAATGTTATTATTGAGGTGCTTGAGTATGCGTAATTGAAGATATCAATGTGGGGTTTCATATATATTAAGGGGTATTTTCAAAATTGTTCAACTTTATAAATAATCTTACCATCTTCGTGTCTCAAATTTTTTATTTGTTGTTTGTAATTATTTCTCCAATCGTCAAAAATATCAATTTTAAATTTCAATTGATCTTTGATGACTAAATCCAACGATTCCAAACACCACTTCTTACTGATTTTCAAATACTTTTCATCTACATAATTATACTGGGTCATACTATTGAATAAATTACTTGACCATTTGGACGTCCATGGGTTTATGTAGCTTTCTTTGTTAAAGTCAATCAATTTGTCTATATTATAACTTGGTTCGCTGAGATAGAAATTGCATCCTGATATGACTACGGAATTGAATTTCTTTGGTTTCAAGATCTTTTGGAGTAGTATTTCCGATTTTGCCCCAAACAAATCTATCAATGAAGATGTGATATTTTTCTGAAATGGAAGATCCAAAGTACCTATTTCGTTCAACTTCGAAATTGTATGTTGAAAGTACTTTTTGCATCCAATCAAATCTACAAATGAATCGATCTTGTAATCGTTCAAATTAGATTGCGATATTTTTTCTTCGCCAGTTGGTGTCAAAAGTTTATCAAAAAATTCGACTGCAAAAAAGTCAGGTTTTTTATAACTGATGGGCACTTTTTCTCCTGGAAAATATAAGCCGTCATTAAAAGAATCATATGAAAGCAAATGAACAGTTTTCTTTATTGAGGGATTGTAAAACTTTTTCGTTAATTTGTTTACCAATTCGTTCATGAATTTGGTCGAACTTTCTTTGATAATTAGAATGACGTTCAAATGTTCAATCGCAAATCCTTCTTCAATCAATAATAGTTGTAACAAAGTTAACCCAACATTTGTGTCACCTCCATTGATCAATACATTGTATCTTCTCTGTCCTACATTTGGTTTAAAGTGTTGATAAAATTGCTTGGAATGGTTGTATAATAATGAAATTGACGATAGTTTAGCTAAACCAGGCAATTCAATTTCTTCGTTTATTGGCACCTCCTGATCTCCATCCTCAACAACAAATTCCTTATTATCTTCCTGTGCTCTTAGTTTAATATCAATTTTTTCTAAATCGTTCATTAAATTTTCGTCAACTTTGATAAGTACATCCCTATCTGGATATATGAGCTGAGAAGTAGATAAAGATCCTCTTTTTGAATATGGATCAATAATTCCAAACACAAAATCACCAACTTGATAATTTTTAATTGAAGATCCAACATTTGTAATTACGCCTGAAAATTCAAATCCCAATCCCACTTCAACATTACTTAAGTTTAATAAATATTGATTAATTTTGTAAATGTCGTAAGAATTCAATGATGAATAACTAACATCTACAATCACCGCGTTTGATACAGGAGGTAATTTCAAAGTTTTATAATGAAATTGTAATTCAGTTTCCTTATTCTGAACACTTATATCCTTGATATCAAAAAATTTCAATTTAGATAAATCAGGCAAATCATTCAACTTAAACCTACTATTAGGCTTTTGGAATTTCTCATCAATCAACGGCTTCGGATATGATTTGAACTTCTTTTTTTCCAAGTAAGCTAATTCAGGTGGGATTTTATGGAAAGGTGATGATTTCACTTCGATTTCATTCTTCTTTTCAAGTTGCTTATGATGTTCTTTTAAATCTTCTTCTGGTGGTGGAGCAAATCCTACTGATTTTTTCGGTTTTGATATCGGTTCTTTCTCAGCAGCCTGGTTTTCAACTGGAGTAAATGGAATTACGTTGGGGCTTTTGAACTGTTCTGAGCTGATTGACGAAGTTTCAGAAGGAATGACTTCCTGTGGAGTGTCTGAGCTTTGTCTAAACAACTCTTCAAGCTCTTGTTCTTTATCAGACATGGTGAATTATATAACTCAGGAAGAAAAAAGGTGTACAATTTTTTTGTTTTTACAACCGATAACCCTATCACATCCGCAACAACCATTGATGGGGATTCAGGTTTCAATGCCCCTTTTTTTTCCGACACGACACTGTAGTGATGGTAACGTATTTCATACAACAACAACAACGTCTATCATTAATTGTGGTATTCTGATATCACCAAAGTCGTGCGATCGTAACCAATTAATTATATTTCTTAATTTTAAATTTACAACCACAGAATCATTCCCATCAACCAATTCTACCATGTGGTTAGTCACGTTGATATTCTATATAATCACACTTCTACTATCCTTGTTGGGTATACAATTGCACATAAACATATTTAAGTATCCGATATATCTCACTGTTTCCTTAACTTTAGGGGTGTTTATCCCTTTGTCAGTTGTGTTTTTGTTGCCTATGGATTACGTTGGTTTCAATTACGATGGAAAATTGTGGTTCAGCTTATCAAATGATGTTATCTTGTTACTTTGGAAGATCAATTATTGGGCTACATTTTTATTAACATGGTTGATATTACCATTTTTGCAAGAATTCTTTAGATCTGGGCA
Organism: Insectozyma chauliodis; assembly: GCA_030557115.1. NCBI lineage: Eukaryota > Fungi > Ascomycota > Pichiomycetes > Serinales > Debaryomycetaceae > Insectozyma > Insectozyma chauliodis. Next base: position 34,327 of record JAKTVI010000021.1, on the reverse strand, counting down.
GCTTACGAAATTGTTGAAAATCAAAGATTCCATAGTTACAAACTTAAAATATCAAGCCATAGTCATTGGTATTTTCATTGTATGTGTGATTTATCTAAATTTTGAAATAGGTTTGAACTTCAATTCTTTGAAATTGATGGTAATTGCTTTATCGCATTTGTATTCCTTGATTTTAGCAACTTGGTTAATGGGCCACGGGTTAATAAGCATCCCTAGAATTAAATGGATACAAGGATCTAGTATAAAAAATTTAAATCACAATTATATAAAGCTTCCAAAAATTTTGGATGAATTAGAAGATATCAAAATAACTTTTAAAGACGATATTTTAACGATTATCAAATTGAAGGAAAATTTCACAAACGTTGAACAGTTTGAAAATTTTAATTATCGTGATTGGATATTAAATCTATACAATGCAATTCCAATGGAGTTGAGAGAACAAGTAGAAAAACAATATCTTCATGATAACTCTGTGATTAGCAGAAACGAAATAAATGACCAATTTATGATTAGATTGAATTCTTCATTTAATAAAAACTTACACAAGTTGATTGGAATTGAATCAGAATACAATTTAATCGTTAACAGAATTTTGAGACTAGAAGATATTTTGAATTCAATCACCACAAGGGAATTGACGTTTAGAGTTGACCACTACAAGACTTTGTTGTCTCCAAGACTTAATTTCGTTTATTGGTATTATGTTTTTCCAATACTGAACAGGATTTCATCAATTTTACTAGCCGCTACATCTATTATTATCCTACAGAGTGAGTTTTTCCATTCGACAAGTTTTTCATTGGTTCAGATAATAATCAACAAATTTGACAAATTACCAACGTTGCAATTTTTCACAATGTTAATTTTGTTTTCATACATTTTAATTAGTTCGTTGAATTCTTTAACTAAATTGAAAATCTTCAACATTTATAATTTGGTGGCTTTTAAGTCCGATCCTATAAGCTCTTGTTGGTATACCACTTATATAGCTAGGCTTACCATACCTTTGAGTTACAATTTTTTAACTTTATTTGTCAATCGAAAATCAAATTTTGAAAATTGGTACGGTGAGTCAATACATTTGACCGGATTATTTAATTTGTTGAACAATTGGTTACCCAGATTAATTTTGATACCGGTTTTATTAGCTTTGTTTAATGTCTATGAAAAATTAAAGAAGCAATTAGGCTTTGGTAATTTTTACGATTATTCATGGATTGAGTTTAGCGACGAAGGAAATGAATCAGGCGACCAAGAGATGAAAAGGTTAGACCTATTAATTGTCGAAGCTAAAAGGATTGTGAATAGAGAATTGTCGAAAAGACAATTGAATTTGAAGCCATTCAATTTGACAAGCAATAATTATTCAATTGCCGATTTGAATTACAATAGAAACCAGCAAGAATTTAATGATGGATTGATAAACCGAGATAGAATAGATAATGAAGACGAGAATGATGCTTATTATAACGGGGTGGTTGGGTCCAAGCAAGGTAATTTGTGGAATAAATTTACGAGTAAAATGTCTGGATATTTTAATCGTGACAATACAAGATCTTATAGAGACGAGCCTTTAGAAAATTTCAATTACGATGATGATGCAAACGAAAATTTAATTTTATAGAACAAACCAATATATGTCTTCATTGATTGTGATAGAAAAAGAAAGATTTTAATGACTAAAATTCCGAATATCATGTGAATAAAGTAGTGCTAGAATGTATGGAGTAAATGAGTTGATAGGTTGGGTCGGGTCGATAAACATTAAAATATTTAACAACTGCGCAAAGTAGAGGTGTTTTACTTTTGCAGAATAAGTAACAAACTTAAGAAAACCAGATTAAGTTGATTGGCTGTACATTTCCGTCATCACAGCAAGATCTAACGGCAAATCATCTGAATTTTTTTCTGAGAATTTCTGAAATTAGGATCTAGCAATTACATTCAAAATTGATGATTAATAAATCGTTGTAATTTTAACATGTGATTGTTGCTAGTAAGTTCTTCAGTCTTTAGATCCCATCTCAAAATTACGTAAGTTATTCACTAGAGACCTGGTGCCGTACAATTATTAGATAAGATAACAGGCGTCTTCTATTGTTCTTAGAGTTTGGTCACCATCAAAATTACTATGGGGCAATTAGCGCCAATATTTTCTATGAGACGGAAATTGCAGTCTGTCTTTCAACAAAAGCAGGACATTAAGTTTGTATAGTTTGAAATGCTCAATTGTAGACTTCCCAATTAAGTATCTACATGTTTTTGATGTCTCACTTCCCAGCTAATAGGAGTAACAAAATAAAACAACAATAACCATACTCAACATACAATCAAGACTTAATAAATTACATAATAAATTACATAATCACGAATATTTTTTAGCGACAGTCACGCATATCATTGATTATGTAATTGTGATGATTGTCTTAGATTTTTAAACCTCCCTAACAAGAGAATGTCAAGAATTACCCTTACTTGATACTGATTAAAATTAATAACAAAAGACAGAGTGTGAGAGTGAGAGCAGAAGGGTGATGTTGGGTTTCATTTACTTGCAAGCTGTCAAAATCTGATTATTGGTCGTTGTAAGTGACCATTCACAAGTTACGGGTTTTTTGGCACCCAAAGTTGTGTGATCTTGATTCCAAAGTGTAGAACGAATGACAGTTTTTGAACGTCCGATTGGTATAACCGAATGCTACTCTGGTAACTCGACTTTAATCCCTCACGTATGTAATGTAACGGTCATGTTTTGATGTTGAGCTTGGTTTTCTACTCGTTTACTGAAATTTTCCTCAGACCAAATCTTGGTTGATTTTCCCTGTTGATAAATTTGAATGATAACTTTTTAATTTTTATTTTTTTATTTTTATTTTTATTTTTTTTTTTTTTTTTCAAATTTCAATATTCGATTTATCACCAATCTTTATTTCTTTCGCTGAAGACTTTACCACCTTATACCAATTACACTTTCCGCAATCTGCCACTGTTCAGGATTTACAATTTGGTTCCGATCCATAATCTTCACTTCATATTTGTTTCGCCTTGTTTTGTGTCCCGCTATCATTTATTCACACACACATATAGATAGTACTTGTATTTTTTTCATGTTTGCCTGATATAATTCCTCATTTCATCATGGATTCATCTTTAACGTTCACACTCAATTACGATTTCCATTCAGACAGGTCATTGATCAATCTTTGGAAATTGACCAACACATCCTCGCATACAATATGTTCAAAAATATCATCAGTGGAAAGGTTAAATAATCGATCCTGGAGACTCATAAATTACAAACTACAAAATAGAATCATCACTAATGAAAATAATGATAAAATACGAAATCTACAGAATGAAAATCATTTCAAAGATAATTTGATTGATCTAAAACCAAAAAGATCTCAATTTATTTCAAATAGACCTTCTTTATTTAGTCATTCTTCTAACCTAAGTTTAAACCAAAGAAAGAAATCAACTCAAACTAGTATAGAAAGTGTTTCTTTGTTTGGAAAAGATTCAAGTAAGGAAGATGATGATAGAAATAATGACGATGATGATTATGAAGGATTTCCCGATGACGACGATGATATCAGTGATATATCGGAGATTTCTGACGACGATTACGAAGATGAATCTGACGAAGATCGTAACGATGATAAAATATCACCAAGAAACGTACAAAAAATACAATCAAATAATAAATTCTTTATAGAGAATTCGGCATCTCCAAATAATCGACCAGCAAACGATTTAGGTGTGAAACGACAAGGCTCTTTGTTCAATAATTTCCAATTTGATCAGCAGCAAGACGAATCTAGTAAAAAATCTTCCATCTCATCTTGTATTCCCGAGCAAAGTAAAGATTACGATTCAACAGATATATCGGAGGATGAAGAAGTTGATGATGGTTTAGTAGAGGAAATTGAAGTAGAATCTAATAAGTTGAAACCAAATTCTAATAACGATGATAGCGAATGGTTGAGTGTGAGTTCTGAATCAATGATATCAACAAATAGTTCTAAACATAAACCGTTAAATTTCAATAAGGTAGATCATCAACCACTGGACACATTATCAAACAAATCCTCATCTTTGAGTTCAAGTACAACTTCGACGCTTCCAAAACAAAAATCCTTGTTGTCAGGATTATTTCTTAATGAAATGGCAAACAACCATCAACAAAATAAGCCCAAACTAACAAGATCTTCAACTACAGGAATCTTGACAATTGAACAAACTAACCATTCCAGGCCCTCAATACTATTTACGAAAAAATTCCCATCAGTCACCGACGTCACATTGCACCCACATGGAACTAATTCTTCATTGGCGTCTTCATCTACAGGCGTGAGTAGCACCTACTCATTAAAGCAAGATCCACAGTTAAAGACAAGGCCGAATTTGGTGAAACAAAGCAGCGTGGTCAGTATATCGGATATAAACGTGAGCAAAGTCCCCACCAGTGAGAAAATCCAAGTTGAGGAGCATGAGTTATTGAGCACCAGTTTGAATAAATTTTCAAAATCAATGTCTAATCATTCGCTACGAAACTTGTTGAATAAATCTGGGATAAATTTATCAAAGTTGTATTACACTGGTAAAAACAAATTAAAAGAAAGAAAAGATGAGCCAGAACAACAAGTTAACCAAGAGTTGAAACAATCACCTAGCTCATTAACATCTGTATCTTCAATAAAAATTCAAGCCCAGATTCCCAAAATCGTTGAAACCGACACTGAGCTAAGTGAAAATTTACTAAACGAAGGGTTATCGCAGTCTTTGAAAACTTCGTTATTGTTAGATAATAAATTGGGTAAAGTTGCATTACCTGAAACGGTGATCAACGACGAAGGGTTTACCACCAGACAAGACGGACTACGAGATGTAGACGATTTTGATGATTATCATGCAAAGGGGTGGTAAGAAAGGTAAGATAAATATATAAACGTAAAGAAGTGATGAGTTTCTGAATGTAGATATTTTTTTTTTTTTTTTATCTATGAAATTTTAATGTGTCATGAAAACATGCTACTATGAGCTCTTGGGTGTATCACAAACTGCATCCGACACAGAGTTGAAGAAAGCGTACCGGAAGAAAGCATTGTTGTTGCATCCGGACAAAAATCCCGATAATGTTGAAGAATCAAACCTACAGTTTTCGCTAGTCCGCTCTGCGTATGAAGTATTGAGCGATCCACAAGAACGTTCATGGTACGACTCCCACAAATCGTCGATCTTGAATGATAACGACGATTTCCAAGATGATGGTGTTTCTCACTTGGGATCCATATCGAGTGAAGAGATATACCGGTATTTCAATCCGTCAATGTACACCAAGTTTGATAATGCGTCCGACGGGTTTTACTCTATAGTATCGAGATTGTTTGAACGATTAGCAAGGGAAGAGATCCAGCATGGGAAGTATCACAAAATTTCCGAGTTTGATAGGTTTAAAGACGACGAGAATAATGTCCATGTTATAAGCGAGGAGTTTCTAAAGTATCCGTTGTTTGGAAATAGTCAAACCTCGTACATCGACCAAGTGAAGAAATTTTATCAAATGTGGGGTTCTTTCTCGACGTGTAAAAAGTTTGAATGGAGAGATGAGTATCGATACTCAATGGCACAAGATAGGCGAAGTAAACGATTGATGGAGAAAGAGAACAAAAAAATCAGAGACGATTCGAGGAAAGAGTATAATGAAGTGGTTAAGAAATTTGTTACATTTATCAAAAAACGCGATCCAAGAGTGAAAGCAGGACTAGAGGAAGTTAAAAAGTTTGAAAAGATGAAGAAATTGAGCGAGATTGAAAACGCAGCTAGATTGAAAAATCAGAAAAAAATCGATGAGTTTAATGAGCAAAACTGGCAAAAGTTGACTCCAAATGAGATCGAGGAGCTTGAACAGATGTTGAATGACGAATACGAACAAAAGACAGATTCCGAGTACGAGCAAAGTGAAGAAGACGAACTGGACCTACATGAATATGAGTGTATAGTGTGCAATAAGGTTTTCAAAAACGAGCAACAATTTCAAATCCACGAAGAGTCAAAACGACACAAGAAACAAGTGCGGCAGTTAAAATGGGAGATGAAAAAAGAAGGCATCGAATTGGGTATAGATAACGATAGTGAAGAAAATTTGAGTGATTTTGACACCGCATCAAGTGAGTTCCTGGAATCTGAACAAGAAATTGAACAGGAGGATATAGAGACTAAATCCCTTGAAACGCCGTCCGCTCCCGAAATGAACATCAATGAGTTGGAAGTTGACGATGAGATAGACGAAGATGAAATTGAAATCAACAAGCTACAACAAGAATTGGAACATCTAATGAACAATTCTAAATCTGATCCAATTGACGATGAATGGGCAGCTCCAAAAAAGAAGAAAAAAGAAAAGAAGAAAAAATCCAAAGAAACTACTCCAAAATTAGATGACTTGACTACGGGAAAAGAGTCTTGTACAGTATGCAATGAAAAATTCGACTCGAGAAATCAGTTATTTAATCATGTCAAAGCTAAAGGTCACGCCGCATTGAAAAAGAGTAAGAAAAGTAAGAAAAAATAATTGTGCTAAAGTAACTCATTTCTAACGTTTTAATAGATTCAACTACATTATAGCGGTTGTTTTTTATCAAGAATCGGAAATTTTAATATAAACTATTTCGTTATTTGATTCCAAGTTTTGTAGTCTTCACTTTAGCCAATATGGGCTCATTTATACCTCTATTTCCAGCTCCCAAACCTTGTCCTTTACTCCAACCCAACTTCTCCAACATTTGTCTACCTAAATTGTTGCTATCCAACTCAGGTGCCTCTGCTCCAACAATGTCGCCTTCTTTGAATTTGGCCTTGTTAGATATGGTCCTTGTGTCTTTGGTTTTGCCATTCTTAGGATCGGGCTTTTTGTCAATACGATGGAATATAGGTCTCCCTCTTAGAATTCTCTCGATACTTTGCAAATCGGGATAGTACTTAAAAGTGGCTTTCGATTTGACAATTTTTAAATACTTCCGGACTCCTTGTTGTCCACATTTGTGGACCGACATGTGGTAACAATCGGCTAGTCTTTTTATCGTTTTGTGTGCGTGAGTATCTAGAGTTGGGAAACTCATTGATTGTCTTGATTCATCTTTTAGTAGCAAATCAAATTCTTTCTTTATATCTTTTATGTGCAAACTGGTGGGGTATTTGATGAGCATGTCGTTTCTCAATACTGCCTCTTCAATCTTTTGATCGTGTTTGTGTTGTCGTTTCTTCTTTTTATCCTGCTGGTATTGCCTCAATTGTCGCTGTAAACTTTCTTGTAATTCATCATCTAAGTCATCATAAGTTGATCTATCTTGAAATCCAACATTGTTGGCAAAGACGTCTCGATCGGTGTAATCTATCAATTGTTGTGAACTTGTTTTTGAATACTCAATCAAATCGTTCAAATTTTCATCAGAGTCATATGGATAGTCATCTTCATCTGTTGAAATATAAACTTCAGATTCCTTTTCAGATTCTTGCTTGTCAATCATACCTTTTGTAATGTAAGATAAAAATTTATTCAACCGAGATTGTTTAACTCCATTATTAAGCGCATACTCTATTACTTCGTCCTCATCGATCCATGAAAATGTCTCGGCAAGCCCTGCCAATTCGATTGATTTTATATAGTATTGATTATTGATTCCAAATCGAACGTTTTGAACTTCAATTTTGGACACATCAAATTCGTAATCCTCTTCCAAATATCCATATTCTGGCTCATCATCTGTCATAAGAATCTCCTGTTTATTTAAAAGAATCTCTGATTTTTGACTGGGTGTGTCGATGATTATATCGAGATCTGAATTAGCTTGTTCTTTAAACTCGTTTTCCAAATCTTCTAATCTAGCATTCGATTCTAGTTCTATTGATTCTTCATCTGATTCACCGTCGTAATCGTATAATGTTTCTCCTTGTTGCAAATTGTCATCATCGTCAGATCCATATTTTCCATTCTTGTAAGTGATGTCATCGATATTTTGGTCTGAATCAGAAACCAGATCACTGAAATGATCTACTTCATTTTCACCTACGGATTCAAGCTCGTTGTCAGCTTGATTTAAATCGCTCTCGACTCCATCTTCATCTTCTTCTTCATCTTCATCTTGTTCTTCTTCAGACTTTTCATTTTCTTCGTCGTCTTCAAGTGTGATGCTTCTGAAATCCTCATCTAAAATTTCATCAACATTATGCTTCAATTTCTTAAGTATAATATTTGGATCATAAACTTCTTTGGCTAGCACAAACTCAACAGGTCGATTTCTTAATTTTCTAGACATCAAGTCCCCATGATGTGAATCTGTGTATTCAACTTCGTCAATCATCTTTCCATACTTCCTTCGTCCTATATTTCTAGCAACTGAAGCTAAAGAATCAGGTGGCGGTATGTATATATTATCATCATAGTTCATTAGCTCGTTGTAACTAGTCGACTCATTGGGTGACTTTCTTTTGTTGCCTCTTATCCTCTTTTTGTTATTTGTGAATATTCTACCGTTTGCCTTGGATCCACCTCTTGATCCTTTTCTTCTATTTCCACGCTTGGGCATTTGTAATGATGGCAAGAATGGAAAAAAGTTTGGCACCCGAAAACAGACCGCACATGGTGGGGCGACGCAGCACTTTTTTCTCGTTTACCCTGATAACAATTTTGTTTCTTATCACTCACAATGACCACCACCAACCAAGAGGCAAATGACAACTTGTTTGAGCGACACATAAACAAACTCAATTTGTTCATGAACAACCTTGTTGGTAATGAGCAAAGTGAGTCAACATTGGTCATTCTCGGTCACAAGTTTAACGACGTTCAAGATTCGGATAAATATGTACAGTCGTTGCTTTATTTGAGTTACAGATGTGGGTTTGAAATGATTCCAAAAGCAGTCGATGGTCCATTACCAATACTGTTTTTTCCATCTATAGTGTTTAACAGGTCCACGTTGTTGGCTGCTAATTTCACCAATCTAAGGAGTTTATTCGATAAGGAGAATTTCACGTCTGATTCAGGCTGGGGCTGCATGATAAGAACGTCACAGAACTTGCTAGCCAACACGTTATTGAACTTGAACCCAGAGAAAGATAAAGAGATTATTGATTTGTTCCAAGATAATTCAGGATCGTTGTTTTCGTTACACAATTTTATTAAAGTGGTGAATCAATCGCCATTGGAAATAAAACCCGGCCAATGGTTTGGTCCAAACGCTGCATCTTTATCAATAAAGAGATTGATAGACAATTCAACACAGTCGTCGTCTTTGATTATTCCTCAAGTGTTTATCAGTGATAATTGTGATTTATATGACGACGAGATTTTAGCAATGGTGGAAGAGAAACCTACGCTATTGTTGTTCCCAGTAAGGCTAGGTATCGATAAAGTCAACGAATACTACTATAAAAGCATATTACAATTATTGTCCATCCGATATTCCGTGGGGATATCCGGAGGCAAGCCATCGTCTAGTTTCTATTTTATTGGCTACGAAGTGTGTGATACAATTAATGAATTGATATATTTTGATCCTCATTATCCTCAAATTGTTGAAGACCCAGTTAACATAGCCAGCTACCGATCCAAAACTTATAGTAAACTAAAGATAGATTTGTTGGACCCTTCAATGATGATTGGGATATTATTGCACAACCAGCTGGACTATCTCGACTTCAAAAAGCTATTGATTGAAGAAAAAAATAAAATAATACATTTCCATCCTGAAACTCAACAGGATTTGACATCAAACTGGGAGGAAATTCAAGAGGTAGACGAAGATTTCATAAATTTGAACATCAAGAATGAGACTGAAGAGTTTATAGATTTGAGCGAAAAGAAATAGTTGATACTGGCTGTCAATGTGCTTTTTGTTATGTTATATTTTTATACTTGGCAATGTGATATTTCGATTTCCCGGCATTTCTAATCAAAACTTCACTAGGTAAACCTTTAGTTGCAATTACATAACCTATGCCTGCGAATTTGCCGATATTCAAATTCAATCCTCCAGTAGTCACAAACCCGATGCAGTTAAACTCGCCTTCTTTCAGGTAAATCCGCGCATTGTCTTCGATAGTGCCGTCTTTAAGAATTTCGAGTGAAATCTGGTAAACGGGCAATTTCATGTACACAATCCGGTTAATTGTCTCGATTGTGTAAACATCGTTATGGAAGCTGTTATGAAATGAATTTTCACTGTTGAAAATTTCAATCACGGGATCGTTGACGTCGTTTATTTCATTCTGGAATTCTTTTAATTTTTGATACAAATCTGAGCCATCGAATCCCAATTTTTTCAAGAAAACCAAGTTTTTCAAACTGTTCCAATCGCATTTGTACGCGCTGAAAATCTGGCTATATTTACGCTCGGATTGCTCGAGTGTAACTTGACTCTTGGGCATTTTACTCTGTTTGAGACTGCTAGCTTGTCCCGATATATCATTTTGTATCCAGCCGTCGGTCAAATAGGGGTAATCTCGAGGAAACGTTGGCTGCTGTTGTTCGAACTGGATCTGAGCAATCTGTTTCAACCCGCCGGGGATCACGCTGGGGATTTTGTTCAATTGATGCCATAATGGTAGCACCCAAAACCAAGGCAATATAATACACCACTTAGACGATGCGGTTTTCGATAGCACAACAGGGATGGCGCTGTGAGAAAACTCATGTGGATCTTTGCCGCGTGCAAAATTGCTCCCCAATTGTTTCAACGATAGCTGGTTCTCATAAGATTTTGTTCGGCCTTCGATTGAGAATAATTTGCTTGTGATATTGGGATCTATGAGTTTGGTCGTCTGTAGATTAATAATTAGATCATATGCGTCTTTGTTTGATTTGGGTAGGCAGTTCTTTGGTTTTGGAAATATTCTGGGATCTTTCAAATTAAATGTAAACGTGGTGCCTATTGGAATCAAATTTGTTTCTTTCAATTCAGCAAAACTCGACCAAATACTTTTCACCTCGTCCGGTGTTTCATGAAAATGAAATACTTTACTCAAACATTTTAAACTGAGCGGTCCTGATAGCTCAATGCTGCCCAATGAAAATCTACAATCATCCACTGGGGCTAGTTTTTGGACATAATTGAAAAGGGTCTTATATACAGATGGAAATACTCTTATTAATACCTTACTTTCACTCACGTACATGAAACCTTTGACTAATGGTTTTGAATCAACATAGATCCAACCGTTGTAAGACTTGGTTCCAGAAAATAACGATTCTGGTAACTGGTTAGTATTCAACAATTTCGATATTGTCATTTTTAAATCTTGTTGATTCTTGAAATTAACAATCAAAGTTGAATGGTAGCTGGTGTCAAAACACACCGATTTATATTTGTTTTGTCGATTCATTAGTCTGAAGCATTTCTGAGTTGGTTTGAACGGTATTTGATAATTGTAAATTTTCATCATGTGGAATCGTTTGGCGTGCCAAATGTGAGTTGGTAGCCACACAAACTCGTTTTGTCGTTTTGCATATTTAGCATTCCCAGTAGGATTCGAACTAAGCTGATTGGTACCAGTCAAATCTCTAGAGCCATTAATATTGTTCAAAGTAGGGTTGACAAACTCTGCTTTTTTCAAGTGCTCATTGAGTTTTTTATACTGTTGCCTTATATTTATCGTCGAATCAAAAGGAACTTCGTGTTTTAAGTTCTTTAGTTTGCTTGCTACTTTTAATATTCTTTTTAGCTTGAAAAGTTTGTAGAATCGTCTTCCTTTCAACACTTTCTTTGTTGAGGTTGTTGATGGATTCATTTCTCGCAAAGCTTTATTCCTCATTCGTTTGGGTACTCTTTTCACATTATGAGAAGCTGCTCTTCGTCTCAATCTCCTAGGCAAACTTTGAAAAACTCTTGTGGATGATGCATTCTTGGATTTTAATTGTGATGATTCAAAAGACTGTATTTCAAATTTTCTTGATTTCAAAAACTCAGAAACGTTTAATTTGTAATCGGATTTGTCATAACTAGGATCATCATTTTGCGTTTTTATAGTTCGACTATTATATAATTTGGCCTTCTTTTTGTTTGTATTCATGATGCCGTAAAGGTTATTTTTTCAGTAGGTAGCGATCGACTGAGAATTAACTACTGGCATTGTGTATTGTAAGCTGCAATTCAAAATACTATTTATAACTTATTGAGATTAGAAAAACCGTCCAACAAGCAAAACATCGTCGTGAGAGTTAAATTTGAAGCAAATGAAAAAGAAAAATGCTATTGGTCAATTAAATTTACGGCAACGAGTATCATCTTACTGAATCTTCTATTGATTATTTACTTCTAAAAATCTACTTTTAAGCTCAGATTAAACAATTTTTCAAAGTTTTTCTATCAACCTGTGACTTAAATACCCAAACTCATCAATATGCTACAGTGATTATCTAACAATTTATTGAACAAAAATAGTAATACCAACCAACTCTAAATCTGTTGTGCTTGCTGTCTCTTCTTTGATGCTTTAACGTTGATTTTTATTTCTTTGATCAGCATTTAGTTTGAAGTAGAAGACTATGTGAGATCAGAAGCATTATCCATAGCTCTGTTAACTAAATTTGAATGTTATTTTTGTGTTTGGGTAAATGTAGAAATCATATTGCTAAGCGCTAACTAAAATTTTATTTTCTGTGTACACCAGATTTCTTTTAGGTTATTCACCATTCAAACTTCAATAATATAATAGTACGAGAGAAGAATAAACAAGAATAACCCAAATAATGCAATCAAAAGATCGATGATATATGGTAACTAAAGTGGAGTACGAATTTTGGGACATTTCTCATAAACAGAGCAATCGTCAAAGTGGACTCAAAACAGATTGACAATAAACATCAGGTGCTATTTCTCAATGAACACAACTACTGGCGTTCTTAAAAGTATTGACAAAGATTCATTTTAAGACTAGTAGTCTAAAAGGGTGTCTTTTTATAATTCATCGTTTTTGCTGTAAACCATATAGTCTTTAAACAACCCATTTATTGTAGTAACTTTATATTTATTGAGCTATTAAATTAAAGTTACCAGGATGACTGATTGCATTTGTATACCACTCTTTCAACTTTAGATAAACATAATATTGAAGTTTGGATGTTTGAATTGCCGCCTAAGAAATCTGGATAATCAAATGTACGGGGAACCTATGTCAAAAAATTTTCCTTCAAAGCCCAGAGCTTAGTAAATTTTTAAAAAAGTTATAATTTGAAGATTCGAACCGTTATTCAGTTATATAGGTCCCAAATTGTGTGCAATCGAAGATTTCAGCAGTGAAGTCAAACTTCACGGGATATAATCATACAAAATGAGTAAACTAGGCGTTCTTGACTAAACTTTAGCTTCAATTGAGGTTTATTGATAAACAAAGACATGCTTCAATGCTTAAATGCTTAAAACAGGGATCTTAAATTATCATTCTTGGATGCTTCCTCAAATTAAAAAGGTATGTGGTGGTAAATAAGAATTTGTAATTTCTGTGAACGATGTTACATAGGATAAAGCACACTTAGTTCAAAGGTAATTTTCCAGATCAAAAAGGTTCACTTTTGATAATGAGTTTAGTAAAGTGGTGAATAAAACTGCAAGTATCGCAACTTCAATGAGAGACCTGACGTAGAATGAGCTGAAACCACGCTAAACAACAACGTGAATTTAAATTAATTGCAATACAGCTGTGCAACTCTTGCAAATTATCGTTACGTATCTTACAAAGGCCATCTTTCATTATGAGGGTTTTTGCATTAATCATTAATCAGCCAGTCACTGACTTTTGAATAGTTTGGTTTTATACTTAAGAATAAAGTTGAATACTGTAAATCACAAAAATACCGAACATAAAGCGGTTGACACCATTAGAATACATTACAAAACCTCTACATATTAAGAGTATGTGTTAATAATTTGAAGCAGTCAAACCAAAGATAACCAGAAACTCGTAAACCGATGCTCCAATTACCTGTATGCGCCCCAAACAGTAATATAATTGGTTTTTCGGTTTGATGAAGACACACCTGAATTCAGTTGTTTCGGGCCTCCTCAACTTTATCTGCTACAATTACTAAAAATCATATTCTTCATTATTTGTTGTTTATATTAAATCTATATTTTAATAGAATGACGTGCTGTATAGGGTTTGTAAATGGGTATGATCTTTTTGCCATTCAGTCAATATATTCATCATTTGGTCCTCCAACAAAATATCCGACTTATCTTCAATCTCCTCATTATCCCTCTCCTCAAACTGTTTTTTCTTGAAATCGTGAATCATGTTGATCAATTTTAATATCCCTTTACCTCCAATAATGGCGTTCTCATTATCATCTTTAATCTCCACGTTAATCACATGCACAATCTGCTTGCAATCATTGGGATTGCTGTTATCTGAGTACATCCTAAACATTAGATCGTCAATCACAGAGTCAAAGCACCTCTCTTCACATGTGATTACAATATCGAACTTACCAGCATACGCATTGGTCTCCCACTTCTCAGGGGCAGACTTGACATTTCTATTCCTATCCAACATCGCAAGTAACCCGTTGGACTCATACATCTTCCTGTACGGCTGATTGGCCAAGTCGTCGTATATGTCCTGGTAGGGAGTCCCAAAATTGTAGACATTGGGTTTATCTATCGACGGACCAGGCAACCTGACCGCCGACCCGGTGCCGAACGACTTCACGTCGTAACCGTAATCCTGTAGCTGTTTATGAGCCTCCATAGACCTGTTGTTGTTGGACGCACACACGGTACATATCTTGAGGCTGTCTGTCACCACCATATTCAAATAACTGTTGTTTGTTAAGAGTTTGAAATTTTACATCACGCGTCATGTGACTTGAAAAAAAAAGCCCGAGCCGCAACAGACAGCGCACGAGAGTATAAATAGAGGTCAACGTCGCCCATCTTCTTTTTTTTTTTTCTTCATACTTACCTTGAGATATTATGGGAGATCACGTAGTCTCGTAATCATTGTTAATCAGTCTAGAGACATTGCACGATCCCGTTTGTGGGTCACCGTCATAGGCGCCATGTTATATTAACAATGCCAACTTTCGTTAATAGTCTGTACCTGTGGTTTTGATGATGGATTCAGTCTACCATTCCTTATCTCTTCGGGGATTTGGCTGGTGGTTGGAAAAGTCATTCTTGATCCAGGTATGGATTAGAAAGTGTGGGTCTTTTAATTTTTGATTTCATTTGATAAATTACTTCATTTTATGAATATTTATATTACTTTTTTTTTAGAAAAGTTAAGTTTGGTGATTTAACTTGTCTAAAAATGAGACATGTATATATTCTATGTATCTTTTTTAATATATTTGGAGTTTTCCCATATTTTCATTAGTGAGTTTTTGAACAATGTGACGTTGTAATCAATGATGGTCAATGATTTCTCTATTTCATCGTTGTTGGACCTTTTCTGTAATATTTCATCGTAAGTTTCATTTGTATTGTTTGCAATTGTTGCGTTTTCATTTCGTATCAACGCAACCAACGCCAATCCTCTTATCATTTGTTTCAAATACAATACCGAGCCATTTGATAAATGACTTATTGATTTCAATTCTTTTGATTTCTCAGTGGAACTACCATTTTCATTTTCAATATACAAATCGTCCAAATCAATCGATATGTCAATGAACTCAGCACACACTTCATACGTTTGAATATCGACCGGTCCTGAATCCGTAGCGACGTAGATCTTGGAATTGATATCAAACAAAAACACTTTATCTATAGACGAGTGACTGACTAGATTATCCAACATGTTTTCCAAACTGGGCAATTCTGGGATTAATTTCTGGACTATTCTTGAAAAGGCCTCATAGATGGAGTGGTCGAATATCGAAGTTAGGTAGAATGCAACCTGTACACCCTCTAGCCCGAGATCAAGTAGCTCGTCTCCACATCGTTGCATGATATCTCTCTGTGCGTCCAACCGGTAGTCCTCGCTCAACCCGTCAACCTTGTGGATCAACACTTCAATCTGTATCTTGGGATTGACCTTAACTGCAAACTCGATGATCATGGATAAGTTGGTCAACGCGTTTAAATACTCGTCTTGGGAGTCGATGACGTACACGAGGGCGCCGATGGAGCTGAACAATCGTTCGGAGTCCATGTTGGGCTCAAAGTAGTTCAATTGCCCCGGCAACTCCATCACTGATAGGTCGATCAACGATGAGAACTGCTCGGTGGTTGGTTTTGACGTCGACTCGAGGTACAACGTATCCAATGGTTGCATGTTGTGGAAGACCACTTTGCATATCGAGGATTTCCCACCTCTTCGTAACCCCATTAGTAATATTGTTGCATGCTGGTCGTTGGGATTCGGTATCAACGTTCCCTCCATAATAGATAGATAGATAAAAAAAAAGTCACTGGTTATATTTTTTTTTCCAGAGTGCGTATAGAAATGTATATTTACTATGGTCTCAATCTCCTTGGGTCTCTTGGGAACAACGAGGCACGACGGATGTTTTTCAAATCTAAAAAGAACATCACGACTCTTTCTAACCCAATTCCTCCTCCTGCGTGAGGTGGACATCCGTAAGTGAAGGCGTCTACATAATCGTTCAAACCAGGCACGTTTGGATCAACTTCATGTGCAGTCATTCTTTCTCTCAACAAGACTGGGTCGTGAATACGTTGTGCTCCCGATAAGATTTCCTCACCTCTCATGAAGAAATCGTATGAGTTGGAGTATCTTGGGTCTTCAGAGTCCGGCATGGTGTAAAATGGTCTGACTGCTAATGGGAATTTATCCAAGATGTAGAAATCAGTGTCGTATTTGTCACGTACCAATTTTCCTAACAATTTTTCATTTTCAGTACTCAAATCTTCGAAATCGTCAACTTCTTTACCTGCTTCTCTCAACATTGCAATACCTTCTTTGAAATGTAATTTGACCATTTTACCATCTTTAGGAATTTTAAATTCTTCAACGGGGAATTGTTTTCTAACTGTAGATATTTCTTTACCAAATCTGTTTTTCAATTCTGTGAATATGAATAAGAATAATTCTTCAAGAACTTCCAATACTTCATCGTAATGTTCTTCAAAAGCCATTTCCAAATCTAATCCGGTAAATTCAGTCATGTGACGATGGGTGTTTGAGTTTTCAGCTCTGAAAACTGGCGCAACTTCAAAAACTTTTTCGAAATCTCCTGCAATCAATTGTTGCTTATAAAGTTGTGGTGATTGGGCCAAGAACGCAGATCCTTTGAAATAGTTAATTTCGAAAACGTTTGAACCACCTTCTGAAGCAGCTCCAATGATTTTTGGTGTATGTATTTCAACAAAGTTCTTCTTGGTCAAGAATTCTCTGAACAATTGACAAACACCAGATTGAATCTTGAAGATTGCTTGATTCGTTGGTGTTCTTAAATCAATGACTCTTGCGTCTAATCTGGTATCCAAATTGACAACAGGTAAGCCCAATTCTTCTGCTTCTTGTTCACTTCTACTTGCATCCTCAATTAACAATGGTAATTGTTCTGGTGTTTCTTGAATCGTGAATATCTTTTCAACTTTAATTTCAACGTCTTGAACAGTGGCACTTTTAACTGGCTCTTCGACTTTAGAAACAATACCTTCCACTAAGACAATACTTTCCAAATTGATTGATCCTGTCCATTTAACCATTTGTTTACTGATAGCTGTGGAATCAGTTTCTTTATTGGATTTCAATAATGCTTGGATCAAATCACTTTGTTGTCTCAAAGTGAGGAAAACCATGGTAGCACCTTGTTGTCTAGTCTTGTGAATTCTAGCTCTGAATATAACTTTTTCACCATCATTTGCTGATGATAAGTCTTTGATTGAGATTCTTTTGTTGTCACTTTTGGAACTGGAATTTATAAGTGGCAATTTACCGTAGTTTTCTTTTGCTGGATCATTTGCTGCTTCAGCTTCTCTAGCTTGTTTCTCTTTTAACAATTGAGCTTCTCTTTCTTGTTTCTTGGCTTGTTTTTCCTTCTCTTTTTGCAATTTTTTTAAAGCTTTTTTGGATAAAGGTTGGCCGTCTTCTCCAAGAACAACCTCTTCTTGAGTTTCTTGAGGTTTTTCCTCTTTAATTGTCAATTTTTCAACTTCTTCAGCAGACATAATTAGAAATGAAAATTAATTACAGATTAAAATTTTTTTTGATGAATCAGAAAAATAATGTGTCATTTATTCGTTTGGTGTACACCGTTGTTTATGCAGTTCTTGTTGTCTCTTCAACCCTTCCTTAATCATTCGTTGTCTTCTGTCTTCTTTGGATTCCCAATTGGTTTGTTTTGGAATTTCTTTAGGTTGTTCGATTAAATTCTCAATAGCATTATGTAATTGCTGCAATTTTTTGAAATTTTCTTCAAATCTTTCCAACGATAACTGATCTATATAATCTAGATAATCTTTTGTTACATAGCAGTACAAATTCTCATCATCATCTAGCTTGTAGCCTATTGGAATATCTAATTTTATCGATATTCGAATTGCAACATTAAAATTTGAACCTATTCCACTCTCTCTAAACCCATTATTCATAGCTACTTGATATAATTTACTAGCTACATCAAAGTTTCTACATTTGACATGTAAAATCAAAGCTTCAAATTTATATAGAATGGACCTTGAAGTGGATGAAGGAAATTTGTCAGTGAAATTGAATGTAATATCATTTGACCAGTTCTTGACTGACTTTGAGTCATGAGTCACGAACAACCATTGTCCTTCGTTTCCCTTCGTGATTATGTTGGATTTTTCTTTATGACCTTCTAAAAAGACAGACACCCTACCTGAACATGACGATGTTGTGACCAAGTCTGGATGTGAATTAATTAAGTTTATTATAGGTAAGCACAACTCATCAATTGTTCCTTTAGGAGAAAGGTCAAGTTCATCAGAGCTGATCTCTTTTAGTATGCTTTGTTTTTTTTGATCAAATGAGTCTTGCATTATTATGTACAAAATATTCTATTATTTTTTTTTTTTCTCATTTCAATGAATTGAGAAACTTGATCTCATCATCTTTTGAAAATTGAAAAATTGTTCTAATTACAGGTAAAAGTAGTTCTCGTTGTTCCTTATGCTCAAAAAATCCTAATAATACATTTTTAAGATATGCAGTGTTTGTTTCGGGGTTTTCTTTTGGCGGCGGCGTTGGTGTGGTATCTATTTCTTTGGTTGTTTCTTGCATGTTTTTATATTGTTGAGTTAGTAACTTGTAATTTTTAGACACCCTTTCAAATTTTAGGATATTTTCTTCATTCAATTTTTTCAAATTTTTATTTGTAGTTTCGATTTCATTAATTGTGTTTGAGGATTCAGATAAGGCATTTCGTAAAGTTTTAATTGTTGATTGTAGTTCAGTTACTAATTTGGAGTTTTCATCGAAACTGGAATCTTGTAATGAATTTTGCCTCGATTTTTCAATCCTTAAATTTGTTTCGTAATTTTCAAGTTGTTCTCTTTGTCCATTTATTCTCAACTTCAACTCGTCGAGCTCTCTTTGTTTCTTCTTCATATTTAAATTTGCACTTCTTTCCAATTCAATTTTCTCATCATTGAGCTTTTCCAATTCGTATTTGAATTCTTGATCCTTTTGTTTGATCATTTCTTGAAAATCTAACAACAATCTTTTGATGTTTGAAGTTTCTCTGTTTTTTTCACTCAACAAATTTCTAGATTCGTCTAAATAGTCTTGTAAATTCTCAATTTTTTGATCATAATCTTTGGATTTGAATACTAGTTCATCGTATTGCTTTTTGAATGAAATTAGATCATTTTTCGAATTGTTTTTATCACTTGATAATGAATCGTATTGACTTTTTAACATAGAGTATTCATTCTTAATCTCTTGTTTTTCTTGTTGAGTCTTGCCGAGTTGAGTGTTTAAAGCTTGAATACTTTCCAACGATAATTCTTGTTTAGTTAATATATCGTTCTTACTTTTCAATAAATTCATCGAAGATGTTTGTAACTCTCCATTAGTTTTGGTCAACTGTTCAATCTTTTCACTGAGTTGTTTCGACTCTGTGGTTAAATTTTGGATTTTTTGTTTCAAATCGCTTATTATTTGATCTTTATATTGCATCGAGCTCGTTAACGACAGAATTTCTAATTTTAAGGATGAATCGTTATTTTTAAATTTGGATAACTCTGTTATACGTTTTTCTTGCTTATCTTTTTCATCTTTTACGTTTTCAAGTTCCTTCTTAATATTGTTTAAACTGGATTCTAAATTGCTTTCAATTTTTAAATGTGACTGGATTTCCTTTTTATGAGTTTCTTTTGATTTTTCGAATAGTTCTTTGTTTTTAGATAAATCGGTTTTCAAAGACTCAATTTGATCATCTAACAATTTTATCTCTTTTTGGTTATTTTTAAACTTTGTTTCCCAAGAGATGTCTCCATTGTTGGACTTTAGTTTATCTTTTGCTGTGACTAAATCATTGCCGATTTCTTTCACCAGGTCTCTTAATTCTTCAATTTCTTCGTCTTTTTCTTGCAATTTGATTCTCAAATCTGATAACAATTTAGACTCCTCATTCAACTTACTGAGTTTTTGGTTCAATTGATTTATTTCATTTTTCAACTGATTTACTTGCTTGTTCTTACCACCTTTACCGGGTTTTGAATCTTTTTCGAGAAGTTCTTGCTTCAATTTGGTTATTTCTTCATCTTTTTCTTTCGTGATAGTTTCAACATCCAAGCTTTTATCTTGAGTTCCGTTTTTTTCTTCATGTGACTTTTCCTTAGTTTGTAAATCATTGATTTGATCATTTAATTCTGAAATTCTTTCTAAATCAACTTTTTTACTGGCTTTCAACTCCTCTAGTTCTTTTTTCAATCCTTCAATTTCTTCCGTTTTTGATAAATTTTCTTTATCATTTACATTCTTGAGATCGTTTATCTCTTCTCTCAATTTACTCTCTAAACTTTCGTCTTTGACAATTCGTTCTTTCTCTATGTCATTGAGTTGATCATTCAAACTCTTTATTTCACTATGCAAATCATCGACTTTATCAGCTTTGAATTGTAGGCTCGAATTGTCTTTATTTAATTTTCTAATTTCATTGTTTAATAGTTTATTCTTTTCATTCAAATTGTTTATAAAGTCGACTAATATTTTAAAATCGGAAATTGAAGATATAGGTGTTATTTCTTGAAGAACTTTTTCGAATTGAGTGATTAGTTCATTTTTCCGCTTTTCGATTTTGTATGACTGCAACAAAAGTGGGTACTTTTCTTCGTA
The DNA here is from genome assembly GCA_030557115.1 of Insectozyma chauliodis. NCBI lineage: Eukaryota > Fungi > Ascomycota > Pichiomycetes > Serinales > Debaryomycetaceae > Insectozyma > Insectozyma chauliodis. Next base: position 13,054 of record JAKTVI010000021.1, on the reverse strand, counting down.
CTTTGCAAACTTCTTCAACTTGGATTTGATAGCTGGTGGCAAATTGTCGTCATCAAACGGTACTGGAGATGGAGATGTTGTAGGAGGTTCGGAATCCTCTGGTTGATTCAATTGTGATGGATCAGGGGTTTCGGTATTTAACACTTTTGAATACTTTTGTAATTGATCCAATTTCTGATTTGACGTCAGTTGTGGAGACTGTTGTTGTTGATCCAAAACAGTCAAATCATTAAGACTCTTTGCCACGTCCTCTGAGAAGTTTTTCAATTTAGAAAACATCGGCTGTGTGTGGATAAAGGGTTGGTTGCAATATTGTTGATCTTGAAAAAAAAATAGGCCTAGTAGTTTTTCTGAGCATTTCTTATCACAACCACGGATAATGGCAAAACAGATCGAACTAATATTATCAAAAATCAAATTCAATTTAAATGAATTGTCGGAATTGGTTGGTGAAAGGTCCAATATGATACTGCTCGACTTGGAACCTTCTAAAAATGACACTTTTGATCTAATCACAAACTTATCAAACTTGGTCAAATGTCTAAAGATGTGTGAAACCCAGTTAGACGAACAACAATTTCGGGAGTTTAAAAGCTATGTGGATCGCTATAATGAGTTATATGGCTCTCTACATCAAGATACGACTATTGATGTCTCAGAATATGAATACGTTTATAAAGAACCGCAGCATTCGGAGCATGAAACCACAAAGCTGGTGAGGTTCAAAGACAATCCAAACGATGAGCCCGAGACGCCAGCAAACGAGTTGATGGGAACGACTGTTTTCAAGCCTTACAAGGATAATTTCGAAGATGAAGAAGAGCAAGAAGATTTCTCAAATAACCATCAATTGTTTGCTCAGCATCAGCAGAGTTTAATGAGGCAAGACGAAGATTTATCTTTATTGCATCAACTGATTAACCGCCAGCATTCAATGTCGCAAGACATCCACCAAGAGATCGATGATCACTTAATAATATTAAACGATTTAGAAAATGGCGTAGATGATTCACAATTCAGATTATCGCATGCCACTTCAAGATTAAATAGATTTAGACAGACAGCAAAAGAGAATGGTAGTCTAATTACAATCATAACATTAACAGTCATTCTAATACTTTTATTGATTGTGCTTAATTAAGGTTATATATTTATTAGAAATTTAAATCATCATTTTCTTCTTCCTCGTTACTGAAAAACCATATGAAGATGATTATATCACCGTAAACAATTAACCCACCTATAATACTCATGATCATTGACCCGAATTGGATCAATCTTGAATGATAAAATGTCAATGGCAATGCTATACCACTAATTATTAAAAACCCAGTCAAATGTTTACAAAATTCTTGCAAGGGGGATTGGTTGGATTGGTTTGAAGATTGGTTGTAGTCATTGAAAGTCAAGAAGTTGTAATCCCTAGAGCTTTCAATCAGGTTTGCTAATAAGTTCGGCAATGGAGCTAACAAGAATATTAAAATGACCCATAGAGGCTTGTAGTTGTTGAACAATGCACAAGATAACAATATCAATAGAAAACCGGATGCTAGGAAAGCCGAAAGAAATATTATCTTATTGAGCGGATTCATGGGGGATGGTCTGTTGTTTGGCGAGAGGTGGTGGTGGGATTGGCGTGGTCGTTTGGCGTTGTAATTTTTCTACTGTGAGAATTATTGCCAATATTTAACTACTATTGAGATTTAGAATCTGCAAGACAAGGATCTTGCAATTCATTCATACAGTAGAATTGTTTTCTCATGTAGCTTCAGATAACGTAGTGTTTGAAGCCGCCGGGTTTATCAAGTGTTCAATATTTAGAGAAATCGGAATTGATTGTAATGTACCCGCGGCAAGCGATCGGGAGAACAGCATCTCCAAACCAACACCTATCAGCTAAAAGCTCTTTTTAAATTATTCGAATTATATTAAATTACCTATTTCCAAAACCAACCTTTGTTGTCATTTCCCTTGGCATCATTGCCCACTGTTTCTCTATGTTCTTCGACATTGACCCATTCCTTCGTTCCAATAGGCTTGGACTTCATGATCTTTGTCAAAGTACATTCTCCATTATCAAAACACTCCTTTCTATTTTCAAAAAATTTAATTTGCTTTTCTTGCAAATCCGTAAATAAATTGGACTGGACTGAAGACGAAATGACCGACAATTTGTCGTTATCTTTGATTTCCACAATTTGATTACTCTTCTTTCCTTCTTCTTCTTGTTTGGTGGACAAATCTTTTGAATATTTGCTTAAATAATCTTCAATGTTTGACAATTTCTTAGTAAATTGTTGGAATTGGTGTAAGAAGTTGCTTTCGTCGTTTGAATACGATGTTCTGGATTGGTAAAACGAAGGATATTGGTATTTTTCATTGTCTTCGTTATTGTTAGTCCATGAATTTGATATTTCCTTGCCTGTTTTCAATGAGATATCAAACAAGGAGTTTGTAATTGAGCCAATGTTGGATATACACGATGACAATCCATCAAAATATTTGTCCAAGTCTAAGTCGTTATCGTCGTTGTTGCCTTTTCTGCACATGATGAGAAACGTTGGTGGCAATGATAAAGAAATAAAAATTGCAAAATGTTGCCCCTTAAAAACGCTACCAGTGTTATCTGCACCATAATTTTACACCCACTCGCTCACTGTTGGAATAAAACTGCATTCTTTGAACATATACCAAGTGGTTGTTTGTATGTATAAAGTAGATACACTCACAGCTTCTGAGGCAAACTCATTGGATATTCGGTTACTGAAAACCTTTTACAGTAGAATAGAGTGTGTGATTCTAAATCTTTCATATATGAGATAAAACTTGAAGTTAGCATAGCTTTAACATTTGAATGACATAACTCATGTCTTCAGGAGTCTAATAGCAAGAGAAGGACACTACAGGGATGACGGTGTATTTTTTGAATGCGGTAGTATCCATACGCGTAAATGATCGATGAGACTACATAGCTTTCAAAGATTAACGCCTGATTGTGAGTTTTTTGAAACACGTTGGATCTATTGATAAAGGTCACGCTTATACACTGCACACAGTTAAGCATAGGATTTTATCAGAATTAAATGGATTTTTTTTAATTGAATTAATTCACGTTGTCCTAATGTATTACAATGGTTATAAATGAACTTATGTAGAATCCTGAAGATTGTGCTATTAGATCAAAAGTGAGATGTGATGTTGTTGAAAACAACAACTTAGTGAAATTACCTTTTTCAGGCTTCTCGGTGTTTGTAAATAATTGAATGAATTTGCAGCTAGCTCAATTTGGTAGCATCTGTTTTGTTACAATATTTTTCGCTATCATCACTGATCGATGCAAGTTCTATGAAATTGGCTCATAGATATTTCACTACTAGTTATAAGCTACTACAGCAACAAGTGCGAACTAGATTTGCGCCTTCACCGACGGGTTTTTTACACCTTGGCTCTTTAAGAACAGCATTGTACAATTATTTATTAGCAAAGTCAACAAATGGAAAATTCATTCTTCGAATTGAAGATACCGATCAAAAAAGATACGTGCAAGGCGCAGAGGAGAATATTATTGACTCCTTAAAATGGTGCGGGTTCGAAATTGATGAAGGGCCATATGGAATAGGAGGGGAGTTTGGACCTTATAGACAAAGTGAACGAAAAGATATATACAAGAAATACGCAGATATTTTGCTAGAAAAAGGTTTGGCTTACAGATGCTACTGCTCAGTACAAAGACTAGAGAAGTTGAAAGAGTCGGCGAAGAAATTGAAGCCTCCAACAAATGTCACATACGATAGGAAGTGTCTCAGCAGTGACAAGGATGAAAATGACAATTTCGTAATCAGATTCAAGTCTCCGGAAAGTTATCCCTCATTCCACGATGAACTCCATGGAAATTTAAATCTACAACCACAGTATAATTACAAAGATCGTAGGTTTGACGATTTCGTGATCATCAAAAATGATGGAATGCCAACGTATCATTTTGCAAATATAGTGGACGACCATTTAATGAAGATCACTCATGTTGTAAGAGGTGAAGAATGGCTACCGTCGACGCCCAAGCACATAGCCTTGTATTCTGCCTTTGGGTGGACGCCGCCTAAATTCATCCATATTCCGTTGCTCACTTCGTTATCAGATAAAAAATTATCGAAACGAAGTGGTGATTCGGATATCTTGTCACTCAAATCCCAAGGAATTTTGCCTGAAGCTTTAATCAACTTTGTAGTATTATTTGGGTGGGCGCCATCTAGGCAATTGGGTGAGAAATTCAACGAGTTTATGAACATGTCTGATCTTGTCAAACTTTTCAATTTAGAAAACTTAACAAAAGGTAATGCGAAAGTCAACCCATTGAAGTTGTATTATTTCAACAAGCTTTATTTACAAGAGAGACTCAAAACTGATTTTAATGGCGTAGTGGAAGAATATTATCCAACATTCTTACAAATTGCTCCTGACAAAAGTAAAGATTTTTTGATCCAGTTGGTGAAGGCACTAGAAGGAAATCTCACTTGTATAAATGACGTGTCTGAACACTTAAATTACTTGGTGCATGATATAGATTACGCTGTTTTAAAAGTTCCAAATGCAAATACCCACAATATTCTTCAGAAAGCTGTTGATGATGGGGTAGATAATGTGCTCACTAATGATGTGTACAAGAAAAAAGACATTTTTATGAGTTTAAGATTTTCTTTAGCTGGAAATAAACCTGGTTTAACAATTCCTCAACTATTGCTATTATTGAGTAATGCTCAAATTGAAAACAGATTAAAAAGAGCTTTGAAAGCTATCAGTTGATAAAATCCTGTAAATATATATGTAATTGGTAGCGACCGTGATTCTCTCACTCGATAAGAGTTTTTATTCTTTATCAAATGCTGTAATGTCAAATGACTTAACATTGTTGAATGAGTACCAAAAACAAGTTCGACTAAACAACAATACATTAAAGCTTTATGAAAAGCAAATAAATACAATTTTTAACTTGACTAGGTGTAAAGATTTTGAGTCGGTAGAAAACGAATATCAAAATGAGATAAACTTTGAAATTGAAACACCTTCGATTATAAACATAATATTATTATCAATTCAACTTCACAAACTAAAGATTTTGGATGAAAAGTACAAAGTAGAGAGTATAAATCACGTAGCAGATAAGTTGGCAGAGAAAAACGACAAATTGCGAGAAACTCGTCATCAACAAGACACTAGGATCAAAAGTATAATTACCATGTTGAAAGAGAAAGAAGAGAAATTACTAGAAAATCATCATCATGATGTGAAGGTTATAAATGAAAAGACTAAAGAATTTTTGGAATCAAAGTCTGTTCGAGTTGCAAAACAATTCAAAAGGATTCAAATCGAAAAGTTTCAAATACTTCAAGAATTTAACTTTCAAAACTTTATCTACAATGATGGGAATTTTTCAATCAAAAAGAATAAGAAGCTTTTATTTAATTTCCAGCCTATTTTAAAATTGGAGCTGTTTTTAGGTTACAATTTAACGATTATTAATCAATTTTTAGAACGGTTGATCATTCTACAAGTACAATTGAACCAAATTTCGAACTTCGATCTACCTTATCTCAAAGAGCTTATCAGATATTTACCCAGTGATGATTTTTATAATTTGATTCAGAAAAAAGAGATGATGATTCTTGGTGCGTCTGAAGAACTTATAAAAACTGAAGAACCCAAACAAGAAGTAAAGGACATAATAAACTCAGATGAGAAAATTTTGAAACTAGGCAATTCATACAAACTCCCATTATCTTCTAAAACTTTGAACTATCAGCGAAGGGTAAAAAATAGTATTACACCAGAAGATTTGAATAATATACCTGTTATCAAGCACACAAGTTCTTCGTCGCCGGTATCAAGCGGCAAGAAAATCATCATACCTCATAAAATTATAAATAAACCATTTAGAAAATTATCAGTAAAAGATTTTCTAAAATTTTTAGTAATAATTGTCAAGATTATTATCAACTTTCAAGTATTTCTAAGCTTCAATACTGATCAGTTTAAACAATCAAATTTACAATTATCTGACTGGTGCAATTTTGAAAAAATCATGATTGAAATAATTAAATTTAACTCGTATTTTGAATCTCAGACTCAAGCTTCACCACCCAAATCTAACAAGTTGTACAAAAACCAAATGTTCCAAAGCATATTAAATTTTGTTTACCACTCAATGATGAACAATGCAAAAACGAACAAACCAATACAACTACAAGATTTGAATTTAGCAAATCTACTCTTTAACAAACACAGCAACAAAAATTATGTACATGATGATGATGATGACGATGACGACAGCAATTCTTGGGATGTCATTAGTGAAATGCTAATATTATGAATATATAGATAAAAAGACACAATTGGTAGCGATAGTATTAGTATTTTTTGGTCGTGCAATCGGCGCAGATTGGCTAGTTTTGCTTCTTTCAACATCAACGAAATTAAATTAAACTGAATTCTTAATAATTGATAAAGTGATAACCACAAAAATAAGAATCAGCATAATTCACTTCTTGTTCTACTAATAATCCAATTTACTTCTTTATACACAATCATTTATTATGTCGCTTTCAGATAAAGAATTGTATGAATTAAACAAAAAGGCAGTCACAGAAGGATTCAAAATCAAGCCAAGAATCAATTACAACACAGTTGGTGGTGTGAATGGTCCTTTGGTCATTTTGGATAACGTCAAGTTCCCAAGGTTTAATGAAATTGTTAACTTAACTTTACCTGACGGCTCAATAAGACAAGGTCAAGTATTGGAAGTTAGAGGTACAAAAGCTATTGTCCAAGTTTTTGAAGGTACTTCAGGTATAGATGTCAAGAAAACTAGAGTTGAGTTCACTGGTGAGAATTTAAAAATCCCAGTCAGTGAAGATATGTTGGGTAGAATCTTTGATGGTTCAGGTAGACCAATTGATAAAGGTCCAAAGATATTTGCAGAAGAATATTTGGATATTAATGGGTCACCAATCAATCCGTATGCGAGAATTTACCCTGAAGAAATGATCAGTACTGGTATCTCAGCTATAGATACAATGAACTCGATTGCTAGAGGACAAAAAATCCCAATTTTTTCAGCTTCTGGTTTACCACATAATGAAATTGCTGCTCAAATCTGTAGACAAGCAGGCTTGGTCAGACCAACTAAAGATGTTCATGATGGTCATGAAGAGAATTTCTCAATTGTTTTTGCAGCAATGGGTGTTAATTTAGAAACAAGTAGATTCTTTAAACAAGATTTCGAAGAAAATGGTTCTTTGGAAAGAACAACCTTATTCTTGAATTTAGCCAACGATCCAACTATTGAAAGAATTATTACACCAAGATTGGCCTTGACTACAGCTGAATACTTGGCTTATCAAACTGAAAGACACGTGTTGACTATTTTGACCGATATGTCTTCGTATGCAGACGCTCTTAGAGAAGTTTCTGCTGCAAGAGAAGAAGTTCCAGGAAGAAGAGGGTACCCAGGTTATATGTACACTGATTTGTCGACCATTTACGAAAGAGCAGGTAGAGTCGAAGGTAGAAATGGTTCAATCACCCAAGTTCCAATTTTAACGATGCCTAATGATGATATCACCCATCCAATTCCTGATTTGACCGGATATATTACCGAAGGACAAATCTTTGTCGACAGACAATTATCAAATAGAGGTATTTACCCACCAATCAATGTTTTGCCAAGTTTGTCAAGATTGATGAAGAGTGCCATTGGTGAAGGTATGACTAGAAAAGATCACGGTGATGTTTCAAATCAATTGTATGCCAAATACGCCATTGGTAAGGATGCAGCTGCTATGAAAGCCGTTGTTGGTGAAGAAGCTTTGTCGACGGAAGATAAATTATCCTTAGAATTTTTAGAAAAATTTGAAAAGAATTTCATCAGTCAAGGTGCTTATGAAAACAGATCCATTTTCGAATCTTTGGACGTTGCCTGGAGTTTGTTAAGAATCTATCCAAAAGAAATGTTGAACAGAATCAGTCCAAAGATCTTAGAAGAGTTCTATGGTAGAGATAGAGATACCGGAGACGACGATGAAGAAAACGATGAAGACGAAGAAGTGGCCAACGCTGATAAAAATGGTGACTTAATCGATGCCTAAATATATATATATATTGATATATGTGTGTGTACGTTTATGTACTATGTAGATTTACAAACTATTATTATTATTATTATCACTTTTGTTGTTCTTGTTGTTTTTTCAAATTACCGATATAATTGATGGCAGATCCAGCTTTGAAAAACTCAATTTGGTCTTTTGACATTGTATGTTTGGCGGTGATTTCAAACTCAGAACCATCTTTTTTGGTCACTTTCAATTTCAATTGACCACCGTTATTTCCATCTTTAGCAACAAGGTCTTGAAGGTCGAGGGTTTGGATTTGATCTCCGTTCGATATCAAATCGTAATCGGTCTCATTTGCAAATGTTAATGGCAACATACCTTGTTTTTTCAAATTGGTTTCGTGGATTCTAGCAAACGATTTCACCAAGATGATGGTTCCACCGAGGAATCTAGGCGACAAAGCAGCGTGTTCTCTAGCTGAACCTTCACCGTAATTGTGTTCGGCAACAACTATCCATGGTCTATTTTCGTTCTTCCATTTAATCATCAACTCAGGAATGGTGAATGCGTCTCCATTCAAGTCGTATGCAGTGTTGACCAATCCGGTTTCTTTATTGACCGCTCCTATCAAAGTATTGTAACTTATGTTTTCCAAATGTCCCTTGTATTTCAACCAAGCTCCTGCAGCTGATATATGATCAGTAGTACATTTCCCTTCAACTTTGATCAATACATTAGTGGACAATTCTTCTCCGTTCCATGGTTTAAACGGATCTAATAATTGCAATCTGTCTGAGTTTGGTGACACGTTGACTTGAACTTCAGGTTGTGGCTGTGGATTTGAGACTGGGTAAAACTCAGCTCTACCTTTGATAAACCCACCCGATGGTAGATCTTCTCCCTGTGGAGGGTTGAATTTGAATTCCTCTCCATTGTCCAATTTGATCGAATCGGTGATTGGATTGAAACCCATGTCTCCGCTGTAAATCATGGCGGTTACAATATCTGGTGAGGTTAAGAAATTCATAGTATTTCTATTTCCATCATTTCTAGCTTTGAAATTTCTGTTGAAACTGGTGAAAATTGAATTGTAATCATTTGGATCAGGGGTATCTGATCTATCCCATTGTCCAATACAAGGTCCACAAGCATTAGCTAAAACAATGGCACCATTTTTTTCAAATTTCGATATCAACCCGTCTCTTTCAATAGTAGCTCTAATTTGTTCACTACCTGGAGTGACGAAAAATGGAATCTTTGGTTTCAAACCAGCCTTTTCTGCTTGATCTATGATACTTATACATCTTGACATATCTTGATAACTTGAATTTGTACATGAACCAATCAATCCAGCAGACACTTTTTCTGGCCATTGGTTTTCTTTTGCTGTAGATCCAAATTTACTTATTGGAGTAGACAAATCTGGTGTGAATGGACCATTTATATGTGGCTCCAATTCAGATAAATTTATTTCAATGACTTTATCATATTCAGCGGCTGAATCAGCTTTTAAAAATCCAGTTTTCGATACCTGATCAACTATATCTGCAATTGGCGCTCTATTTGTCTCAACCAAATAATCTTTGTGAGCTTGTTTATATGGGAATAATGAAGTAGTGGCACCAATCTCAGCTCCCATATTACATATGGTAGCCATACCTGTACAAGACAAAGTATCTACACCGTCACCGAAATATTCCACAATGTACCCAGTACCTCCTCTTACTGTTAAAATTCCTGCAAGGTTGGTGATGACGTCTTTTGGTGATGACCAGCCGTTCAATTTACCAGTCAATTTGACCCCCAAGATTTTAGGTGCCTTCAATTCCCATGGTGTGCCTGTCAATGCGTCAACCGCATCAGCACCTCCAACTCCAATAGCGATTGCCCCAAGACCTCCCGCATTAGGAGTGTGTGAATCAGTACCCAACATCATCAAACCAGGAACAGAAAAATTCTCCAAAACAATCTGATGAATAATACCTGAACCTGGACCCCAAAATTGAATGCCATATTTTTCACCACAACTTTGTAAAAAGTTGAAAACTTCTTCGTTTGTCGCTATGGAGGATTTCAAATCCTCTTCTGCGCCTGATTTACCAACGATGAGATGGTCACAATGAATACTTGCTGGAACGGCGGTGTTTTTCATCCCACAAGTCATAAATTGAAGTAGAGCCATTTGAGCGGACGCATCTTGCATGGCGACTCTATCTGGGTTCAATTTCAAATACTGTTGGCCTCTAATGTCTGCCACATTGGAAGAAGTTATGCTTTCCTCTGGGTTAACTAAATGTGAATATAAAATTTTTTCAGCCAATGTCAAAGGTTTGTTATTTATTATCGACTGTACCTGAGACAATTTATCTAGTAATTTGGAATACGGTGGAGTTCTTGATTGGAACTCGGCGGGGGCTTGGAACGCCTGGGTGGCCAAGGACCTTGTGTTTGATCTAGCAGCTCTCAACATGGTTGTGGATACAAGTTGGACCAATGAATTGTAGAGCAGATCTGATTACTGGGAAAAAAGAATTGTGATGCATTTGGTAGTGACTTGTGCGCTTAGGTGGAAAATCTGAAAATTTTTACTGATTAGAGAAAATTATGACTCAGCTGAAAATTTAAACTGCAAAATGCCTTATCGATTTTCTATACACTGGCACTGGGCCTACACTTCACCGTTCCAGGCTCTTTTCACCCATCCGCAGTCCCGTATGCTGTTGTCCTTGGCGTCTATTTTGAAAGCGTCTTGACCGTTGTATTTCTCACTTATTCCTTCGCCACTCGGTTTGGAAATACAAACAAACTTGTTGTTAGGAAGAAAACACCTGATCTGTGACGATGGATAAGGACATGGGCAGAATTTAGGTTCTTCAACACACAATTTAGTGTCTGGGCATAGGTATTTGTTGCAATTGGAATTCAAGACTTGATTTTCTAGATCTTTTGGATTGTTTGGTTGATTGGACCTTCCATTGCCTCCTTGGAATTGATTGTTTAAGAAATCAAATAGATTGGCTTGTGTTAATGTGAAAATGGTTAATATTATTAGTAACTTGTGCAACATGATGACAGCTGAAGTAAAAACCACGTCAATGTTTTTCTCGAATTCTATTTTTTTTTCTAGAGTGGGAGTTTTATGACACTGAAAACGCGACACTGTTTGGCTGCAAAAAAATACAACTATATGGAGTCACGATTGACAAGGTTAGATTTCTAACAAGATTGAAAAATTTACCAGTCTGAGATGTTTATTTGTAAACCTGAAACAGCTTTAATCACGGAGAAAATGGGTTTGAATCTTTATTCTTGACCAGGTCTTTCCCAATTAGTAATAAAGTCAATCTGCTAGTATGAAAGCTGGTTCAACATTAGTATAACCCAGTCTTCGAATAGTTCTGTACTTCTTTGATCTAAGAGGTAGTCAGTAAAATGCGAGTTGATTAAGGTATCTAATTATTTATTGCAGGCTGATTTTGTTGATATAATAATTATAAAAAAAGAATGAAATGAATTGCAACATAGTAAACAAAAGCACAAGAGCTTTGACTATCTATTTTTCTTCATAAACTACAAGTTAAAAGAAGGTAAGTTTAATCTAGACATAACTAGTGATGTATATAGAATCTAATCGAGGATAATTTGAAAAAAAAACTAATAGTCATTGTAGGGCTGAAAATCTAGTCTTTGATGTTAGATAATCGAGAACTGATACAAGCTATGTCACTTCTTTTCAACGAAGTTGAATTGTTTTGTATAATATCGCAAATATCTTGGATCTTAGTTTGTTTGTTCTTGATCTCAAAATCAGCGCAAAAGGAGTTTAGCGCTTGTTTTATTCTGAACGTCAAGAACAGCCACCTACCATTAAACAACTTATACTACTTGAAATCTTGTTTGAATATCATTGAAGATCCGCGACGACGGCAGCTACTGCTTATTTCGATAAGAAGGATCAGAATTTCTCATTGATCTGTGTCAAAAACCGAACTGCAACAACACTAGATATAAAATCCTCTATTAGATGACAAGTTAACAAACAGGTTTGAGATAGATATCAGTGACTTGTGTCATTATTCAAATATAACCTGCGTTTGTTATACATGTTTCATTTCATCCTTACTTTCATACTCTAATGAGCTTTCATAGTTTACTTAAATTGCAGTTTCAGTTTAATAGATTTTATTACTCTTCAAAATTTGCTGAAATCACTATTTTACGAATGATAGCATTTCGTAGGAAGAAATCAGTCAAGCACTGACAAACATACTGTTTAAAACACGAACCGGTACTTTCGAAGCTTAAGCTGATTTTGTACCGCTTCTTATAATTCTTGCACGGTTATAAAACTTTAGCCTTCTTATTTAGATCAAAGAGATACTTATATTGTAGAATTTATGCTAAAAAAGACGATCATGTCACGGAAGTTTCTTTCAGAAGCAACTCAAAAAAGCATTCACTTTAGAACAATCAGGTAATTACTTCTAACACCTTTTCCTATCAATATCGATTCACAATTAGGAAAAATTTCCAAAATTTTCGAAAAAATTAAAACTAAAATACCTGGTCAGATGGAAGAGCTATTTCGATATCACTTGGGACATGGAGCACATATCTATCATTCTAAGAATTACTATGATCCCAAAGCACCAGACAAATGCTCACCCATTTGCTTGTTCTGCAAGGAAGAAGAATCTCCATTTCTTCATATTTATGAAGGGTGCAAAATATAATAAAGTCTATCATGATTTTGTATCACAATTCATGATTTACTTTATCGCGACTTTGTACAACAATATTCACATGAATAGTCTAGAACACTTATTAGCCTATTTTTTTTTAACGGTATGTATTAGGAAACTATATAATTAGAAAACCTATGTTGGCTCTACGCCTCTATTAGTTGTTTGTCGTCTCTTTAAGACTAATTCTATGTTGTGCCTTTT